>JAFVLO010000030.1:0-402355 GCA_023758125.1 Alternaria sp. Ai002NY15 | reverse complement strand
GGCCACATTAAAACCCCCCCCCCCCTTTTTGCCCTAGCGAATGCACAATTTCAGGTCCAACAAGTCCCTCAATTTTGCTACCAGCGCTTCCAGAACAACTACATAATTCTTGCAATTTCTCTGTTTGCTATAAAACAGGGCTCGTTGGTGTAGTTGGTTATCACGTCAGTCTAACAAGGGGTCTTCAAAAGCCACCAGTTAGGACACTGAAGGTCCGGAGTTCAAACCTCCGATGAGTCAAGAGGAGCTACAGGTTCTGTAGTGCATTCGTTTTTTGTTGCGGGGGAGGGCAGTGAATAGGCGTGGGCGGATCTGGACTTTTTTTTTTGGTAGATTTCGAGTTGGCGAATGAAGACACACTTTTCACTCCAAAATACCTAAATCGATGCTTCAGAGGGACACATCACGTTATTTCAGAATCCTGTCCATTCAATTTTGAAGGATGTGTTCGTTGGCAGGGGTGGGGACAAAAAGGCGAAACTTCGGCACACGAACTTCGAGATTGCGGTGCAGCGAGTCTGTACAACGCAGCAACTTGTGCTATTTCGAAGGCTAAAGATAGTCGTAGCAGCCTGAGAAATACATTCAACGGGACTGACGAAATCTGTTACATGCATATAGTTGGCAAGACTACCTTTTGTGATAGGGACGTAACACGATTCACGTCTGTAGAATATGCAGCTTTCGCATCAATATATAATGTATGTTAGACAATTAGAAGCACCTTACACAAGAGAAAGCTCAACAGGTCTAGAGCCTACGTTAACGTTGGGCCACCTACTTTGCATGTTTTTATCTTGATGTAGGCTCCACACTGTTTATATTTTCCCTTGAACAAGGTAGAGACACGTATTAGCGTATTGTGCATCGCTGTATTCGTGTTGCAGTCCCGTTTCCATGAGCCAAAAAAAGTTGGGTGTGTCTGACATGCCCGAAACCAAAAAAGTTTCAATCTCCACCAACACCCCACCACGCATACCACCACGTCTCCCTACACTACCCAAGGCCTCTACGGATCCAAAAAGAGAGGTCTTGCCCGGAATCGAACCGGGGTTGCCGGAAGATACTGATTTTGAGATCAGAATCCGGAGTGATAACCGCTACCTGGATGGTTATTAGCGGGGGCAAGTTGGTAAGTGAGGAAGAGGATCTACGCACACTACAAAACCGATTGTAAGCGAGTTGCTTGACTGATTGATGGTGCGATGGAAAATAATACGGTTTATATTGATGGTTGCAACAGTGCGAGACGGACTTGATGGTTTGCGTGGTTGGGCCGTGGTGGGGCTGCGATGAGAATTTGCTGGAAAATGGTGCGAGGACGCCGAAGTATGCCGGGATCGGGGGGCACAGCTTTGCTCGCATTACAACATCACATGCAGACTCATCGGTATCATAGATAGCGGTATTGATTGTAGGATTCTTCACAAACTACCAACTTGCATCATTGCCCCTGAGGCTAACCCCTGCCCATCTCCCACCAAGTAGCGAGTGAATATCGCCCAGGCTACACCTCCAACCAAGACAAAGTGGATATAGAACGCTCGTGCAAAGGAAAAACAAGCAAGGGAATAAAGGTCGCTCAAAGACCACGAGGTAAAGGTAGCGAGAGGGGTATCAATGGTGCGCAGCAGCGAAAGCCGGCCGAGAGAAGAAACATTACAATAGGCGGTACGAGTGATAAGATGCGCGCGAGCACAACCGCTTTCTAGCCTTGCAGTCAGGCCCCTAGGGTTTGTTGAGCGAGTGGGAGAATACAAAAGGTGGGTTGAAGTAGAGTGACGGTAGGAAAGATGCAGACGAGGTATGTGAGACCTCCGCACAATGACGTTGAGTCGTATGGGTCGTTGCCCTAGCAGTGAGAGAATAAGACGGTACAAGCGAAAGATGGAGATAGTCGAAAGACGAAAGGGCGACAGGCGGTGGAAGACATCCGAGCGACCGTAAAGCATGCCCGTCACACGTGAGCGAGTCGTAAGTGCAGTGCGTTGTTTAGAAACCACGGAAAGGATCGTTAGCGTCGAAGTCGAAGAGACCGCCGCCTCGGTTCGACTGGTCGCGCGTGCTCGCGCTCCACTGGCTGCTGCCACGTCGGCGACGGTGCTGCATGTGCGGTGCTCGTCCGCCGTAGCTGCTCAGCTGCTTTGGGTCACCGAGAGCGTTGTCGATAAAGGCTTCCATGCGGACTGTGCCCATGGTGTCGAAGAAGTGTTGACGAGTCGACGTGCTGGCTTCTGATGTTCGCGAACTCATGGCGCCGCTGTTGGGGTTGTAGACTGACGAAGGTACTGATGGTGGTACGCCAGCACTGTACATATCAGATGACACGTTGGAGTAGACCGATGGTACATGCTGGTGCGAGAAACTACGGAAGGGAACAGTTGGAGGAGGTGCGCTTGGTCCGGTAGAACTCCTCTTCCTGCCGTGTTGTGGCCCACGAGGAATAGTGGGAGGGCTGGCAGAGTCTGGCATAGCCGTTTCGAATCCAGCGAGAGATGGCAAGCTAGGCATTGGCTCATCTTGAGCTGCGTAACGAGCCATGACTGGGTTGGTCCTTCCCTTGGCGAGACGCACAGAGTCCTGAACACGACTACGGCGGAGTGTCGCACCTTGTTGACGTTGGAGTGTTTCGTCGACTGGCGGAGGTACCGGTGGCAAAGAAGTCAGATCTGGCATGGGTGCGCTCGAATGGGCAAGGAAAGAAAGGGCCGTCAGCCAAAGGTAATGCCTTTCGCGGGACGACGTGGTGAATTTGAGTGCGCGAGCAGGAGTAAGGATGAGGATAGAGCGGTTGAAGAGTGTCTCGTTCTTCGGGGCAGGACAGGTGTCGGCGACATCGAGAACAGACTGGATGACGACTAGTGGTATATTAGTAGATAGAAAATGACATGAACTCGAGAGACTTACGCTTGCGACCACTCTTACCCATCAACGCGGAACCAGTTGTTGGCTGTTTGCTACTCCACAAGATGGCTCTTTCATATGGAGAGATCCAGACCCAACGCTTGTGCCTCACACCATGGCTAGCCAAAGAAGCCTCCTCTGCTGCTCGACTGACATCCACCGGCGTGTCAGGGCCACCAAAGGTCTTCCTCTTGCGCACGTACTTCCACATGAACTCTCCGATCATGGCTGCAGCGATCGCATCGACGACACTAGTGTGCGAGACAGAAGTGTTGGTAGATCCATTAGCAGTGTAGCTTGTCGCTGCGGTTGCATTCGATAGTTGGTGTCGATGGCGGAAGCCACTTGCACTGGCAATGTCGCTCGGTAGTGGAGGGATTGAAGATGTGTCGGCTATGCTCGGAGTCGCAGGCAGTGTGGGTGATCTGCTACGAGAGCGTGCGCCCTTAGAGACAGGAGCAGCAGATCGCACCTTGCGTAGGCTATCTTTCCGCTGATGCTTCACGCCATATGGACGGCGACCAGCATACGAGCCACTGTTGCGAGGAGTTGGGCTTTGCGAACCTTCGCTCTTGCTCACTGGCTTGTTGCGGGAGCTGGATCGAGTGGGAACCGGGAAGGGTGGCTTGGGAATGTTGTGCGCTGCGGTTCCGCTGTGGATCATGGCAGATCGTCGGATGCTGGGCTGGCGGCCGATAGAGTTACGCTGTGCCTTGCCAACTCTAGAGGGTTTTTCCATAGAGCTACGCTTAGACGCTATAGATACACTGTTGACGGAATCCTCCGATGGCCTAGGCATGGGCGTTGATTCCTTGTCTTCAGGAACAGGGGTAGGTGGGTTCACTGGCCGTCCGCTCTTTGCATTACGCGACGAAAGCATTGGGGTAGAGAACTGTGGGCTCCTATAGTCGTCGTCGCTCAGGTCCGCGTCGTCATCCTCTTCATCAGACGAAGGGCCGTCGAAACCGGCGAAAAGGCTGCTTGTTCGGAAGGGTCGGTTGAGCATGTCTGAATGAAGCTGGCGTGACAAAGGTCCGTTGTCGTTGTTTCCTGGGTAACGATTCTCAACCTTCTTCTCAGCAGCCTTCTCAAGACGAGTAATGAAGTCCTGACGAGACGTGGTTTTGAGAGTTGAGTTCTCGGCATCGCTAGAATCCTTCTTAATTGTCTTGACGTGATCTGCCTCAGGAGTTCCAGGCTTGGAGGTTATAGCAGAAGGAAGGAGATGCGCAGGAAGCTTCACAGCTCTTTGGTCAATCCTAATTGGCTCAGTCTGCATGGCAGTAGAAGTCATTGGAGCTACCAGGTCGCCGGTGGTTTGAGTCGAGACAGTCTTGGTTCCTGGAGGAAGGATAGGGGCCTTGGGCGACGAAGGAGCAGATGTAGGAGCATGGATAGCAATAGAAGGGATTGTTATCGGCGCTGGCGGTGGCGCTCTAGTAGGCTTTTCTGGTACTGCTTCAGGCTCGATCGGCGAGTCTGTCTGCGTTGCCGTAGACACGAGCTGAGTTTGGTAGACTGGTGACAAGGGTGCTTTGTCTGATGGCTGAGGGATCCTAGGCGTAGGTGGCGGGCTGAGAGGCTGTTCGATTGTCTGTACCGAGCTTGATGTCGTTGTGCAAATTTCAGGGCTGGCTTGGACAGGCGGGCTGGAAGTCAAGGGTACTGAAACACGCTTCCGACTTTGGTTGGCCTCAACCTCAGCAGCAGTAGATGGGAAATCGTTCGACTTTGTCTGGACCGATGGCTCAATAGTTTGCGACGTCGCTTCCACCATGACCAACTTGGCAGGTGATGGTGGAGGCGACGGTTGCACACCGGTATCGACATAGATTGGTCGTGTTGGAGGGAAAACGAGAGTAATATCGCGAGGCGTCAATGTTACTGACGATTGAACCGTTTCATATGACGACTTCCGCGGCTCGGTATCATCGGCCGCCATGACAGGGCTATCCCATGTAACTTGCTGGGTTTCGCTGCTTAATCCTAGGATGCGCTTTGCTTTTTCGTCAGGTAACATCGACTGTCGCGACTCGCGAACTCTTCGAGCCCGCATTTCATTTTCAGGGAAGTCGTCCGAGTCAAGCTCCAGATCATCCAACTCTTCCTCTTCTTCGTCGAATGTGAGCTCATCTGCAAGACTCAGACCGTTGCCTCTGCCATACCCATCAGAGCTCATCAACGACATCCGGTAGTTGCGTCCGATGCTCCTGTAACTGCTGTTGCTTCTGTTCCTGGAATGACGTCCAAGACGTGTAGATGATCTTCGCTGGGGCGATGAACGTACGCTTCCTGCGTCGCTCTCCGGTATACCAGTGTCCTTGCTCGGGTCTTCAGCCTCACTTTCGACACCAGCCTCTTCATTGGCAGCTTCTTCCTGGATAGCGATCTCGTCCAAAAGCATCCTCAAGCGGGTTTCTGACACATGAACACGTCGCTCCAGAATTCGTTTTTCTCCTGCCCACTCTTCTTTTTCGCGAGCCCACATGTCGTGCACCTTGGTAGAGTCGTCATCTTGGCTTCTTGTCCTCTTTTCTGCTGCAGCTAGTTTCTCTCGCAAGTCGGCATTGGTCTCCTTGAACTTGTCTCTTTCACCTGCAATCTCTTCTAATGCAGCAAGTGTTTCGGTCTCGAAGTGCTGGAGCTGGCGTTTGACGGCTTTGCTTTCCTTGTTGGACGAGGAAAGCTGTTTGGCAAGGGCGTCGTTTTCGGATCGCGCGGTGTCTAGGTTTGTCTCCAGATCATCGATGAACCTGTGTTTCGAATCAAGTTCCCGGCGGAGATTCAAGATCTCCGAGACTAGATTGGCATGCAAGGTTGGAGTAAAGCGGCGCGGATCCAGAACTGAGATACTCTCGTCGTTGGCAGCATCGTCCCAACTGGAACTGTTGTCGTGTGGAAGTGGAGGTGGTGAACTGGGAACATCGCTTCCTGGTGTTTCGTGTGTTGAGGTTCTTCGGGATAAGGAGCTGTATGGAGTTCCAGCGGGGGTGGGAAGCGGGTGGTTGGTCAGGAAGGTTTCCTGGTCGGAAAAGTAGTCGGTAGCCATGTCGGGCGTATTGTCTAGGCCAGGAAAGTATATTATATAGTAGGGTGTTCAGAACCACAACGAAGTGGTGCTGTAGGTACGTATAGCTTAACACATGCCTGCAATAGAGTCAGAATATGTCAATGGCGTGTCTCCTGTTGCCGTAGCCAGGCGTGTCTTTGTGGAGTCTCTGTTGACGCGCTTCCACAACTGATTGTTGTAACGATGGCGATTGTATCGACCACCAATAGACCTGGCAATGATTCACGTACCGGTCGAGTCGTTCGTACTGCGATCGGGTATTGAATGCTAGCTACGCGGAATAGCAGGAGTTGTCCCCAAGGATAGTGGATAGCGTCGGGTCGGATTACGTGGGGTAGATATATCGACGGTACGGCAGCGTTCGGATGGTCTCGATACTGCAGTAGGAGGTCAGTACCAAATGGCTTCCAAGCAAAGAGTCTTTTCGTAACAAATAGGTCCAGTCACGAATCAATGGCGCGTACTTACGGTTCAAAGGAATGACGTGACAATGGTGGAAGTCGATAGATAGAGAAACGTGCTCAACTCATTCCATACATACGATGCAAATGAGATGAAGAAAGCGACTAATGGCGCGTGCTAAAACACTTTTGATGGTAAGAAAAGAACTGTCAAGCAACGGGCAGCGGGCCCTACGAGAATGATACCCGTGTGTCGTCAACGGCACGGAGCGTAGGGAGGAGAAGGAGGGACAGGCACAACTTGAGCATGAAATCACTGTGATCGCCCATGCATCAGCTAGGATCCCGGAACGCAGGCACAAGTCCGCACAGTCCAAGAGGAGGCGGGACTATGGCCAAAGGCACGAATAGGATTCCTGGGATCAATCAAACCCCATCTGTGCCTGCTCAAATTTGTTTCGATGTCCGAGTCCATCTGCTTATGCACATCTCCGCACTAGCGAGCACAAGTATCCCTGCATGCAGGCTGAGCCGAGGGTCCCCTGGACTACAGGGACACTATTGGCTCAGGCCATCCGCTTTCCGCTTTTCAGCCAAGCGTCATTGGCTGCGCATTTAGGTCCAACGTTCCCTTAAATGCGTCCCGCGACGACGGCCAATACCTTAGCGAGGTGAAGGAAATGACCCGACAAGGGGTAGGTGGTAACGAATGCGGGTGGCAGTAACGGTGTTGACGAAGGGGGTGTGACAGATGCGCGAGAGGAGCAGCATCAGCAGATGTGAGGCGCAAGTTCATACGACCCTGGGTGCAGCTGGCTTCAGACGAAAGTTGCGTGGACGGTAATTTGCCAGATGGATATTATCGCCGTCCAAAGCTCCGCATATGCCTTGCCCTATCAGTGATTCTGGACGCCTCCGGCGTAGTCTGGCGTTGTTGATGAGCTGTGATTCAGGGTTTCAGCCTCTGCCCACGCCGCAAACTTGGCCCACTGTGGAAAGCTTTGGACCAAGTGGCACGTTCGTGTCCCGGTCCGAGCTATCAAACTCTCGATGGCGCCCAACGCTCCGGTGCGCCAGTGCGGTACCGTTAGGTTATAGCCATCGCCTGTAATTAGAACATCGATCTTGAGACTTTGATCACGTTTCGGTCTGGCAATCCCATGCCTGTTGGAAGCCTCAAAAAGGAGGCATATATGGATTGCCATACTGGTAGGCAGTTGCATGAATGAGCAGCCTTATCCTGTACTGCCGAGTCAGGTGAGAGTCAAGCAGAGGTAGTCGACTTCCTACTTTGAGACGAAAGGATTCATCCGTGCGCCCTTGGCGGTGCAAAGGAGCCGAACTCGAGTCCAGATCGACGACGCAATTCTACAAGTTGAAAGTAATGGAAACCTCAGCCGCAGAGTTCTTTTTGTGAGATGCTTAGTTATCATGCCAGAGTGTATTTGTAGCAGTCCTCAGTCATGGTCAGTCGGGTAGTCGAGTAAGGAGTTCGGCACATGTGAAAGTTGAGGATCGCAGGCCGTCTTCTTACCCCAACAAATCGAGAGCAAGATCCACGCTACCATGACGTTTGATCTCTGGCCAGGCTGAGCCTGTCGAATGGGCAATCCCCCGCGGACGGGAAGGATACAGTTTGAAGGCGTCGCGCGACGTGCAAGTGGCATCCTGAACGCGATCGATTGACGTTTCGTTGAACGCCTCCAAATAAACAGCCTTGCCATGTGGTGGAATTGCTCGCGACCATCATTCTGAATCGATACTTCGCCGATGGGATTCACGAATAATGGACCCCGAGTGTAACAAGGAGTACTTGGTCCACCAGCGGAGAGTGGGCCTGATGTGCGGACAGCTGAGGGCGCAATACGGCGGCCTGGCAATCAACAGAACATTCCATGATTCCACCCGACACGCGACATAACAACTCACGATCCAACTGTCGCACAATGTATGCCTCGTCAGGTGTCAGTCGGTATTGCTCGGCCCTACTGGACCTCGTGGTTGTCTCAGAAAAGCAAATAGGAGATTTGCGTCGTAATCGGCTACAGCGCCCTGAACCTTCGGCGTGGACGAGAAGCTTAGACGATATAGCATGACGCGGAAGCGCCGGTGCCGGCTGACCCTATTTTAGCGTGCCCCTCTCGTTGTCCTGCGCCATCCCTTCTTGCTTTGCTCTGCTAGCTTGTAGGCGGGTGGCTGGTGGTGCCCTCTGACTGGGTTGTCTGCTCGACCGCAGGCAGCCAGTGATTGCAAGTTGGGACGTCAGGGTTCCCGAAGCCAGCAGCCCCGCCATCGCGTGACTAAGCGACTATCCGCCGAAAATTCGAGCAGACAGTCACAGCGAGCATATCGTGATATTTGCGACAACAGTTGTGAACTTCTCGAAACAACACAGGCGACATGGCGCAAACAGATCAAAATGGCCCACCGGCGGCGTCTGCAGATTTGCCACCAGCAATGGCTGATGTCAAGTCGAAAAAAGTAGACGATTTGCTGAAAGAGATGAACCGTATGCCAATCTTCATGACCAGTCTAGATGAAACAGATGGCGAAGGAGGCGAGAACATGGCGCTCGAGGCGTTGAAAGCGATGGCGTACGAGGGAACCCGTGCGGAGATCGCTGAGAACTTCCGGCAGCAAGGCAACGAATGCGCGCGGGCAAAGCAATGGACAGACGCGAAAGAGTTCTACGACAAGGCAATAGCGGCGCTCAAAGGTCCACAAACAAACCCTGATCCAGATGCGGAAGGTCCGGACGTTATTCCCGTGGAGCTTGACGAGAAGGAGGAGGCGGAGAAGGAAAGAGCGATTGCAGAGGCCGTCTATGTCAACCGAGCATTATGCAATTTGGAGAAGAGTGAGTTTGCAAGCACACCCTGAAGACAGGCATTATGGCTTCTTCACCAAAGTTTCGACTGTGGTCTGCTGACACGCGGCAGAAAATTATCGCTCTTGCATTCAAGATTGCGTATCCACGCTCAAGATCAACCCCGCAAACGTCAAAGCCTTCTACAGATCAGCCACTGCTGGTCTAGCACTCGACAAGCTACAGGAAGCAGCCTGGGCTTGCGACAGAGGCCTGGCCCTAGATGCCAACAACGCCCCTCTCAAGGCCCTCAAAACCAAGATCGACGCTCGGAAGCAGTACATAGAATCCGTCGAGAAGGCGCGTCGCGAACGAGAAGAAAAGGCTGCATCAGAGCGGTTAACACTCAAACTCGCCTTGAGGAGCCGGAATATCCTTACGCGGAGCACGGAGAAGCCCCCAGATCTGGAAGACGCCACTGTCAAGCTGGAGAACAGCCTGGATCCTTCCTCAACACTCACGGTGCCAGTCATACTGCTGTATCCCATGCACTCGCAGTCGGACTTCATCAAGGCGTTTTCTGAGAAAGAGAAGCTAGACGAACATCTCGAATACATCTTCCCGCTACCATGGGACGAGAAGCACGAGTACACCATCGACAACGTAGAGTCCTACATGGAAACTGCAGCCGGCGGCCTCATCAAAGTAGGGAAGAAGATGAGCCTAGGCAAAGTACTCGGAAGCGGAAAGCCAGAGATTGTCGACGGTCTGGTAACGATAAGCGTGATACCAAAGGACAAGGCAGCTGGTTGGATAGAAGAGTTCAAGAAGCGGAAAGGAAAGACGGCATAAGTGGGTTCAACGCACATGCTCGGCAATCCCGAGGAGCGCATCAAATAGAACCGCTCACCGGACCGAACGATGACGATGTCTAGACGAATCGACGATATGAATGAACAGACACATGCAAAAAGCTACGGGCACCAAGTGCCAGACCCTCACATCACCCTCCGCTCTAACCAATTCCACAAAATCTCCGTGGTCTCCGTACATGATCGCTGACGTACCTCCCGCACCGACCATCCACAACGTGCATCGCGTACAGTATCCCCACTGAATCACTACCCTGACCCGTGCTGTCCTGTCCGAGGAGCTCATCGGGCAAACCGGCTATATCAAACCACTTTTATGAAGTCGACACCAAATTCGCCCAAATAGTATACAGAGGCTAAATAGGACTCTGACCACCTTCCAGATCGTGTTCCGCCCGTACCCTCCAGCCCGGTAACGGGATGCATGCACGAACGAACGCATCGAGGTGCATTGTTTTCTGCATGCGCAAGAACGACTGGCAGCGGCTACGTGCAGCAAAGTTTCACTTAGATAACGTTGTCCCGGTGCTTGCCCCGATTTATGTTACTGTATATGATTTGCCCTGCAGCCACACCATCGCGTACCGCATTAAGCAGGCGTTCGCACGGCTCGCTTATGCAAGGTACATCTTTTGTCCCATGGTTCAACACGTTGCGCGGCTGCAGGCTGGCTGAGAAATAGCTGGTGGGGTCGGAGCTAGGGGATGTCGCATTTTAGCCGTCGGTGCGTTGTTGGGGCCCGGACGTGCCATTGGCGGTAATATCGAGGAATGATAATGAGGGGTTGGACCAATCACCACGACAGCACGAAGGAATTTTATCTAATGCTTTGGATTTTTATGTTGGGAAAATACATTGATGTAATGTGCTGCAGGAAGTGCCTGTACCGTCGCCAAACAGGGGCTGACAACGTCATCCGCTGACAGGTAGGAAACATGGGCCCGGGGGTAAATTGTACAAAATGAACCTTCACCACATATGATAGCCATCCAACGCCCAGTCACCATGGTACTTCCGCTCGAGTGAAAGCAATCGCTAGATCTACTGGAAGGTTGCCGAAGCAATCTGAATGTGAACATGAGGCCGATAACATGAGAATATTAGAACATGACAGAAGCCGACAGTTCTGATACCCGAAGTGGTTGGATCGCAAGGTACATGTAATGTGTAGTATGCCGCGAGATGGTATCTGGGGCATCTGGAGTACTGAGCTACTCCTTCACGTAGAGCCTGTCCTTTCGCACCATCGCTTCCTTCAGGTCATGCCAGGCCATTCTGCTCATGAACCTATCGGCACCATGATGGTACTTCTCGGGCTCCCGCACCACTTCGTCGGCCTTGATCTGCTCCAGGTAACCCAAAAACCTGACGTCGGTACGGCCCAGTTGCCGACGTCCGCCAAAGTACATTGTGACCTTGCGGAGCTTGGCGTTGCGGAGGATGCGGAGGCAGTTCGCCAGGTAGTCATCGTTCAGATAGCGGCGCTCCTCGTTGGAGCGGACATAGGGTGTGTCCTTTGGGCGTGCGTCATCGAAGACGAACTTGACATCGCGAAGGTATTGAATGTTCTCGGGGCCGATCATTCTGAGGAAGTGCAGTACGTCCTGGTAACCGATCTCCTTGGGCACTGGCTCCCAGTAGGGTCCTCGAGTATCGTAGTGCCGGTGGAAGGAGAATGTGTTCTCGCCGTATAAGATCGAACAGCCTTCGTTATGTACCAGCTTACAGGTCCTGAGGAATTGACCAGACTTGGTTAAGCTTTCCTTGGGATCGATGGCCGTCATCGGAATCCTGAGCTTCGAGGTCTTGTCCTTGCGAGCGAAAAGGTACCGATAGATAGTGTTCCTTAGCTCGGGCGGCAGATCCGTGAAACCTACGCTGTGTACCGCGGACTTTCCAGCTGGCTGCGGACCTGTAACACGGGACTTGTTCGATTTGCCTGGCTGCATCTCATGTAGTTTGCCCTGCTCGTTGGTCTGTAGGATGGTGCTGTCGAGCTTGACGAAGAGTGGACCATGGAAGCCTAGCGGGACGTTGAACTGCAAGGTCATGGGCGGCTTCTTCGGAGCACTCCGATGAAAGGCGCCGGCATCCTCATTGTCGGTGAGGTCATCGAGCTCCTGGCGGTAGACAACGGGCTCTAGACGCGGAGACGGGGGTGAGGGACTGCGCTTGCGCTTCAGTGCGCCCTTCTTCTTCTTGTCTGAACGGCTGCGCGGGTCCATATCGTCCTCTTCTTCCTCGTCGCTTAACTCGCTCAACTCACTCTCGGTCAAGGCGTCAAAGTCGGCGTCTTCGAAATCGACGTAGCCTGCCACTTTCTGAATCTTGCCTGCGCTCTTTCGGACCGGACGGCCTGTCTTCTGGTTGTACTGCGTGATCTTGGAAGGGCTGCCTAGCTCTGGACTCGAGTCGCGACTCTTCGGTGTTGTGGGAGGAGGCAGGCTCGGTGTCTTGAGTTTGGGCGCCATGATGTGATTTTTATATGCGGACACCTTGCTAGTTGAGGTTGTTAGCGGTGTAGGAAACGGTCACGCTTGGCCGTTGGATGACCGCTGTTAGAAGCAGAGAGAGAGGTAGAGGTTGCGGCTGCGGTCAAGATGAGGTTGATGCAGTAGACGCGGGGTCAGTAAACAGAGAAAGCGCGTCTAAGGCAGTGACGGTCGTTGCCACGCGCGCTTTCCAGGCTAAGGACTGTTACTAGTAACCTTGGCAGTCGGTTGGAGGAGGTGAGGGCAGTGTCCTTCATCCATGCTCAGAAGTTCCTACGATCTCAGAGACTGGGTGCAGGCTGTCACCTGTTTTTCGCGCACGAAGCTCGAAAGCGCACGTTGATGACGCTTATTAGAAATCGATCACAGTCTGCGTGTGAAGGAGCTGCCATGTGGTACTGTCGTGAGTCCATCAGGGTCTCTCAGGGCCAGGGTAGAAGTGAGTGGAAAGCTTGTGTCCAGCCGTGTCATCTAGCAGGAGCAAAACTCAGTTCCGCGTTCGGCTTCTCGATTAGCAATTACGCATGCCGAAAGTTAAAGTGAACCGCTGTTGCTTTGCCTGCTTATGTGAAGGTGTAGAGTCAATATAGTCGACGTCATACTGAGGTGTGGCACATTCATGGTGAGTAATTCTTATGAGCAACAACAAGACGTGGTGACAATAACGATTACATTGAAATGCTACATACAAGGTGACAACAGCGGGATTGAGTGAAGGCACTATACATTTCGTGCTCCAGACCGTACCGCGCCGGACACATCACAGCAGCATCAACAGATGCTTCCTACGTAACGAGCCGATCATAGATTTTTTCGTCCCCCTAGGTGGTGGGTGCCGGGGCGTGTCAACAGCTCCCACATCGGCCAGCTTGCGCCAGCCAAGTGAGGATGCAGCTGAATTGAAAGCAGTCATATCATCTCGGGTTTAGTTACGTGAAGAAAAGAAGAGAGGACGCGAGACGGAAGCGTCGATATTTTACCGCCGGAGAACGGAGAAACGGCGCCGAGGCCATGACCCCTGCCAGTGCCGCCCTAGTCCGTGATTAAGCGGGCCCATCGTTTCGTTGCCTCATTGAGACTACGAGTCCGGCAGCCATCGAGCACGTTTATAAGGTCGCGCTACGCTTCCACTGTGTATAGCAGATCGACTCAACATGGCGAACCTCAGAGCAGCCTGCAGAGCGCCTTTGCGTCAGCTCACCTCTCGCTCCACAGCCTCAATTGCCACCAACCATGCAAGAATACAGACACAACAATGGCGGGGCTATGCGACAAGTATGGATGCGCAGCAAAAGGTACATGTTATGATAGCAGGATGAAGCGGGCAGAAATACTAACAAGCGGCAGATCCTCTCCCAAGATCTTGAACAAGCCGATCCCACCGTCTACCAAATCATCAACAGGGTTCGTTGCCACATACCCGAGTCGCAGATACGAAGACGAAGCTCACAGTAGTTCTATTGCAGGAGAAGAACCGCCAGAAGCACTTCATAAACCTCATCCCCTCGGAGAACTTCACATCGCAAGCTGTGCTCGATGCGCTCGGCAGCGTGATGCAGAGTACGTTCTGCGCATCCTCACACCACAACCTCAAGCTTACACGACGCCATAGACAAGTACTCGGAAGGATACCCAGGCGCACGATACTACGGAGGAAATGAGCACATTGACGAGGCCGAGCGCCTTTGTCAGCAAAGAGCACTCAAGGCCTTCGGTTTGAGCCCTGAAGAGTGGGGTGTCAACGTCCAGCGTGAGTCAGTCGAGGAAACTGCTGTATCTTCTTCTAACACCACACAGCCCTCTCCGGATCTCCTGCGAACCTCTACGCCTACTCCGCTGTCCTCAATACCCACGATCGTATCCTCAGTCTCGACCTCCCCCATGGCGGCCATCTATCGCACGGATACCAAACACCCACCAAGAAGATCTCCGCTGTATCCAAGTACTACGAGACTCTCCCATACAGGCTGAATGAGAAGACTGGTATCATCGACTATGAGAAGATGTCGGAACTGGCTCACCTGTACAGGCCAAAGGTCATCGTTGCGGGCACATCAGCATACAGTCGGTTGATCGAGTACGAGCGCATGCGAAAGCTGGCAGACGATGTTGGCGCATACCTCCTCTCCGATATGGCTCACATTTCAGGTCTCGTTGCCGCCGGCGTCATCCCCTCTCCGTTCCCCCACTCCGATATCGTCACCACCACAACACACAAGTCGCTGCGAGGCCCGCGAGGCGCTATGATCTTCTACCGCAAGGGTGTGCGGAAGGTCGACAAGAAGGGCAAGGAGGAGATGTACGACTTGGAGGGCCCTATCAACGCATCTGTGTTCCCCGGCCACCAGGGAGGACCCCACAACCACACCATCACTGCTCTGGCTGTAGCCCTGCAACAAGCCTCAACCAAAGAGTTCAAGGACTATCAACAGCAGGTTCTGGACAATGCAAAGTCCCTCGCGCAGCGTCTTGGCGACTCAAAGGAGAACGGCGGTCTCGGCTACAACATCGTCTCTGGCGGCACTGACAACCATCTTGTCCTTGTCGATTTGAAGGACCGCGGCGTAGACGGCGCACGAGTAGAGCGCATTCTCGAGCTTGTCGGCGTCGCGTCGAACAAGAACACCGTCCCCGGTGACAAGTCCGCCATGAAGCCTGGTGGTCTGCGTCTCGGAACTCCCGCCATGACAACTCGTGGCTTCCAGACCGAGGATTTCAAGCGCGTGGCTGACGTCGTGCACCGCGCCGTCGGTATTACCCAGAAGCTTGACAAGGACGCCAAGAAGAAGGCCGAAAACACTGGCCGCAAGAACCCCGCCAGTGTGGCTGCTTTCAAAGAGTACGTTGGTGAAGGTGAGGACATCACCGAAATCATCGAACTGAAGAAGGAGGTTGAGGACTGGGTATCTACATTTGCGCTGCCTTGGGATAAGGCGCAATGATGACGAACAATATGATGAAAATTCACGCCTTGTAGCAGGGCTTCGGCGTTCGAGGTGAAGGAGGGCAAATTTATGTATATATGATAAGCTTCTTTTCACGGCTACGAGAACAATAGCTCGCTTGCCTCCACCACCAACCCACCCTCACCACACTTCCATAACCATTGTGCACTTCTCTTCCCATCAATTTGCTTTAGTGCTTCTTAAGGTTATGCTATCCCTCCATTCTTCTATCTGTTCCAGTCTTTACTCTGCCTCCAAGCACCACAGTCCTTACCGACACATTCTACTCGAGCGGAGACCACACATCATCGATACGGTGCCGAGTTGACACAACATCGTTATGCTCATCATTACTATTCTCGCGCTCCTCATCTTCATGAACCACACCGGCGTCGCATTGGCGCTCGTCCAAGATGCTACCACGGCGCGTATATCTACACTCACTACACCCATCTCGATCTACCTTGCTCAGCCCTCCGATACCACAATCGAGGCAATGCCACCAACAACTTTCACCACTGCGACTGAGTCCACCCCGACTACCCAAGCAGAGCACCAAACCACTACCCTCACACTCCACTTCGTCTCGCCAACTACACCAACAGCAACTCCTACCAAAGATACCACCATCAACGCCTTCGGCGAACCAACCGATCTCCCCCCAGAACATCATGATTGGGTCGTAGGCGCAACAGTGTCCCTACTATGTTACGATTTCCTCATCATGGTCGCGTTCGCGTGGTGTTGGGTCATGGGCTGGTTTTGGTGGTGGAGGAAGGTCGATAGAGGGAACGGGCAGGTGGACGGGGAGAGGAACGTGGAGTGGTGGGGAAGGAGGGCGGTGGTGGATGAGAACATGGAGAGGGAGATGCGGAGGTTGGGCATGGTGTGAATGTTCAAACGGTGGAGAAGGAGTAAGAGGTTGGGGACTGTTTTGGAAGAGGTAGACCTGTATCATTACTCTGAAATCATCATTACATTCGACGAACCAGGCGTCAGATCGCTATACCATACACATGAACCCACTTCATCTCCATCTCCACCTCCAATCACCTACCCATGCATCGTCTGCCCACCCGGCCCCCTCTCCCAGAACTCCAACGTAAGCGCAGCAAGAAAACAAGGAATCTCTTTCCTGCCCTCAACCCAATACACAATCTGATCGCGTATCTCGCCCGCAAACACACTCTGCTCTCCGCCCGACACCTTCATCGTCCCGTTCTCGCCATCAAAAACTATACTGTTCTCTCCATCCTCATCTGCTTGTTTGAACATGCTGGTCACCTTGACACGCCCGTTGGGCATGAAATCCAACTTCCAGCCTAGGATGGAAGCGACGGCTTCTCTGAACTCGAGGGATTTGGCGGCCCAGATCTGTTTGAGGCGCTTGATCTTCTTCTCGGAGGAGGCGAGTTGGGATTTTATCTCTTCGAGCTCGTCTCGGGCGGCGTCGAGCGTGGCGGCGGGGACGGTGGAGGGGGGTGTCCTTTGGTTCTCCAGTTGATCGATGAGTTGGGCGTTGGCTTCGCGGAGATTGCGTACGGTGCTCAGTTTGAGGGCCTCAGCGTCGGCCGTGGGGTTGGATTTTAGCTCTAGAACGCGTGTTCGTGAGGATTCTTTTAGCTTCTTCAGCTGCGAGTGCTGGGCTTTGTATTCGGACTCGACGAGTTTCTGCTTCTTTTGCAGGGCGTGAAGGTCGTCTTGTAGTTGGCGGTTTTTCCGGCGTAGTTCGCCTACGCGTTCGTCGTTCTCATCTGTGTCGAGAGCGCGCTTCTGACCTGTTGTCGCAGGCACAGGCTTCTCCAGGTTGTTGAACTCTTGTTGTAGAGTGTCGACCTCTTTGCGATATTGGTCAACGAGATCTTCAAGCTCCTTTATGCGCTCCGACTTTGCAGCGTCGAACGTGTCCGGTTGCATTTCACGCTCTTCGTCGTCGAAGGCTTTGACTTGGGCACGCAGGAAGTCGACTTCCTTGGTTGCGAGAGCCTTCTGTCGTTCGAGACGCGCTCGCACCTTTGCGTCGGCACTGTTCGTCGCGGCGGTGTTTCCGGCGGCCTTGAGTTGCTGAATTTCCGCTTGTAGTTTGGCCTTCTCCTCTTCGAGTGCTTGTATGGTAGCGTCCTTGACAGTGAGTTCAGGCTTGATCTCACCCAACCTGTTGAGAAGATCGGTTCGCTCTATGCGCTCTTGGATGAAGGCTCGCGCGAGGTCTTGGGGGGTTTCGAAGAGTACTTCGCCGTGTATCTCTGCCTCGGCCTCAAGGTACGACGTCCAGGAGTCGCGCTCTTCTTCCAAGACCTGCTTCCTCAGCTCTGCCTCTCCCAACTGCCGTTCTAAGTCATCCATCATGCGCAGCTTTGTCTGCAGCGACCGCTTCTCCTCCTCGACCACCTCAATCGCTTTGTGTTGCTTCCGGTACTGCTTGAGCTCAGTATTCTGCTCCCTCGTCAGGGTTTCCAGCTTCTTGATGTGTGCGACTTGATCGGAGAGTTCCCTCTTGATGACTGCCAGTGTTTCCGCATCTCCTGTAATTGCTTTGAGTCGCAAGACCTCAGCCTCCATCTGACCGACTTCTTCCTCCTTCTGCGCAAGCTTCTTCTGCGATGTTTGTAGAGCGTTGACCTTGGCCTGTAGATCTGCATGCATCTCCTCCACACTCTCCTTCAGCGCCTTGTGCTCTGTCTGTAGGGTGTTGTATCTGTGCTCGTTCTGCCGTTGCGACGTCGACAACTCCTCCTTGACCTCGTCGTATTCCTCCTGTAGCGATTGCGCCCTCTCTTGACTCTCCCGCAATCGCCTTTCGAGCGCTTGCCGCTCGTTCGCAGCCTTCGTCTGTGCTTCCGACATCTCCTTGGTCAGCGCATCGTATTTCTTCGCGGTCATGCTGTTCGACGCCTCGACCTGCTGGGCTTTGCGAAAGTCGGCATCGGCGCGGTTCTGGGCGTCGCGGAGTTCCTGCGCATGCTCCAGCTTCATCATCTCCTTTTCTTGTTTCGCGGTCTCCAGCTCATATCGCACCGTGTTGAGTTGGGCGCGGAGGTCTTCATTGATCGGGTCAGAAGGCACGACCGTGTGCGGCGCATTCTGGGAGGCTCGTAATGTGGTTCGAAAGGTTTCGCGCAGAGGTTCTCGTTTGGCAGTCGCAGGCGCGGGCGTTGGCTCCTCCTCCTCGCCGGTGAGGAAGTTGAAGGAGGGCTGGGTCGTGTTGCGCACCGCCATGGCAGGAGCGACTCCGTGTCGGTTTGTTTGTTGTGGTCGGGACGGGTAAGGAGCGTATATAGTCGTGGTTCAGATATAGAGGCGACGATTATGCCATTGCGTGTTGGCGAGGAATGCGCTTCTCTCACGACACGGCGTAGATTCTGGGCGAGTGGTTGGTAATTGTTCGTTCTTGTTGTCGCAAAGCACCGTGTCTGGGGTTCACGGCGCCGTTCGGGCAAGGCCGCCTCGGGCCTAGCGCGTGAGCCCTGGAAGTGCGTCTGGCGCGCAAGCACGTGGCTTTCACTCTACACAAGTCACGTCATAATTTGAGCACGCTGCAGTAAGAATCAAGTCTTCGTTCTAGTCTCAAGACCATCAATGATAAAATTACGGCTGCATCGTGAGTTGCAGGGTCAAATACTCCCTACTCTCGTACACCCGCCCACGCTTTCGAAAAGATATCGCCTTCGCCATCCCTCCAGCCCCACGCGACACAGTAATGCCGGAGCAGCATTTCCAGCTCCTCCAGTTCGTCTAGGAATTCCAAGCCAGCGATGCGCTCCTTCTCCTCGTCGTCGATCCACTTTCGCCAAATAGTACTTGTGTCCGCAACCTTTGCCCCGTTTGTCAAGCCATAGCCCTGAAGGCGTGCACGTTGGTCGCCCAACTCAGGATACGCTATCAATGTATAGAGGTGAATGTTGCGGGATTGGAGGTTCGAGATCATGGTGCGACCAAAAGCATCTTGGGGCAGGATGGGCTCGTAGAGAATGAGAGACGCAGGCGTCGCAGGTTGTAAATAGTGTGTGAGCAGTGATGACACTATTGATTTCACTGTCGAGGGCTGCAGGTAGACCAGGCACATCTCAGACAGGATTAACGTAGGTATGCTCGGGTCCAGGTTCGGTATCTGAGGGAGGGGCTTCTCTTCCGACGGGTCGGCCAGAGTACGTAGGTCGAGCGCATGGATGTTGTACGTGTCTGAGTGGTAGGAGGCTGAAGTCGACGGTATGTGCAGTAGCTTTCGGTAAAGCAGCGGCTGTCTCTGTATGGTGGCTATCTTGGCGAGCGTATTCGAAGGGAAGTCGATTTCGTGATATACGAGGCGCGTTTGAGGGTATAGGTCGAGGAGGCGGAAGAATCGCGTGTCGGTGCCGGCACCTAGAGAGATGATCTGCTTCGCCGATGACGGGTAGGTGACGAGGAACTTAGCGACGAGAAGGTCGATGGCCGAGGTGCGGACGTAAGTGCCTCTGTTAAGTAACGGCAGCTTCCTCGTCGTCTGTTGTGTCGCGAACAGCTTCGCGTATGGGTCGTGAAGATAACCTAGCTCTACACAGCTCACCCTGCTCCCCGCCGCATCTTGATCAGTCCCCTTGACGGCATCGTCGAGAACTTGGGCCCTTGTTTCACTTGAACCTCCAAGACCACCTCTGCCACGTCCTCTGCCTCTTGATGGTCCGCCGCGGCCTTGTCCGAGAAGAGTTCGTAGGTTGGGGATTTCGTTTGAGGAGGCCATGTCCAAGTTCGAGATGGGCGGAAGTGGTGGGGTTCCAAGCTCCAGGTCCGCGCGCTAGGGCTGCACGCCAAGCCTCTCGCCCGGCCTGCCTTTGGCACTTCTGGAGATTTCTTTGACGCGCCCGTCTTCACTCACCTGTTGCGCCGACACCACCGCCCGACACTCGTTCCCCCGCATCAACGTCACCGACCGCAACCATGGAAGGCGAAAAGTACAGCGCGTCTCTGATTCGCCTGTGGAGGGTCTGGCGGACAACCAAGGAGATGATGAACGACCGGGTGCGTTGCGCATGCGCTTGAAGGAATCACGGACTGCGCGCTGACTCTACCAAAGGGCTATATGATTGTCGAAGATGACATGACCATGTCACTTGAGGAGTTCTCAAGGAAATATGCGCGCGAAGACGGAGAGCCTGAGTATGCGCCAACCACAGCCATGTCCAGGCCGCAGTACTGACCCTGACCAGCCGTTCGCGCCTCAACTTCTCCTGCCAGCCTTCCGAAGACATGCTCCGAAGGTATACCGATGCCCCGACCAAGAAGAACCCAGAGCCCCAGCCCAACATCGGCACCATCTGGATCGAGTTCAACGCCGACGAGAACGTTGGAATGAAGCAACTGCGCGACTACATGTCCCATCTTGTTAACGGCTCCTTCCACTCCGGCATCATGGTCACCGTAAAGCCCATGACGGGTATGGCCCTTCGACTCCTCCGCGGCGCAACAAGCATCACCGACGGTCCCAAGGGCGGTGTAGAGGTCTTTGTCGAGCAAGATTTGCTGGTCAACATCACAAAGCACGAATTGGTACCCAAGCACGTCCTGCTGAGTGACGAGGAGAAGCAGCAGCTACTCCAGCGATACCGTCTGAAGCAGACACAGCTCCCCAGAATCCAGTCCACGGACCCAGTCGCCAAATATCTCGGCCTGAGGAGAGGTTCCGTCGTCAAGATTATTCGAAAGTCAGAAACAGCCGGACGATACGCCAGTTACCGATGGGTCATATAAGCGTTCATGCCGAAGGGTAGATTGCGAGAGAGAAACGTTCGAGTACAGCGTGCTGTTCAAGCGAAAGCGCATGCGTAATACCTCCAGCCGCGTCAAGGCCTTCAGATTGGAGTAGGCACCAAGACCGGTGTAGCATTGGGCGAGGCGTTTGGCGATGGAAAAGGGTCTGGTTTTTGACACCAATTTTGTACTATCTGAGAGCAAGGAAAGCCAGGGACGAACGAATCAAAGTCTCAAGTCTTCATTTTCCATAAAGTGCCATGCTCTGGTGCAGAACCCTTTGTCCATCCCTCACACCAATGAGACAGGGTCAACTACGCCACAGCCATCCGCGTCACCACTTGACTTGTTTCCATACCACGCCGCATCCACACATACCCGATACCCTTAGTCCCCCTCCTACCCGCTCCTGTTCCCAGCCCAACCTTCCCATCCAAGTAACTCTTTCTGAAAACCATCGAAGTCTGTGACCCAGCATTACCCTCATCGGTGAACTAGCCCCATGGACTATGAAAAGACGCATCATCCTATTCCGGTAGCTGCTAGTTGCAGACACGGGTAGCGCGGCCGCTTGGGTAGCTTTTGTACCGTTCAAGTCACCGTTCAGAGGACGAGTGGAGAGCTGACTTGGCTTGGCCGGGATATGGGAGCCTATGTGTACGGAGTTTGTTTACCGGTGAGCGTGGGATTTGGTGATGGTGGTGGTTCTGCTTACGATCAGCAGGGCGGGCTGAGGCTGATGGGCTGATGTTACCGGGTTAGACGAATACCGCTAACCTTGCATGCCGCTCGCCGGATTGGGAAGATGGTAGTTTGACGGTGGTGGTAGCGCTGATTGTTATTACATCACCATAGCGCCTAAACGTAGGTGCAGTAAATATGATAGAATCACAAGATTCGTTCCACGATCCCCGCGACTTCAGATGATATGCATTGAGCGCTGGAAATGCGTCTTGGGGGTATCATGCCAACTACACTGTACGCCCTGCCGGTGCGAAAAAACTCTATGCGTACATGGTACAAACACTGTGGTGGAGTATAACAGGAAAGCTGTCTGTAAAGAAGACACGAAATGAAGTTGAAACATCGCCGCAAACAATCTTCCGCTGTATACATGCCTCCTCAAGGCTCGTCATCCTCCTGCTCGAACGTCTCGGAAAAGTTGATCAGGGAGGTGAACTGCTCCGTCGTCTCCTTAATCTCTATCGTTCTTCGCTTGGCTTCATCTGCTAGCCAGCTAAGCGGCACCAGTATCATCTCGCCCTTGCTGTTCTTGAGAAGCTTCGTTCTTTCTTTCTTTGTAGACGATGGCTTTGGTAACTCGACCGCGGCCTCCATGGTAGTGATCGCGTCGCTGCGTCTGTGCCTGTGTTCGAGGATATCCACGTCGATCGTACGCTTTGCGATGACGTGATAGATGTGAACCTTCTTCTGCTGGCCATAACGACGACTTCGAGCGATAGCTTGTGCCATGGCTGAGTCGTAGTCATACTGCGTCTTTGCCAAGAAGGGCGAAACAAATATGACGTGGTTGGCCACTGTGAGATTGCTGTAGAGGGTCAGTACGAGGTATCTGTGTACATATGCAAGAGGGACTTACACGCCAGCTGCAGACTCGCTTCCTAGATTGAGTATGATGAGCTTTTTCCTCTTTTTAGGATTTGTGTTCGTCTTGAAGTCCTCCATAAGCTTCGCTGCTGACGCCTTATGCCGACTTCCGCCCAGCGAGTGGTAAGAGACATTACAGTGATCGAACACGGTCTCGAGAATGCTGATGATCTCCTCGTTTGGTGCGAAAACGATGCATTGATCAGATTGTGGAAGCCCTTGAACAAGTTGGGCAATCGCCTCAAGCTTGTTGCCAAAGCTCTGACCAGTATGCTGGTCGTGACTTAGACCAAGATCAGCCATCCGGATCAGGTTGCCTTCGCTTGCGTAGGAATTGCAGCCAGTATGTACGCAAGTCTCGTCGTCGGTTCGCAACGCAAGACACTCTTTGCATGCGGTATGTCCGCAGTGTGGTATCGAGAAGAGCAATTGAGGGCTAGCTACGCCTTTGCAAACAGGCGAGCTACAGCGGGTAGGTTCCTCGCCGACAGTTGCAAGTTGAAGATAGTCGTGGATTGATGCGATGAAGCGTTTTGATCTTGTCCTATGCGCAAATTCGAGAGCGGTATCTCGGAGCTGTGAAAGCTCCTGCTTGATCAACCGCTCGCGCTGAAGTTTCGATATGTCCGCGACATCAGCAAAGCCAGATTTGGGGGTCTTTTGTGCTTCTTTGATCAAGTCGCGAACAACTTGGCTGGATTCGTCATCTCCAAGCCAATTGTACTGTGATATATCCTTCTGGAAATGGCCGTAAAGGTCTTTAATGGTCGGCTCGTTGTTCTTAGACTTCTTCATCAAGCCCTCGAACTTCGATAGCAACTTCAACAAGTCCTTCTTGGTGTTGCGTAATTGTTGCGACCTTTTTTCGAATAGGAGCTGAAGCGCAGACTTGCCTTCCTCCGTCTCAAAGAGCAAAGCACACCTGAGCAGTGCTTCTTCGGCACTTGCGGAATTCTCTAGGCTGTCATTCAGCCTGCTACTCCTGTCGGAGCCAGACTTCTTGTTGAGCTTTTTGATTTGCATCTTTTGAGAAATGAGGTATTGAGAGAGCTCCAAGTAGACGGCATGGTGAGCAGCATCCAGACCCACCGATAAGAGCTTCTCCGAGCAGTCAATGTGCTGAAGCTCAGCCTCATTCTGTCTCACAAATTTGTCGAGAAAGGCCTGCGCCCGTTGGTGTCTCGCTTCATGCCATTGTCTGGACATGACTTCCGTTTGTGACAAGAAGCTTTCCACATCAGTTTGGTCAAGTTTGGAGACCTTCTCCGCAGACGTTGTAACTGTGCCGTCGCCACAGAAGTACCGACCAAGTTTGACTCCGAGGAAGGATGCCAGCTGATTGACATCAGAGAAGTTGGCTAAGGCTGGCGTTCCAGACAACACCCAGCGTTTATGTGCAGCAACTTGTTTGATGCTCGTGGCCATGAAGTTGTTTCCTATCTTGTTTGTGTCATTGAGATAGTGATATTCGTCCACGATGATTCTGTTGAACCGGAACAGATGGACGAGTGGCACTAAGTGTGACGAACTGTCTGGTCTCGATGTGGTCTTAGCTTTCGCCTTGGCTTTGGCTTTTTTCGATGGGCCTGAAGTAGACGACATGGCCTCGAAAGAAAGATATGCGCTACCATGCCGGATGCTTATTGGCAATGTGGCCTGGAACTCGGGTTGCTGGAGCCTTTCATCCACGAGTTCCTTCGTCAGCCGTTGAAAGTCCTCGTAGTCATGACGCTTGTACACAGTCAGCTGGTTAGGGATTTCTCCAACGGCCCTATCCAGCCAGCAACTGAATGCACGACGGCTGGTCATCAAAGGTTCTGGCAATGCGGAGAACTTCGCTAGCTCCGAAATATAAGCTTCATCGGCAAACAGCGTCCAGGACACTATGATGACTTTGCTTCGTAAGAGGTCTTCAATCGTGAGACCCTTCAGCTGACTGTAGTTCTCTATGACAAGGACATTATAGCTCTCGTATCTTTCGGATTCTAGGAAGTTCTCCAGTTCCGTACTCCATTGACTTGTAATATGGGGAGGTGAAACGATCAAAGTCGCAGCTGAATCCAGAAGTTGAGGCTGCTCAGCTGCCACGGATCGGTTGCGCTGAATGAGTGCATCCATGGTGCACTGTTCAAATTCGCTCTGGATGAGCCCAATACTTGTGACAGTTTTGCCGAAGGACGGGTGATCGGCGAGCACGCCACCACGGACAACGTGCTCTGTCTCCGCTCGAGCCTCTGCTCTCCAACCTAGACCTGAGTGCACTGACTCTTCTGTCTCGGTGATCTTTATTGTTATGCCCCGCTCTTGCTTTGCCATCCATGACACAGACTTCACTTGCGCTCCCCGCAGATACTCCGGCGGCGTAATTGCGGGATCTTGAATATCATTCGCATTGCTTTGCAGTTGAAACTTCTGGAGGGGCTGTGAAGGTAGGTCAACATGATCCGTTATCAGTCTCCAGGAAGTAGTCATGGAAACACCTTTGGCAAACCTTCCTTGCGCGCGATGCGTCAACGACAGAATATCGACACCGACCCGAATTCGTGTCCCTGACAGATCATTGGAAGCTTCCAATTGAACTATGTCAGGACGCTGCTTGATGGCGCGCTCGAATGCGGCAGCAGCTTGGCGGTCCTCATGTGCTGTCGCTAGACTCTTCTCATTGACACTCCAGAGAATCTCGGGATACAGAGGTGCGCAGGAACACTCCCCGGACCAGTTTGACTGCACTGTCTGCCATGATGAGCATGTCGGTAGTGTCTTGGCGCTTTCTAAAGCCCAGGAATAGTCTTCAAAAGTTCGCACTGAGACTTCATCTTGAAGAGAGACGTCTAGGCAAGTGAGCGCCTGGGAACAATCTTGTGGGGTGTTGTCTTTGAGGCATCCTTCATCGAGAAAACCGACGTTGAGAGGAACAATTGCTGGTACAAGCGTCATTGCAGCAGGAGCGTGCACGTCAGGAATTGTGATGCCAACGGCGTCCACGCATCCGTCCTCCACGTCCCAAGGCCGCCAGGATGAATCCACACGGGCCAGCGTGATACGGCTGTCTCCATAGTGTTTGCGGGTATGGTCCTGGCTAAAGACGAAGCTGTCATGATCTGGTCGGCCGATAGGGTTAGGATCGAGAAACAAGTACATGCTGTTCACCCCCGTTAACCTCTTGTAAAGGCTAATCGACGCAGTTCCACAATGCGGTTGATGCTCGTAATCGCCGGTGATGGCCGCTACCTCCTGGTCATTGCCTCGAATTTTGATGGTTCTTGGTACGGTCTCCTCTTTGTAGTCCGCAAGACCAAGTCGACTCCTCCAAGAGCTAATTTTCTCAACCGAGCCGCTAATTTTAAGAGTATGGTTTCTGGTGTAGGGTATGCGTATTTTCCACTCAACGTCGAAGAGAGTATTGGTGGTGGCACTATGTGCTATCGGATTGCGAAAGAATTCGCGCAAGGGGCTGTTGCCAGGGAGATTCGGTGGACATATGACGAACAATGACCATTGAATATCGGAGCCGACCTTCAGCTCAATCGTGGCACTAGGCGAGCTGTAGGTGATCTTCCACTCATTGTACTCTCTGGAGAATTCACCAATACAGAAATACTGTAAGCTCAGCTGCGCTTCCGATATGACGGTCAGATACTCGCTCAAGATCGGGTCTTTTGGACCCATCTTGGCAGCCAGATGAGGGATGTTAGGGAAGGCATCCAACTTCAGTCGTGGAGGCAACCTGGGTCTCCACCGCCCGATGAATTCGTCAGGCGGCGGCTTTCGACGACTTGGCAAGACCGTTTCTTTATAAACGTGCTTGGGGTTCCCGGCGCATGAGGCGCAAGCTGAATGTCCACATGTAGAGCAGATATGAATCGCGGTCTTGCTGATAATTTGTTTGCCTTCACAGTTGCACATCCGCGCACTCATCTTTGCTTCGTGTCTGAGCTCGGCCAGGTCGAGATCTTCATAAATGCTTGGTTCCAGAATTGTATGTCCCAAGGCCTCTGGCTGGACGATCATTTTACTGGTGGGCGGAGGAGCTTGTGCTTTGTCGTATGTTGCTACGTCGCTGGAGCGAAAGGCTTTGGATCCAGCGATAATGGCAGAGATTAGAGAGGCTCCGATTACTGTAGTTGACATAGCATTGCCAGCTAGGTTTTGTAGGTCCTTCTGTGTTTCGTTGGCGAACAGCAGTCTATCAAGGGGCATTCCCTGAAGGATCAAGAGTTGGCTACCGTTGAGAGTATGTTGACGATTGCTCGCGAAATCTTGGCCGCCTGGTGTCAGGCACGGCGCGATACCCAAGTCTGCTTTGAATCGATCGACATTCTGGCTGACATCCCAGAGCGCCATTTTGTAAAGTGAATCACAGCCCTTGAGGGCAGCAAACTCTAGGTGAGCGATGTCGATGGCGTCATGCACCCTGGAGGATTGAGAATTGTAAAACTTTCGATCTGCAAAATCGGGAGGCCTGCCACCATTAGTCTGAGCAAATGAAAGCAGGATTACGTGGACTTACATGACGGTACCACTATCGCTTCGTCGGCTGACGGGGCTTAGTATACCTAGTCTCTTTTCGGAGCGAATGTGGTCATTCCGGAGCTTACACAAAGCCCAGTCCGGTTCGTTCTTCAAGACACTGTAGCCACTCGACTCTTTCAACGACTCTGGAAGAAAAGCTTCGTAAGGGCTGCTGCACTGTCTCTCAAGTTTGTGCATCAATTCCTTCCACTGGTCAGTCGCGCTCTTCGCATCTTTACCGAAGTGTGAACGCTCTATCGCAACCATATACATCCTTTCTCTTGTCTGGGGTAAATAGAAGTTTTTGGTGTCGCAGTAGGTCCATTGAGCTTCATAGCCGATCTTTGCCCAACGTTTTACCACGTCATCCCAAGTCTTCTTCTCATTCTTGACATTCTCCAGGAGTACTAGACTGGGGCGAAAGCGCTCCGCGTAGGTGTAGATTGCTCGCCATGTGTCGCCCGATTCGCCACCGTCATCGAGGGTTTTGCCTTTGTTGTTCATCCTGGAGAGATCCTTGCAGACGAAGCCGGCGATGAGGATATCTATGCCCGTGGGAATGTCTACCTCTGCTCCGTACGCTGTCATGGCGGTAGTGGTGTCCTTGCGAAGGAAGTCACGGACGTCTCGGAACAGCTTCTTTGGGGCGAAGTTTCTTTCAATGTATCCTTGCTTGAAGACCTCGATTTCGGCAGAGAACTCTTGCTGAATGTGCATTTGAGATTTCCCCATCGTTTCAAGTGCTGAGGGTAAAGTTAGCTCACAATTCTCTGTAGGTGTTAATGCGACTGACCTTTCGAGATCTCATCCAAGGCTAACAAGGGAGATTCCGTGCCAGAGCACATCGTAGCAACCCTAATGGATCGGCCTCCCAAGCTCTTCAAAGCCTCACAAAGACCGAGCTCCATGGCTTTAGCAGTCATGTCAGACATGCATTCTTGAATGTTCGAGAGCGGGGGAAGGCTCAGGTCTATGCCTTTGCCAGCTCGAGCTGATTCACCAGTCTTGGTGTTCCGGCGTGGATTTGCCTTGGGCTGATCGTCTTCGACAGGGATAATATCTTCATCCATCGAAACGTCTAACGATCCAGCGTCACTCGTGCCCGAGGCTTCCTCGTCAGAAGATGCAGGCTCAATTTCTGCTTCGCTTTCTTCTTCTTCGTCCGTTGTGGGAGAACTGTAAACGTCTGATACGTCCTCATCTTCGTCTACGGCTGCGACACCCAGGTCTTGGTCGGACATGTCGTCAGAGTACTGCGGAACGTAGGATACTCTAGGTCGAGCCCTGCTGGAGCGTCCACTGAGACCGAGGTTCCGCGTGCCAATCTCATTTCGCTGATGTGAATCGTCGTCCTCCATGGGAATATCCTCATCACCAGATGCCATCGCTGCCTTGAGATCGTTATGTAAGACAAGATCGTTTGAGTTTACGGGTGAAGGTAGCGTATCGTCGCCATTATGTATTCCTTCGTTTGCGTCGGCAATGTTTGCGACAACAGGGTTTGCCGGTGTCCCCGGGCCTTTGAGCAAACTTGACCCAGATGGACTTGAATTCGGACTAGCCACCTGTTTGTGATGATCGGGTGTGCTGCTCGGTACGAGCTTTCGGCGCTTCGATCTAGCTGTGCCGTTACGTGTTGTGTTGTGATCAGCTTCATCACTCACATCCTCCGTAGTAACCTGGGCGTCATTACTGGTCTGAGGTACCTCGCTACGTCGAGTTCTTCGGCCTCTGCGGGACTGCTCTGGTGCAACGCCTTCAGATTGTGGGATGATCTCGGTCTTTGCACTCGCATCCTCAAGCTTGTGCTTCTTCTTCTCGGGTAGCCTGCGACATAGATGTACGGTCTTATTGCGTATGCAAGTATCGCAGGGATCTCTCCCGTCGCACTGCTTGAATCCGCGTATTGTACACCGTGGGCAACGTGCCGCTATCGCTGCCGATTCTTCAGGCGTTGGCAACCTGCATTTCTTCTTCTTGTCCCGTATACAACGCGTGCATAGGTCTGCTCCTTCTTCTGTATGACATTCGTAAGCCGCGTTGCCTCCACGGGTCAGACAGAAGTAACAACAGTCTAGAGGTATGACCTGGTCGGCATCGTCGGTCGCTTGAGGTGGTGTCGCGGTATCAGTAGGGATAGAGGGTGTATAAACTGCAATTGGTTAGCTTTTGAGTGACAGCAAGTGGTGATGATAAGGTGAACGGCATACCATGGACATGCTGGGCTGTGTGCGCGCGGCGAGCGCGATTGCCTCGTGTCTGTGTCTCGGCCAAAGGAGTGCGCTCAGTATTTCCTCTGCTGGCGGTGTGTGGCCGTGGTGCAACATGAATAATATCATCGTCGTACTCAGACACGCTGTGTGAAGGTGACACTTGGGTGACGCGCTTCCGCTTACGCGAATTGTTTTGTCCCATGGTGAGAGTATTTCGATACAAGACACGTAATTGAGTATCGGCACAGCCGTTAATCTAGGGATAGAAGAATGAAGTGGCGCGGTTCGCTCATGGCATGCGATTCGCGCGTTGAGGGCAATAAAGTCAATGGAGTTCATGCGGCATGCAAGCACATAGCGCGACGACGCGTCGCGCTAGTGGAGCGAAAGCACGTGGGGCATCCTGTCAGGGCACGTACCCCGCATGCCGTCTCTCGCCGCTGGACTGCATGACCTGGGAAAGACACGATGAGAGATAAAATGTGCTGAGTAGGCCATGAGGTGAATTGAGGGCGAGAGGGTTTGTGTGTGTCCCTTTGAGGCATGCACAGCCGAAGCGGATAGGCTACTCTGAGAGGGAAGGTGCCATCCTACGTAGCGAAGTCGGACAGCATTCAGCTCAATATATACCTACGTACCCACCCTCGCGGCTTGGTGCTCGTATTACCTTCACCGCAAAACTGAAAGAAACCATACAGCGTCCTTGCATTATCCTGTATTCACCACGATTCGTAGCACACATCATGGCTAATCAGGCAGTCAACACATTTGAGGACCTCACTGGTGTCTCGACTTCCTCCTTCAGCAACCCCTATGATGCATTGATAGCGGCATGTGAGGATGATCCGGTAAGATTCTTTAATATCTGACCTTTGCATGTACTTAGCAAACACCGCAGGTACGAATCCAAGAAAAGTACCAGTTGCATCGGACCACGAGGAATGCGCAGCAAAAGGCGAAGATGCTCGACAAGAGCTTCCAGGGTGTAAATATAGACCCCATCCTCTTGAGACTGGAAGACCCCACTGTCGAACCTGGATTCAAAGATCCCCGCAACTGTTTCGTAAGAATGCTAATGTACAACTTGCATCGATACGTGTACTTACCATGTGCAGGTATTCTGGGGTCGTCCTACAGAGCAAGTCAAGGATATGATCGCCCGAGTGCAGCAGAAACTGCGAACAGTAGCACCAAGTAGGCACAATATCATGGTTACTGTATTGTGATGCTAATGAAAGTAGATCTGTGGCTCATGCCCCGGGACAACCAACACATTACAGTACTGGAAGTAACGCACTCGAAGACGGCACCAGAGATTCAGCAACTTGTCGATAGTGTGCGGGACAAGATACCTGCCATGACCGACTATACCCACGAGTATCGCACGCGCCTCATCAAGCCCTTGATTGGGTACGATGCTTCAGCGATAGCGTTGAGCTTTGTACCTGCAGCTGGCGAGGGACTGCACTCTGGCCGTACGCCCGAAGACGACAGGTTCACTTACCACCATCTTCGTCGAGATATGTTCTCCATGTGTCGCGATGCAGGTCTTCAAGTGGAATCGCGATACGTCGTACCGTCAAGCCATCTCACCATCGGCCGTTTCATCTATACCAAAGATCAGGAAGACGGGAACGGCTCTCCAGATCCTGAAAAGACGAAGGTTTTGATCGAGAAGATCGAGGAGATCAACGCTTGGCTGCAAAAGGACTACTGGCCGGAACATAATGAAGGCAAGATACCTGCTGGTGGAGAGTTCAACGTGGGCCAGGAAAAGGGTTTGCATTGTGGAACGGGCCCCCTTTGGTATGGCGGAGGCGATGCAGTGCATCTTGGGAAGGGCTACTGAGCAGCGTGAGGTCTTTCAACAACATGTTGGTACCCGCTTGATGTTGGGAGGGCTTTTGTTGGGTCTACAGGTCGGGAGGTAGGTGTACGACTCTCAGCTGGGGGCGTCGTGATGTGCTGGCTAGGTTTCGCGTCGTATTCTACCAGACGATATCAAAATACGTCTATAAGGCAGACGCATACATTACCTTGGGACCTGTGAAGTTGGCGCGATTTATGCGTGTGTATGCAGCAAACGCCTCGAATCCTAGCCTCCCCTGGTGGCGGCGGAGCGGCGGGGATGACGTGTGGCGTGTGGCTTGGTCAAAGCGCGTTCCTGAAGCTCCCTACGCAGCATCACAGACCCTGACGGTCAAGTTGTATCACGCTTGTTTCTGCTTTGGCTTGCATAGCTTTTGGACTGGACAGATCATCGAGGAATATACATTACACCGCGACCCGACTAAACTTGTTCTTATACTGTAGCCTGGTGACCTTTGCGACCCCGTGAGGCCCCATTGCTGCTGCCTCCCAAGGTCTTCACGAATACGTGGCATCCACCACCAAGATGTTCAACCGCGATCGACTTCCAGGCCTTCCTGGTAGCTCCCCTCGGCCACCGCCTCGCAACGACGGTTACGGACGCCCATCTCCGCAACAGCAACCACCACAAGGACCTCCGCGAGGCCAAGACACAAGAATGGCGGGTTATGATGACCGGCCGCAACAACAGCGTATGCCCGCAAGGGGCCCTCCAGGAGGCGGTGGAGGCGGCGGCGGCGGTCCTCCACGACAGCTGCGGCCCATCAAGAGCCCAGGAGGCAACGCGTACGCTTTTGGCAACATGTATGTACAGTCAGCAGCAATGTAGCCTGCAAGCCTCTTCAAACCCCAAATTTCTATACATTCGGAACTCTTGGCTAACACCACAAAGCGTCGCAGTTTCCCCTCAAGACTTCCCACCAAACGCCGACGGCTCCGATATCTACATCATTGTTAACGGGAACTACGCACTCTCCGCACGACCAACACAAGGATGCAACCCGGGCGAGATTGGTCTCACAGATTTCCAGCGAACATGGGCCGGCATATCGCTTGGTCCCCAGGAGGTTGTTAACGCGGCACCATACGATCACTTTGCGTACAGCGGCGGAAAGTCATACTTAGGCGCAGTGGACGTGGAAGTCGGATTCGCGGGAAGGAAGACCACGGAGACACCTTACGACCAGGACGAGCTCGCTACCGTCTTCAAGAAGAGCTTCGAGAACCAAATCCTTTCGCCAGGCCAGCAGCTTGTGATCGATATCAAGAACATACCACTCAAGTTATCGATACGAACTGTGACGCTAGCGGATTTGTCTATGGAGAAAGATGAGGCGAACGCGCCTGCGATTACCGATCCTCGAGCTCGCGGCATCCTCACAAGACATACTCAGGTCGACTTCTTCAAGGATGCCAAGACAGATATCAAGTTAAAGGCGTCAGCGCGACGAGCAGCGGCAAACTCCATTATCCAGCCAGGCTTCAAGTTCGAAGACATGGGTATCGGTGGCTTGGATGCTGAATTTGGTGCCATCTTTCGACGAGCTTTCGCCTCCCGTATCTTCCCTCCGGGTATTCGGGAGAGGCTGGGTATCGATCACGTTCGCGGTATGCTCCTGTACGGACCTCCCGGTACGGGTAAAACCTTGATAGCTCGGCAGATCGGAAAGATGCTGAACGCCCGCGAGCCCAAGGTCATCAACGGTCCGGAGGTGTTGAACAAGTATGTCGGAGCGTCCGAAGAGAACATCCGAAAGATGTTTGCGGACGCAGAGAAAGAACAAAAGGAGAAGGGTGACGAAAGTGGTCTGCACATCATCATCTTTGACGAGCTTGACGCTGTATGCAAGCAAAGAGGTTCTGGCGCGGGTAGTGGTACTGGTGTAGGCGACAGCGTTGTCAACCAGCTGCTGTCTAAGCTCGATGGTGTTGACCAGCTGCACAACATCCTCCTTATCGGTATGACGAACCGAATGGACATGATCGACGAGGCTCTTCTGCGTCCCGGTCGTCTCGAAGTACACCTGGAGATATCGCTGCCCGATGAGTCCGGCCGAGCCCAGATTCTCAAGATTCACACAACAAAGATGCGCAAGAACAACGTCCTTGAGCAAGACGTCAGCGTCGAAGAGCTGGCTAAACTGACAAAGAACTTCTCTGGAGCTGAGCTCAACGGTCTGGTCAAGGCCGCCACATCGTACGCATTTGGTCGGCATATCAAGGATGGCACTACTGTCAAAGCAGACGTGGAAGATATCAAGGTCATGCGACAAGACTTCTTGAGTGCACTCGACGACGTCAAGCCGCTCTTTGGTGTCGCTGAAGAGGAGCTCAGTAAGCGATTCCGTCACGGTATCATCCATTACTCTCCCTTCATCAGGGATATACTGGAGGATGGTCGTCTATACATCAACCAGGTCAGAAAACCGGAATCGAGTCCGCTCCTCTCGGTTGCGCTCCACGGTCCTCCAGGTTCCGGAAAGACAGCGCTGGCTGCGAAAATGGCAATCGATTCAGGTTACCCATTCATCAAGCTGATCTCAGCTGAAGATATGATCGGCTACAGTGAAATGCAAAAGGTTCAACAGCTTGATAAGGTTTTCCGAGACGCATACAAGAGTCCGTTGAGCGTCATCGTTATCGATTCGATTGAGCTGTTGCTCGACTGGGTGCCGATTGGCCCTAGGTTCAGTAACACCGTTCTGGCTGCCCTGAAGGTCCTGCTTGCCAAGGAGCCACCAAAGGTATGTAGCCTCACTATCCCGCTTCTACTGTGTAATCCATCTAACAACCCTAGGATCGTCGCTTACTCATCTTCGCGACAACGACCGAACGCTCGGTACTCACACAGCTCGATCTCTTCGCCCGATTCGACGCCGAGATCGCCGTCCCGAACGTCAACACACAGTCCGAGCTGGCAGCCGTCCTGCGGGAATCCGGTGCCTTCTCCGATTCCGACCAACAGCGCGCCATCAGTGAAATCCAGGAGATGACAGGTAACACTGAAATTGGCGTTGGCATCAAGAAGATCCTCACCGGTATCGAGACGGCGAAACAGGACCAGGATGTGCCTGGCCGCTTCGCTCGCGTCATGTCTCGTGCTATTGCTGCGAACCGGGGGTCAATATAGACTGGGGTTGAAGTTTGACGAAGTACTCGTGAACTTGTTTGAGATATGTCAGATGGAGTATCTGTAGATCCCTGCCACGACCACCATTGTCATGGCTTATGTAAAGGCATGAAGCAAACCCAATAGAGATGATATACTACATCATAGTCACAGTTCTATCCCCTTTCATGCCTCAATGTACTCGCGCTTTCTTACACCTAACGTTCAAACGATAACAGCCTCACTTCTACCCCAGTCCCTGTTGAAATACCTTTCATACACAAGACGCACTTCCCTCACTTCTCGTTCGGAACCGTCCTCGGTACACAACATCCCCCTCATCTGCAGAAAACCTGTCACTGTCAGACTCCATTCCAATAACCTTACATACATCTGACACCCCGTACTCCTGATCTCAACAACACCCCCGGAAGACACGGCATCATCATGTCGTATCCCAGTAAGTCCAACCTACAAGTCCGTGGTTTCGGAGGTCGCCGCCGCGTTTCCCCTTCCCCCTCCTTCCCGAGTCGCACTTGGGCCGCCCTGCCTCCGAGTTGGCGAGGCCGAGACCGAGACGTTGGATGAACGGCCATAGGGTGGGGTATGGTGGAGTGGGGCAGGATTGCACGACATATGGTGGCTTGCGTCTGTTGGGTTGGAGTACTGGTCTTAGATAGACGGTGGTGGGGCGGGATCTGAAACTCTAAACCGGTGTTGTTTTGTGTAACGGAATGGGCTAGCTGAGATCGGTTGGGGTGTTGGGAGTGGTCTACTACAGTTCGGTTAAGTAGTATTGGTTAGCAACTGGCTAGGTTTGAGGTCACTGCTGCAGTGTTAGAATGTGGATCGGGCACGTGTACGGTCAGTAGGTCTATGAGTGCATCTTACATATCCGCTGCAATGGTACACTTGAGCAAGATCGAAGTCACGGTTTCTTAACATTTCTCACGCTGAACCTAATCCAACAAGTGCATTTTACATGCGTGCGAGTGGGTCACTCCGCTTGGAAGTGGATCGTTACATAAACACGTAAAAAAAGATGAAGAAGCTATCTCAAAGAGATCCTCGTGACTGGCGAGCCGTCCGTCCGTCTGTCACATGATATGATGAGTTCATGACGCCGATCCAAAAGCAGTCCGTTTCCCAAACCAAGGAGACGAAAACAGAATACGCAGCCTTGCTCAACACTTCATAGCCGCCGTTGAAGCCCCACCTTCCAGTCTGACTTGTTCGACGAATGAGCAAGCGTACCAGCTTTCCAGCTCGCAGCTCGCCTCTGGCCCGTCGACCGTTGGCATGGACCACGCCAGCGCCGCACTATCCGAGTGCCTTGAGTCGATTGACAGCTGCCATTCGCTGAGCGCTTGCATCGAACAGCGGGCCGGTCCGCGGTGTATTTTTTGGGAAAAGAAAAGCCGGCGTGTGGGTCGCTAAAGCAGCGAGGCCGTCTGCCGAGAGTGGATCGTGAACGACAGTTCGCGTTTTGACCTCTACCGTAAGCGGTTTGGAGACGTCCTGAGTTATAAAAGAAATAATGAAGTCGATGGTATCCGTAGAATCGTAAAGTGAACGTATGCCGCCCGTGTTTTGAGAAAATCCGAAAAGTTGTATGGTTGTATCATCCACAGGCCGTTAGGCGAATATTGTAAGAAGCGCAAAGAACTAGTAGTCAAGAGGTGCTGGGTATCGGCCTTGGGCGGTGCGGAACTGCTCAGGGTACTTTCGCGCCGCACGCTCGTTGAGGGAGCTGCCAATTTGTCAGTCATGCTGTTCAAGCTTAAAGTCGCGGTCAACTCACTCCACGCGTTTCTGTGTGTATTGCAAATCTCTCTGCACGTCTTTCGCGGCTTTCATACCGTCTGCGAAGCTCATGCGTGCGCCAGCTAGTCGGCGCTGAGCAAGTTGTTGCAGTTCGAGAAGCTCGCGATGCTTGGCGTTCAACTCGCCAGATCTGCACGTCGTGTCAGTTCCGCAAACGCAATTGATACCGCGCGAACGGTCGCGCGGTGAGATGCTTATCAAACTTACGTTTGTGCTTGCTTCGCTAAGCTGCGATCTAGTGGCATTGGGTCGAATGAGCCGTTTACACGGCTGCCCATGTAATCGAGAAGATCTACGCTCGCAGAGCCACTGCTCGAATCGTAGTCGCTTGCGCTACCGGCGTAGTTGCTGGAAGTCGCCGACGGCTCGTAAGAAGGTACGCCAGATGTTGTGACACTGGATGGAGCTTCAGGTGGTGATGCTGCTCCACGTCCGTAGCCATGGTGCTGGGGCGGGTAGTAGAAGCCCGGCTTCTGTGGCATGTTGATTGGGTAAGAGGATTGGGGCAATTGGTAGAACGAGTGGGTGGCAGCCATTTTGGGTAGCGTTTGGATATCTGATGGGTGTTGAGAAAAAGTTGGGTAGTGTGTCGGCGCGAGGCTAAAGTGGTATGATAGCTTGAGTGATTGATGAGGCACTGGAGGTGGCTCAGGACAGGGCTTGAATGTAGTGCAATCTAGTGATATCTCTAAAGAGGTGAGTGAATACGGAAGCAGAAGGGAAGCTCGTAGGGCCTGTGAAAGGGCCTCTTTTTATACCCTTCAGCCAGAGACGCACTAGGAGCATGCTGGTCAACGGGGCAATGCTCTGACCCCTTCATGCCGGCTCAAGCTCGCGACCCCGCCCTTGTGGTGATAAAGGTGCATAGTCTTACGTCCACTGAGGTCTGTTTCCGCTAGAGCCGGCTTGATGAGCGTCATTTAGACTGGGCTGGATGAGTGTCCTTGGCCGTGGACGGCAGCCGATCCACGATGCCTCGGAGCGATACTGGATGCTAAATGTGCCAATTGGTCAGGACAAGAGACTAGTGGACAAAAGGGCCAGCTCGTATCAGCATAGAAGGTTCAGCGGAGCGAATTGGCGTGCAATGGCGAAAGGTCGCGTCTGTGGAAGCAGTACCGTCGATGGCCGGCATCAGTGCGTTGCTAAAGGCAGCAAGGCAGAGTAAGCGCAGCAGACGCAGACGCCAACGCCGTGTAAAAGCAGCGCCGGTGGAGCTATGTACATGCATGGGTAGTCTGCCGGACGGCCATGCTAAGTGTTGTCAAGTTGATGCGTTGGCTCGACAGCTGCCAGCGCCTTTGAGCATGCAATCTGGAACGGGATGCGGAGGATCAGACATTGCATGACACCAGTGGCGGGGATTGTTTGCACGCAACTGTAGGAGAAGGATTGCGCGCGCCGACATGCAGCGCAATGGGAGGACGGCATTTCCTGGAAAAATGTCATGGTCACGGCCATGGAAGGTCGTGGAGGAATATTCGGGTCCTAGCAGTAGCCCCGCCTGCTCTTGCCCCTCGTTGGGTCGGTGCGTCATCCTTGCGAGCAGCACGACCGACAGGCCCTTTCACCGGCAATTGGCCATGGACGCGAAGACGACGCCTGACTGCAGGACACACTTGGCTCTTGATGCCTGAAGCCGATGTGCAATCCCTGCACTGCGTAACCACGCACGACACCTCACACACACCCGCACACGTTCCAATGGCACGTCAACCATAAAGTAAGAGCATATCTAGTGGCGGTGAAGGATTCTGTCTAGCTCCAGCCCATGACATGTGATCGGCTCGGTATGCGCCTAACGCCCTTGCATATACCGGCCAGCCATCTCTGGTGTGGCGACTGCCACTACGCGACCGTTTTGGGTAAGCTACGACTTCGGAGAGTCCGCATCATGAACACGGAAACCCTTTTGATGATTACAACCCAGAACCGATGACAACTACTCGGAGCTTCATATTGCAGTTACAGTCAGCTTGTACTCATACGACCCGCTGCACTGGTGCCTCGATGGCGTTTTACGAGCCGATCCGGTATCACGACTCTCAAAGACAGCCATGTGAGCTGCGCGTGGTCGCTACTCGAAGTCACTGTCGTACAAGATTCCCGGTATCTGGCTCAGCCACGGACCCAGTTCTCGCCAATGGAGCATTGTATCAGTCTTCCGAGCCACTCATATGCAGGAACTATGCGCCGAACCCGGTATGTAATGTCGGTAACACTACACTATTAACACAGATGCGCTACCAGGATGCTCTCCAGAAGCGCGACCCGTTGTTTGGGCTTCGTTAGGCACGGCGTTCGGGTGGCTAGCTCTCAGTATGACACCTCGGCGATCATATCCACGCGTATGGGCTGACGCTCGCCTATGCTCGCTGGTTACAGATAAGGTCACTTTGACAGCGGGAGCCACTCAAAGTCGCTTGCAGTGGTGGAAGCTTGTCGTTCGGGGAATTGACGCACCTTGGACACGGCTCTCCCGGCATAGCCATGGTTGTTGCTGACATAGTTCAACACAGTCTCGAAATAAAAGCCTCCTGACACACGGGGTAGAAAACGCTGCTGCTCATAAGCTATAATCATTCGTGAGATTTTCATATCGCACTGCGAAATCCATTCATACAAGTCACACAGATGAAGTTCACTTAGGTTGATTGCACTGACAAGCAATCTTGCGTCTTCCACATGATTAGAGCTCCCATGATTACGATGAACCGGACTGGGGGTTGCAAAAAATCCGCATTCTAAAGAAACCTCATACAAATTTCCATCTTCCTCGTAGCATACGCTATCTTAGAGACTACTCACACTAGATTACAATAGTGTGTATGCAGCGAACCTTGCAAATGCGACACGCATTGTTGCCAGCCCTCGTGCCCGCCGCGTCCAAAAGGCTCAATCAAATAACAACAAGCCCGTCAAATAGGCCCTTCAAATAAGCCCGGTACTGGGCCTGGGGGGCAAAAGTAAGTGGCGCGGTTCTGAGCTCATCCACGCTTTGTGGCGGTCCGAGTCTGAAGACGATCGTGACTCCCAGTACTCATCTGACGACCAATCCGGCACCCAAGCCTCCACCTCAATACCGAGCTCTTGTAGACGGCTAATGGGGCCTCCGGCCCAGTCCTTATCAATTGGGCGGCCAATTTCGTCTAGCGTAACCTTTCGTAGTTCAGGGAAACCACCGTGGTGACGGCGCGCAAAAATAATACCATCCGTTATGTTCCAGATGCTGTCTTCCACGTCGTCGAGACGAGTGATGACCAGTTCTTCTAAAGTGCTAGGCAGTATATCGCCTACCTCTGCCATTGGTCGTTCTTCTGAAGGACCTGTTAGTAGCCAGTGGGGCAGTTCGAGACGACGTAGCTTAGTAAAGCTGCTGTAATCTGCATGATCGAGTTTTCCAACGTACCATCGATCCTCACAGCCCTTTTCTGATATGCGCAAGGCCAAGCTGTCTAGTGTATCCGTCAGACTCGAAAGCTGCTCTGTGACGAAATGATAAAGCGGCTCGTCTAGGCTATCGTTGTACATCCACTGGTCGTACAAGCTGTCTTTGACCACCTTCCTGTATTCCTGTGGGCTATCTCGGTCGGCTTGCTTCACTATTACGTTAGAGAGCCAGATTTCCAATACTTTGAGAGACGAGAAGCGCGAGAGGAAACCGTCGGTCTTCTCGGGATCTTCAGATTTGAATTGAGAAGTACACATGTCCCATATGAGTGTATCGATCGAGGATGTAAGGTCGTCCGGGACTTTGGTGTCTTCTAGAAGGCGGCACCCGCGACCTATGTGCAGAACCTTAAGCGATGGTAACTCACACCAAGACCACTCAAAAACTTGGGCGTTGAAGTGCAGTTCTTTGAGCTTCGCCAGTCCCTCGGGGTAAGATGAGCTTTGAGGCCCAAAGATCATCTCAAATGGGCTGATTGCATCCGTATAGCGTTGATAATCGTATTCGTGGCGGTACGATTGCTCATCAGCCAATACCTCAAGCTTCAACACCTCCAGCTCAGACGTCTGCTCTAGGATGAACCCAACCAGGGCGCATTCGTTGACTTGTCCCAGTGAAGAGTGAGGCACGAAAGGCCCTTGAGGAGACATCAGCGATGGCTCGACAGTAACCATACGATCTTCTGGATGTAGTTCGAGACTACGTGTAATCTTTCCTAGACTTGGGTTTTGGACCAGAATGTGTGCTAAAGCTGCAATGCCGCTGGGTTCATCAGGTAAGGTCCGATCGGGGACGCGGACGGCGCGCCAGAGTAGATCTCGAGCGACGGGCTCCATCTTTTTAGAGACCAATGCTAGCGAGCGTAGACTCTCGCGATCTAGATCAGACGCAACCTTGATGAGCAGTTCGTTTGGGAGCTTCTCCATAGTTGAGCTTTCGATGTATATCCGATGGTAATGAGAAGAACTAATTTTCGATCCAGGTATCGAAGTCAATTGAAGTTGTGAGAGACGATGAATAGGGAATAGAAAATATATGTCTGATAAACTTGGAGGGTTACAGCAGACCTCATTGTGAATGCGACCACTTACAGCAAACGCGTGGCGCTGTTCGCAAGCAACACCTCTTCACCGAAAACAAGTTCTGTATAGAGACGATTCACACTGTTAGTTCAGTTCCTCATCATTGTAATTTGGTTTAACTCAAGTGAACGCGAGTGCAGCAGGATGGCGGATACAGATGTGTCCACGGGTATGTCTTCTCCAAAGTGGGGCGGGATTCTCCACGACACGCTAACGCGGGTAAATTACCCCGAGCTCGAAGTCGGCGTCATTGCTATCTCTCACAACAGCCACAATAACTCTCTAGCCATTTCGACATATTTCCGAGGAGCCCTTATGTCTATCCGTGTAATAGCATATGAGTGGAGGACACAGGTGGTGGTGGCGCCCAGTTGACACGGTGAACGACCGAATGGCGCCCCGCATCGTCGTCCCGCCATCGCGGAGCAACAATAGCGAGCGAAACCAACTGCCGAGCGTCACGTTGGAGTCTGTATGATCGCCTAACTCCGGTGTTGTAAGTACATATCATCGTATACATCCTCGCCAACCCTCGAGAGTAGCAGCGTCTATTCACTCGTGCGACTTAGTTAACATGGCACTAGATTCCCTCCTTCACCTGCCGCCCTACCTATGGCTTTCACTAGTCCTCGCAGTACCCCTCGCAACGCTCCTTCACGATGTCTGGGTATGGCTCCGAATGCCCCCAGGTCCCACACCTCTCCCGTTCCTTGGCAATAAGCTCCAGCTACCCAAGTCGAAGCCCTGGATCGAGTTCCAGAGATGGTCCAAGATATACGGTCCCATCTTTACGATATGGATTGGTCGCAAGCCTACCGTCGTCATATCCGACCCGAACATCGCTGTCGAGCTAATGGAGAAGCGGAGCACGAAATACTCGTCGCGACCACGTATGGTAGTCATGGGTGAGATACTATGGGACAATGCTAGCATACTAGTACAGCCATATGGTAAAGAGTGGAGTGTGCGAAGGAAGCTGTTACACCAGGCCATGACTCCCAAGGCTCTAAGGCTATACAAGCCGGTTCAGACCGCAGAGGCATCACGATTGTGCTACCAGCTGCTCGAAAGCCCTGCGGATTGGGAGAAGCTCCTCGAGCGCTTCACTTCCAGTATCGTATTCTGTGTCGCATACGGACATCGCATCGACTCGCTCAACGCCAATGTCATCCACCAGCGCTTCAAGTTCATGCATGTCGCTGCGTCGCTCAACGTACCCGGAAAATATCTCGCCGAGTCATTTCCCATCCTCAAACATGTTCCAGATACGCTGGCACCTTGGAAGGCCGACATAAAAGCACGTGGTCGCGAGGAGGCAGCTGCGAATATGGCTCTGGTGGATGTTGTACGCTCGGATCTAGCGAGAGCAAAAGTCCAGGGTGACGACATCCCAGATTCGCTGTGCAAGCTTCTTCTAGAACTACGAGAGAAAGAGCACATTCCGCTGTCGGATCGCAACTTCTCCTATATCCCAGCATCGCTCTTTGGTGCTGGATCTGATACTACGGCGTCGACTCTATGCACCGCCTTCCTGGCATTGGTCACACACCCCGAGAGCTTGCATGCCGCCCACCGTGAGCTGGACACTGTCGTTGGCGCGGACCGCAGCCCCACATTCGAAGACGAAGCGAGCCTCCCATACATTCGCGCTCTCGTTAAGGAAGTCCTCCGCTGGCGTCCGGTCGCAGTCCTAGGTGGCACTCCCCATGCATCCACAGAAGACGATCGTTATGAAGGCTACTACATCCCTTCCGGCACCACCGTTCTAGGAAATTCGTGGGCCATCAACCTAAACGAGGAGTATTATCCTAATCCACACCACTTCGACCCCACACGCTTTCTCGACGAAGCGCTCGCTGAACGCTCCAAGGCCCCCTCACCACTTACGGGCAAACCTCATCCGGCGAAATCAGGACACTCTTCGTTTGGATGGGGCAGGCGCATCTGTCCTGGCGCCAACCTCGCGGAGAACAGTTTGTACATTGCGCTGGCGAAGATTCTCTGGGCAATCGATATCCAGCCCAAGGAAGGGGTTAAGTATGATACCTTTGCGTATACAGAGGGCTTCAACATCCGGCCGCAGAAGTTTGAGTGTGATATTCGCGTCAGGAGTGAGGCGCATAGGCGAGTGTTAATGGATGATTTGAAGGCTGCTGAGAGTGTATTGGAGAAGTTCACGCCTTTCCAAGAGTAGTCAACTTCACGTGATTGAGGCACAGACGCGTAGAAGACCTTTCGTGTTACTAGGTTGATGAATCGTATTCAATCGTAAGATCATATCTATCTATACTTAACTACATATCCAGACGTAGCAAAGCGTGATAATTGCCGTGTCAATCGTTCTGTCCCAGAACGATGTCAAATCCATGCCACCCAGTATAACCCATATCCGAGTCGAAGCTCAGGATCCAAAGACCAAAACGCCGTCGCCATGCAGGTAATCCAAGATGCCGTACATCTAATCCCAACTTCACGCTCCGAACAGGACAGCAACACCGACTGCCAAGACGACAGCCAGTAGACTCCCGCTCTCCTTCACACCAGCACCCGTGCTCTGCACTAGAGGCTCTGTGCTCAGTTGCTTCCTTCCTTGCGCACCGCTAACACCGTTCGCACGATCGACACTTGCAATCGCCGGTCCCACGTTGAAGAAATCCACCATGACAAAGCTCGCCGGCTTTCCATAAACAGTCGTACACTCTTGTACAGCCTCGCCCAAGCTACCAAAGCCCGTCTCGGCATTCGTTACGTTCGCATACGTCTCGTTAGGCGACTGGATGCCAAACAACTGCGTCTCGTACAAGAAGTGGTTTTGCAGAAACATGCGACCGGATTCGAGAGCCGTAGACGGGTTTCCCGCGACGGCAGATGGGCGAGACGGGTTGCAGGAGTAGTTTGAGGGGGAGATGTTCTCGAAGTCGTTCTCGAACACGTAGGTGAATTGGTCCATTAGATATGGAAATTCCGCCGAGGGCTCATCCAAGCTGGCGACGAAGGACATGAGGCGCGTGTTGTTGCCGATGAGGGTGTCGAGCGTAGGCCATGTTTGCGGCACGGTGCTTTGGTCTGGCGGGCTGTAGGCGAGCTTGTCGAGGCCCGAGGAGGAGAAGACGCCACCGAGATCAGCGGGGGATGCGTTGTCTGAGTTTACGAGGATGAGCGTTACGACGTCGTTTGTGTTGGCGTCCATCCAGGTTTTTATCTCGCCGAGCCAGCTTTCTAGTGTGCCGGCGTCGAGCAGGTCGCAGCTGCTGTGGCACAGGTGCCAGGCTGCGTTGCCACTGTCGTTGGATTTGTGGACTTGGCCGGTGAGGAGGCGCACGCCGGCGTCGAGTTGTATTGTTGTGTTGTAGTAGTGGTTTCCGGATGTGGAGAAGGATGTCTCTTTGTTTCGGAGGAAGGGTGAGTTGTGTGCACCTAGGTAGGTGATGTTGTTGTATGGCCGCGTGCATAGATCGGGTGAGTTGTTGCATGCATTTTGTGCAGAGGCGGGTGTGTAGAGTAGGGGCAAAAGAGCCGCAGCTTGGAGTAGTATGCTTCTTGAAAACATGTTGTGTGAGTTGTGTGTAGAATGGTCCTTTCTTCGTGTAGTAGGCTCAGTAGCCGTTGGTCGTTGTCGTCGTCAAACGGAAATCGTAAATCGTATGCAGGGAAGATCAAGCAGTCAATCAGATACTCCCAAATAAGGTGGAGGACAATATCGCTCAGTGTATAAAACCGTTGTAAAAAGCAAAATGAGTTACTCCAGAAGCGTCAGACCCTGGGGTCACATCTGCTATTATACCATTACGCAGCAGTCGTCTCAGCCTAGCCACCCAGACCCGTATACAGTAATCATTTGCAAACAGCTGGTAGCTGGGCCCCAAGAGAAAAAAAGTGGCGCGCTACCAACCATCAAACTGCCACAAAGAGTGGAGCCACGCGGAGCATTTTCACAAACGGCCTTCTCGTACTCTTGCACAGCCCATGCAGCGACGCGGACAAACTGGTGCAAGAGTTTCAGGCCTCGTCACCCCCCGGCCAACCGAGAGCCGCCGCGACGCAGTCGAAACATGGGTTTGATGCATTAATTGGCGACATCGGGTTCTGGGAAGTCCGTTGCTGGCGGGACATGGCAGTGGCAGACGACCAAGACTGCCGTGGGAAGGGCGTTACGCGTCCGCGCGCGGCATGGTGATGTCAGGTTGTCCGATTTTCCATGGACACGACGATCTATTGTTGGAGTGGCGGGCTGCGGCTGGTGGCTTGGCACGTGCATCCGGCTGCACTGGCTCCCGGTAGCGTCGATCTGCTAGCCCTGTCGCGTTATCGAGTGTTGATGATGATGGGAGACGCGATGATGAGCAGAGAAGGGATTGAGATCTACAGCTAATCAAAAGTAAATATGAAGCATATAGCAGCTTCGACGTCCCTGGTGTCGGGCGACTGAGTATCGCAACACCATCGCGACTTCTGCGCGCGGAACATCACACCACACCGCTGCCCAACCAGCCACGTCGAAAAAAAATCCGTTGTCCGTCCAACCTCATCGACCGCCAATTCATCATCATCAACACTCGCCAATCGTCATCATCCTCGAGATACCCACAAAATCTCTCCAGATTCCACGCGTCCACCTCCACAAACACCGCCAATCACCAACCGCCTCACCATGGTAACCCTCCGCGCTCCATCGTCCCTGCCGTCTATCGAACCGTCCCCCTCGCTCGCACCACCCACTCTGTCATGGCTATCGGGCTCCTGGAATGTAACCCACTCCACGCTTCCTATGTGGAAGAAGTCGCGTAACGTGCGCATCACATACACGGCCATTCCCGACACGCAGCCCGCGCAAATCGACGACGTCGTCACGTACCAATCCCTCGGCTCTGAGAAGATGAAGACGGTGCATGGTGTGGATAAGCCGTTCGACGTGCCAAACACGGCCTCAGCGCCAGATGCAGAGGGGAGTGACGGCGTAGCGAGTCTAGGATACAACTGGCGTGGCAAGGGATGGCTGGTGATTGCGACGAGCAAGTGGGAAATACTGGGCTATGGTGATGAGGAAGGCACAGGCAACGGTTGGGTTGTCACCTACTTCGCGAAGACCCTGTTCACGCCTGCGGGCGTAGACTTCTATTCGCGGAACGGCAATCTGACGCCTCAGACGGTTGAGGGTATCAAGGCCGGGCTTGCTGGACTGGGTGGTGAGGTCGCAAAGTTGGCAGGCGAGGTGTTTGAGGTCAAGATGGATGGAGACAGGAAGGAGTAAGCATGGAGGATATGATGGAGTGATTTGCACATTCAGCTATATACCCCGGGCATGAGATGAGGCCCATCCAGTTGTTAGCACGAAGGTACCACAGCAAGACAGAAACCCCTTGTTCTAAGCCGCCATAAGGTCTAAAAAACTCCACCCACGTGTGGTACCTTGGAGGATACATGCTAATAAAGAGTTAGCTAAAGATTTTGAAATGTACTCGTGAAGGCTACTTTACCCTGAGTCGTTCAATCGAGCAGATTGAAAGAGGCACTTGCAGCACTCACATGCGCCCGGTTCGTCTGTTGGTCGTGCTCTGGCTCAATGTCGAGTTCCAGGAGCAGGTTTGTGTTCTTGGACACAGTTCCTGCTTTCACTGGCGAGATCTCAATAAGCCTGCCGTCTGAAGCGGAAATGCCAGTCTGGGGTGTGGATGCCCTACGGGCGTGATACTCGGCCTCCTCCGCTTTCATCTTTGCAAAGGCTCGCGCGTCATCTTCCTGGACACCACCGCCATTAGCGTATACATCCCACTGCATGGTACTGCAGTCCGATAGCCCCGGGGTCGTCATGCGTGCAGTGGGTGTGTCGGCGCGCACAGCACGTCTAGAGGTCGCAGGCAGCGTGTCTTCGAGCATCAAGCTTCGTGTGTTTGGCCGGGCTCCACGAAACGACGTTGCCCCGTTTGCTGGTTTCAGTGTTGATTTGACTCCTCCACTGCGCCGCTCACACATGTGGCACTTGCACGGATCGCAGCACTCCGCGACGCAAGGATGACCACAGGCCTCGACACGCTTGGAGCACTTCTGTGTGCAGTTGATCATGTCGTGCTCGAAAGGGTGACATGGGTATGGGCAGCGATGACCACACGGCAACGAGCCTTCGCACTTGATGTCGCAGCCGCCTTTGATGAGATCGAAATCTTCGGGCACTTCGCACCATATTTTGCGTCCGTGGTTGCGGCATTTCAGCGGGAACTGATAACCCACGCGTCGCTCTTGACCTGTAGCTGGCTTGGACTTCTTGTTTTTGAACATGATGTCAACCACAGAAGCCCACGTACCACTCTCGCAGGCTAGAAGCTCTGCGTTCCCGAAGATGTAGAAGCCACGCTTCGCTCGAGAAAGCGCGACACAAGCTCGGTTTTCAGAGCTCAGGAAGCCAATGGAGTGCTTGTGATTCGACCGCACCAAAGAAAGAAGGACGATGTCGTTTTCCTCGCCCTGGTAACTATCCACTGTGACAACCTGGATGCCGGGGTACATTCGCAGATTCGGATGCGCCCTTATGTCTCGGAGGATCTGCTTGCGTTGGCCATTGTAAAAGGTCAAGATGGTAATCTTGGTGGCATCTACACCGTTGAGGACTAGGTAGTCGAAGAACTGAACGATCATCTTTGCCTCAGCTGCGTTTACGGCCGACATGTTGGAATCGCGGGACTCTTGCCACTCATGGCAGAAGAAGAAGCTGTTGTTGCCGCCCATGCCCTCGACTGGGGGACGATTATCGAGATCTTTCACGCTCTTATGATCCTTGAGCGTATCCTGGTAGATGGGGTACAAGAGACGTCGGATCTCTGGAATCATACGACGTTGGCGGGTCAGTGTCTCGAAAGCGACGTTGTTCCAGACTAGACGCTCGAACAACGACAGGTTCAAGAAATATGGCTCGTCTTCAAATGCACGCACTTGGGTGTGCGGTCGCAGTTGCTGATGATCGCCGACCAGGATGAGGTGTTCCATGCTTGGAAAACAAGCTGCAGTGACAGGTGCCTCTAGTGTCTCGGCTGCTTCCTCGACGATACAGATGCGTGGTCGAAGAGCGCAAAGTAGAGCGCGGTACTTTGCTAGACCTGTTGTGGTACAGCCGATGATGCGCGCTTTGCTGAGAACACGCACGTCTTCTTCCCACATGCCTGCCTTACGTTGGAACACTGCTTCTTGGTAGCCTTTAGCGATCTTGCGGATTTCGGCGGTAATCATTCTCTTGGCCTCCCGCTTGAAGTAGTTGTAGATGGTTCCGCGCTGGGTAACGGGAATCATCGTCAGATCGTCCGTCTTCCGTAAGATGTTCGCAATATCGGCATTGTTCAGCGACGCTCCAGTACCTTTGTGGTTATCACGCAGCAATACCACTTCTCCACGGAGAGCTTCGATCTCGTTGTCGTCCTGGGCCACGGCTTCTGCTTCGAGTTCCTTGAGCTGTTCCACTTCCAAGTCTTCTTCTTCGTATCCCCAGTCGAACTGATCTGGCCCAATCGGACGATCGCACGGATACAGACATCTTCCAAGCCATTGCTCCATCAAGATGCCCGGACTATCGGTCGATGAACCACCCATAGTATACTGTGAGTCCATTTCGAGCGATTCGGCCTGCTCCTTGGTAATCAACTCTAGATCCTGCAAGACTTTGTGATCGAGAGGTCCTTTGTTAGCTTCTAGAGGTGCCAGTAACTGCTGACACTGAACCGTCAGCTTCTTCAGTGCGATAGTAGCTTGAATTTTCTGACTGCCTGGCTGTTTTTGCTGGGGTAGATCCTGGCGGACTTCATACAGAGTTCGCTTCTTGATCTCCTTGTCCTTACTTCTACCTCCCAGACGAATGTAGTTGGGCTCGAACTGTGACGTGTGTCTGAGCAGCTGGTCCAGAGCGTGGTTTGTCTGTGCAGTAACAACGATAGGCGAGTCATCTCTGCGTAGGTTATCGCGGGCGATCTGCAGTGCCACGACAGACACGAACGTCTTTCCTGTTCCCGGGGGGCCTTGCACAATAGCCAGCTCGCTTGTCAACATCCGTTTCAAAGCCTTGCTCTGAGAATTGTCGAGAGTATGCGAGGACATGGTAGGCCAATCCTCCAATACGTTGATATTTTCGTATGCTGTGCTCTCCTCCATGCTTACGAGGGAGCTTAGATTGACGAAAGGGTTGTGTTTGATATAACGTGGAGGCTCAACCTCCTGTTGGACATGTACCAAATACTTCGACAGCGGGAACGGCTCTCTCATGAGGTGCTGCAGAGCAAGTAGAGTGTGTCTGCTCGCTTCGAAGAAGCTGCTCCGACACTCCACCATGATCCACTTGCGCATTGGATCTATCTCTTGGTCTTCCGGACGCGCGAAGAAGAGATCGATCTCAGGCGGGTTTTGCTCTAGTGCAGAGATGGGGCGGGCCGCGACTACGGCCAGAACGCATTGGGTTTGAAACGCATCATCGGTAGGCGACAAGGCAATAAGGGTGCCAGTTATCAGTCTCTTCGATTGCTCCCATCTGGAATTGTCAGTCAGTGCCCAGCAATAGAACGCACGCCATGGCTTACCGAATGTGCTTCTTGACTCGGTTGAGCGAGAAGGCGACACGCGTTGCGAGCCCTCGCAGAGAGAATACAAGTGATGTGATATACACGGGATCGTAGATACCAATACTCTGGTCGCTGTATTCCGCCTCATCTTTGAAAGGATCTGCGCGAACCTCGCTGATGATCTCGCGGAGTGACCGGACTGCGTCCTCTCGTAGTAGCTCGTACTTGGTTCCCAGATATTCTTCTTCGTCCTTGTATGCACCTTCTGGCTTGTGTGGGCGAATGGTTTCGTCAACCTCGATGAGCGCCTCGTTGCCGTTCTTGACATCCGATTCTGGGCGTAATATTTCCGAGGGACTAGGGATTTCAGGCTTGGCTAGCCATGCCCCACCAGCGACTTGCAGCTTAGCTAGCTTGAAGTACTCCCGTATATCGTTGTTGGACCGGGGCTGTCCGGACCTGGGAATATCATCGTGGGGGATGTAATTGGGTTCGGAAAAGCTGGAAGGCATGCCGCGGAACCGCTCCGTAAGGTCGGCATTCATTTCTTGATCTAATTTGGTCTCAGCGTTGTTCATTCTGGTTTCCAGTAGAAGCGAAGGTGAGAGCTCCCCGGAAGAGGTATGCGGAGCTCGTGTTGCTATCGCGAATCAGGATACGAGACAAGACTCACCTTCATACTCTAATGTTTCCAGACTTGCGTAGGCATTGTTGTTTTGCGGTGCTTGCGGGCGTCTGTGAGAAGCCGTGCTGCCGACTGCCCATTGGTCAGCTCGGTTTGACTTGCCACGCGCGCGTCGCGCCATGTTCGGTCGTGATTGTGTGTGAATGAGTGGATGTGATATGTGCTGAGATAGGCAGCGATAGAAGATGGCTGAAGAAGCAGAATTTTGTTGTTGTGTCCCGCGATGTGAAGCTCGCGCGGTGAGATGTAAACATGCAGTCACTGGTGAACGTGAGGAAGGTGCGGTCTAGCCACGGCAAACGAATCGCTCACCCAATCAAGCAACGCTCCAAAATACACAAAACTCGAAGCAAGCACGATTGCGAGATGAGTGAGGACAAGCAACTGTGGATTTAGTGGAGGTATTGCTGCCAATAAACGGGAAAGCAGCGCTGTACAATCATGCTGGGAACCTGGGCTGTACAAAGACGTGCACTCTTAAAGAATGATTTCAACATGTGAAGCATAGTGTAGGCAATACGACTGGCTAGAGCTTGCGTAGAGAAGAAAATTACTGAACATTTTCAGGGTAGTGTGCGGCGTGTCAGCTAGAAAAGCGCGTCCTACGGTGTGCTATCCTTTGACTTTCGGCAGCATGATTAACTCTATCATTGTGAATTCAAAACACTGTGAGACTTATGAGCAAATACATGTAGTTGGAATGGAAATACGGAAGCCGTAGCAAACTCAGTGGAAATGGAGCTGCAGGAACTCTACGGCTGCACAGTTACGGAAGAAACAGGGAACTTCGCACATGAGAGACAGATACAGAGAGAAGTGTGGAATAGAAAGCGCATGGAGGAACACTCATAGAGGTGTGCTGGTAGAAGGTGACAGACGAGCTCAGGTTTGTGGAAGTTCGCATGTTAGCGTAACCGTCGCGCCGCACCTGCCGCACCAGGCTGGAGGTACAACGATGTCTAGTGCAGCCTCCAAGTCTCTGGGACTCCAGGGCTATTCTATTCACCAGGCGTTGGGAATAGCGGAAAATACTTACGAGTATACGAAAGCCTGGACTACTTCAAGAAGCTTCGCAATGACGTAGGGCATGCTCACATGCCACATGGTCCGACTCGCAGGGCTGTCCAGGGCTTGCTCTCGCCATATCTCGCAACATGCCACCGACCACGACCTCGTAAGTCGCGCAAAAGTAATTCTGCTTATTGGTTACTACCAGAGTGTCTTGGAATGCCATCGCTACCTGGGGAAATTGCAGTCCAAGGTAGTCTGCCCGAACAACGTCATCTTGCATGGGATGCTGGGCGAGAGAGGGATTGTGCCGGGGGGCAGCGCACGAGAATCAAGTCAGCAGTTCATCGAAGTCTGACACGTTATGGGAGTGAGGTTTAATGTGAAGGGATATCCAAGAGATGAAGTTCACGCCGAGATCAGCATGAGGTACAGGCGGGTCGCCTCGCGCCGTCGCACGCTGTTGGGCACGAAGATCTGGTGAGATTCACCAACGACAGGACCTCGAGTGCGCCGATCAGGCTGTCTCGATGGGTCCAAGTTCCGTGGTAAGAGAGTTCGCGCGGCTGTCGTTCGGTCAGGTAGCGACTCCATGTGGCGCCCGAACTGTACCTGACTCCGACCTTGGAATCTGGTTGAAGGCCCCCAGGGTCAATCGGCGCGTTTCCACCTGGGGCGGTGCTCTGGTGAGACTGACACAAGCAGCCCCAGAACGCCTCGTGGGAACGCTGGCTGTGAACGTGCCGAGTGACACATGACAGAAGACAGATGTCTAAATTTTCGCAGCCATGCGCTCGCAGCGACGGGCAGTCGGCGTGCAGGCGACTGCTTCTGCTCTGCTGCTGCGAACTGGGCCAGAGGTGCAGCGGCTTTGGCGGCCATTGGGCAGGAAGCATGCTGGTGATCAGGGTGGGTGGTTTAGTGCAGCGTGGAGGTTACGTCATTGCAGAAGAGCGAGACAGCGCCCGACCTTGGTCCTGCTACCAACCCCACTACTCTCGCCGGGGAGTCAACTGGGCCAGCCTTCTCGATAACGTCAGGCCACGGCACAAGTCCATTCTTCTGCTTACCTTGATAACCATCCCTCTTCCCCTTCCCGTACCAACTTGCCCGTGTTCCTTCTTCCAGCCCATCCGCCGTCTCCTGTGAGAGCGGCACGTCACCCCACCACCACACCCCCCGCCCGTCGCTCACTTGTCGCTTAGCCGCACAATGTCGTCGCGACGCTACCCAACCGCTGAGCTCTATGAGGAGCGAGAGCGCGACTTCTACCGCAATGGAAACCGCAGCGATCGCAACTACGAGGAGCTTGACCTCGAGCTGCGCCGCGGCACTGGCCCGGACCCCAGGCGCAGTGCCCCCGACTTCTTCCGCGAGGACTACAACCGCCCGACTGCTGGCCCCATGGTTCTGAGAAGCCGCGATGAGGACAACTATTCGCGAGCAGGACCCCGCAGCAGCCGCGGCGGCTTTGACGACGATGTGCGCTCTACCCGGAGCCGTCCCCCGCCTCCGCCCTCTGCTATGCGGGGCATGGAGCGGGACGACATCAGCATCCGTCACAGCGAGGCCCCTACGCGCCGCGGACGAGCAGACGATATTGACGAGACGGACATTACCATCAAGCGCCGCGAGCAGTCCCGTGGCCCCCCAGAGCGCGACGACATCATCTTCCGCCGTGGCGATGGACCCCCTGTGAGATCTGTCAGCCGACCCGCCCCGCGTCAGGTGGACGACGACGATGTGCGCTTCAGGGGCCGCGGTGGAAACGACATCGACTTCCACGCCTCTCGCAGCGAAGTCAGCCGCCACGGCAGGGACGTCTCTGCTGAACGAGGCTCTATCCGCTTCCAGGAGCGTGACGGTAACTTCGAGCTCCGCGCAAACCGCCGAGAATTCAGCCGCGATGGCAGGGACACCAGCAGAGAGAGGAGCTCCTTGACGATTAGAAACCGCGAGAGGAGTCTCCCTCCCCCATCGCGCAACCGCGGCGATCTGATCGCTAGGGAGCGCGAGGAGTTTGTCATCCGACGTCCACGCGCGGAGTCTCCTCCCCAGAACAACCGCGAAGTCATAAGAGACGAGATCATCATCCGCCGCAAGGAGGAGCGAGCACCCACTCCTTCGCCCTCTCCATCCCCGCCTCCTCCACCCCCAGCGCCAGCTCCTGAGCCAGAGATCCGTCCCCCGATCATCCAGGAGATCATCACACATCACCGACACATCGACCATGGTAAGTGTTGTGGCTAACACAACCCAGGTTCAATACTGACAGTCGTACAGGTGTCGTCAGGGCCCGCACGCCAACACCGCCTCCCCCACCGGCGCCCCCGTCTCCTCCCCCTCCACTAAACGAGACCCTCGAGATCGAGATCAACAGACGAGAGTGAGTAGTCACTTCACATGCCAATACACACAACCTAACATTTCGCCAGGAGCCACAGCCGTGGACGTGGAAGGAGCAACTTCGAGGAGCTCGATATTGATATCAACTTCAACCGCGACCAGGTACGTCACCGCGAGCGGTCGTTTAGTCCCCCAGGGCGTGTGCACACAGCCCCCATGCCCGATATGGACTTTGATTTGGAAGCCGAGTTCTACAACCGCAAAGCACTTGAGCGAGCCTACCCTGGTGAAGCTTGGAATGGAGTTACCAAAGACTGGTCCATCATCGACGTGCCACCCGGCACCAGTCGTGTGCGCATGGATGGCATCGGTGGTGCTGCCCAAGAGATCACCTGGCAGCGCTACAACGGCGTTCGCAGATCAAAGTTCATCAGCGGCGACGATGAGCATACCACTGACATTTACAACCAGGGATCGGTGAAGCAAAAGAAGAAGGACATGTGGACCGAAATCACAAAGGACTTGGTCCTCCGCGAAGCCATCGACTCGTGCGGCTACTCATGCGAGGAGACCGACGACTTTTTCTACGTCATGGAGTACCTGCGATACGTAAGTTTCTGGTGCCTTGTACAAGGTGCAGTATACTGACATTCATACAGGAGGACGTTCTGCACCTCGTGGAGATCTCCGACGAGATCCGTCGTAAGCGCAAGAGCCGCATTCGGGAAATCGAGATTGAGCGCAAGTCTATCCACGACTCTCGCCCAGCCTCAGCCTACGACGACCGTTTCTACGAGCACGAAGTATCGTTCGACAGCCGTCGCAGCCGATACCGTTAGATTCTGAACGTGGACGAGGACTCTCGTACAGCTTTCACTTGACGCCGGACCTGCGGGTTGGAGATTCGGGAGCGCTTCAGCGAAGTCTTACACCATTGTTGAGTCCGCGACAATCTGCATCGTTTGTTTCGGCAGGCGAATCCTTCGATGAGGCCAGTGTGTTTAGAAATGTCTCGCCACCTCCGAGCAACGTTCACGGTCTTCCAGCACGCTTGTCGGAGAAAGTCTCAACCTGACACCGAACGACTCACAAGATCTCTGCAACCTGCAACGAGGACACGGCCTGTAGCACTAATGACTATGACGATTATGACTAGCATACCCGGAGCGAGTAAGAAAGAGGTGGTTTTTGCAGTTTTCTTTGATGCTTTTTCGGATGTGGAAATCGATCAAAGTGGCGGATGGTGGGGAGGTACATAATTCTCTTTTTTTCTGCGGTTACCAATCAAATTCATGAGCTTTATTGGCGTTGACGTTGTGATCTATCTGTTTGCGAACTATCGATAAACCTATTCTAGTGAAGTCTGGCGTCGGACTGCTTTTAGTGATGGCTGTGTGCATGCCGCAAAAGCAAGGGTGCACACACGATCAGACCACAAGTTCATTCAAGCCCTTGCCTTTTCCATCGGAATCGCGGTCACTAATACGATCGAAGACAACGTTACGTCGTACACATATTTCCAGTTACGCTGTTTCTTTCTCCCCGAAGTGTACTATATACAGCGCGCTCGCGCTGCAAGGCTAAAAATACAGACGACGCCCGCGGGCGCCGCTTACCCCGCTTGGCACGTCCCCCCTGTCTTGTACGGGCGCTTCCACGCCTGTTACACGACGCGGCGAACACGCTCGAAACCCTGTCCGTCCCCTAAGCGCCCGCTCCACACGAGCTCAATTTCCAGCTCGTCGCGCTGCTGAGTGGCTGCCCTCGTCATAGGCGACTTTGTTCCAAGATAAGACATTCTTGAGCTGGCGTTGCGGCAAGGCGGGTGGTTGGACGAGCGGTTGGTGGGGTCGGGTTTGTGGTTGTTTCATGTGCGGCGTGTTGGCAGGCATGGGGTTTGGCGTGTAGGAGTAGGTTTGTATGCAAAGTATAAGGTCCCCGATGGAGGAGGCGTTGGGTTTAGGGCTTGTTTATGCTGTGGTACTTTACTTTTGAGGGGATTAATTGGGTATTGCTTTGCTGTTCGCTCTTTTCTTCCCGTTCTTTTCCATTTGATTGCCTTGAAACTGAAGAGCTCGGTCGATTATTGCGCGCGCTTTTGGGTGTTATTTCGTACTGAGATATGTTTGCCACGATACACGTACGGCAGAGAGTGGGTTTGGTATTTGCGCTGCTGGCTTGTAAGTCATCTCTAGTAGTTCGAGCTACATACGATTGTCTTTGCATGCACGTTGCTGACTTGTTGCGCAGTGTTCCCAGCGCTCATATCGTGCCAAAACACAACAACGAACGTCACTACCGCATCGACCTTCTACCTTGATCGGACAGAAACACAATTCTCTATCAACATCGCAGACGACTCGGATGATGTCTTCATCTACTACGCCAGCCCGGCGTACTCATGGGTCGGCGTTGGGTTTGGAGAGAAGATGGAAGGGAGTCTGATGTTTATCATGTACCCCAACGATAAGAGCGATAGTACGCTTTCACATAGCCTGGGTTACGACAACTATACTAACAGATACCAGATGTAACGATATCCACACGCATCGGGTCCAAAGCCTCAGAACCAACCTTCAACTCCTCCGTCTCCATTACCGTCCTCCCAGGAACCAGAGTCGACGACGACATGCTCATCTTGAGAGCGCGATGTGGCAACTGCCGCTCCTTCATTGACACCGAAGCGACAGCACACCCGATGATTTACGCTTTTGGCCATGGACAGAACCTGCAATCCGACTCTCCCTCCGCGAATCTCAAACGCCACATCCGCTACGGTCACTTCACCATGGACATGGCAACAGCGACTGGACCAGGCGGCGTACCAGCAAAGAGCAACGCCTCAAACGGCGTAAGCATGGTGGGTGATATGACCCGAGACCACGACCGAGCGAACCTCGCACACGCAGTCATCGGATGTCTAGCGCTCTTCCTACTTTGGCCACTCAACGTGCTGCTCGTGGCATTCTTCAAGAACATCAAGATACACGTCGTCTTCAGCGTACTCATCATGCTCTTCCTGCTTGTCAGTTATGTATTGGGAGGAGTTACCAGTGCGCAGTACAATCGCGTTAGTTACCCTTTGCCCACGTCAATATGTTCATACTAACGCGTACCCAGTCGAAAACTTTCAACACCCCACACCAAATCATCGCCTTCATATCCCTCCTACCTCTCCTCCTAACCAGCGTCCTCCCATCCCTGAAACCATACCTCCCGCGCCTCCAAAAAGCTCTCCACACGCCCCTCGCTTCAGCCTCCCTCGTCCTACTCATCCTAACCGGCGGCCTGGGCCTCCACCTCTCAGGCCAAACTCGACCGATCGTCCTCATCTACACCGCCATATCCATCGCCGTCTTCCTCTTCATCTTCATCATCCAGTCCTGTATCCGGAAACGCGGATCCGCATATTCCCGCGCTGAGAGGCGACAGAACCGCGGATCGGGCGAAGACAACGATGAGATGGTCATGCTGGGCAAGATGGAGGAGAACAGTATGCCGTATGGGCACAGTGCGGAGCAGAATGATAGTAGAGAGTTTGGTGCTGATGGACAGAGGCAGCAGCAGCATGTAAGAAATACGAGTCGCACGCATTATGGAGGTGGGACGATGCCTGGTCCACAGTATTTGCTTAATATGCATCCGGGGGTGCCGGTGCAGGTTAGTCGGATGTGAGCATAGAAGGTTTGTGGTTCATGATTGTATGATTAGCATGGAGTTTGGGATGTTGATTTTGTTTGGGGTCTGTGTTGTTCATATCAGTTCATTTTGGGACATGCGAGAAGCGAGAGATACCATGTAGCGTTGAGCATTTTCTGGCGTTGGTAATATTCCTCATTAGTTAGTTTAAATCATATCGTCATCGACAAGCTAAATGTGCCGCTTAGAACGTAACCTTCATCGTTATACATCCAATGCAGCTTTCTCGTATCCGAGATTCAACAGTTTGCAATTTGCTTGGAAGTTCAGCGGGCAGCCCAGCCAGGAACCTTTGCCCGAAGATAAACCCATTCTCCGTCATCTATATCGCCAACGGATATAACGCCCATTTGCTTTTGAGCGTCGCTGACATCGCCAAAGACAACAGGGAGGATTTTTGGGCCTTCAACACGAGTGTACTGTCCTTTGGGCCCTTTGAGTGATCTGATTGTGATGGCAGGCCAGCAGTTCTCGAATTTCGGGTCTTCGTAGCGACAATCGAGCACGGCCAGGAAAACGTCTTCGATAGGTGCTTCTCCGCCCCATTCATCAGTCGTTTTCCGAATACGGAGCTTGATCTTGACGCCGCGGTTTGTACACAAGTAATCATCTGGCAGCCTGAGCTCGTCGTCGAATCTGCGGTTGAGGATCCCTCTTGAAGCGCGGAATTGTATGGGGTGATTCGAAAACACCGAGGTAGGTGCATGGAAAAGTGGATGGGGTTCTTCCCACGCGAATAGGCTTTGGTCTGCGGAAAACCTCATGATTTCTTCCTGAAGCCGAACAAAAGCTTTCTTTCCTTCACCATACAGCAGTGGCATATTGACGTCGAAGATACCAAGGAGGGAGTATGCCATATCTTCTATTCGTGTCGTTGTGCGTCCAGCCATCCAGCTCATTCGCTTGGCCACACTCTCGTCACTTAAATCGCTTTCACCCGAAAGCACATTTACGTCGATACCAGTGATGCGCTCCAGTTCAACACACAACGAGCTCTTCTTGCCAATGTATCTCCATTCATTTCCGTAGAACCACACATTCTTTGGAGCTAGTAATTCCTGTAAGGTCCATCCCCGAGTGAACCATCGCGACCTCACCAGCTGTTGCTCGACTTCATCGGATATGGGACCGTCAGCCCATATTTCGGAGTCCACATTGATATCTTCGAGATAGGCGTAACACCCCGCCGCTTGTTGATACCACCGAAACATACTGTTGATGGCTTCGCTCAGCTCTGCAGAAGATGTCTTGTCGATACAGCAAGTATCCACCCACACTAGAGATAGACCGCTGCTCAGGGCTTGCTGACAGGTTTTTAGAATCTTCCAGTAGCCGCGGCTGCTTTTCAAAGTGGCATCGTTCCGCAGTGACTGGTCTGTAAACTGCTGCAGAGTGACTTCGTCCTCGCCCCACCTGTGTGATAGAATGGCATATGGCGGTATTAGATACTCGTCCATAAAGCTCCGTAGCTCAAGTGTGGTGGTGTCAATAAGTCGCATGGTGTTTTCCGGCACTGTAAGTTTGAAGATGGGACTGACAACGAGGTGACGTGTTTTCAGGTGAGATTGCGATGATTGAGCTAGGCTGATGCTGCCTAGTAAGCTCTGCTGAGGGGCTCACGCTGGCAGCGCTTACGCACATCGCTGCGAGTCCCAAAAGCATCTGTATTGACTTGATAGACTGAAGAAGCGGTTGGTGACTACAGACAGAAGTCAGGTCTGTGCGTTGGTCTCTGACGATACCAGACGAACGGCCGTCGGGGAAGCTCCGGTAAGCGCACAGGAAACAGTCATCCGGGCGTCAAGAAGCCGCCGACACATCGCGCAATAGGATGTTGCATTAACATTCCGAAGTCTGGAGTATACTTTGCCTTGTCGCTAGGTTCAGTGATTGCTTTGCTGGGTTCGGCGAATGTTTCACGCGTGCGACATGTTGACAGCTAAACTTCAGGGTCCGGCCCTTCACGTGACAGATGACGCGGCGGCAATCGTAATGCACGGCTGAGGCACCGCCTCCTTCATCCTCCTTGATACTTTCGTTCTGCAACACCTCTTCGCCTTTCAACCTTTGAATTACCCTGAATACAACCCACGATGTCTCCTAGCAAGTTGGGTGTTTTCGCCCATTTGGCGCTGGCCGCCAGCGCCGTGCTCATCCCTTCGACCATGACGAACGTGGAAGACCTCGGAGACGACCACGCTTTCGAATCTCTCGCCATCAACCCCAGCCAGCGATCTGTTGCGCTGGAGTGCCCTGGATGCGCCGTTGCGACGTTGGATGGAAAAGACCTCAAGTGGAAGTCCGATGTTGGGAGTGCCTTCGTACGTAGTCGGCTATATGCCTCACAGCCTTACATGCTAACAGCCAACAGCGCCTGGACTTTGACGTCGGACCCCATGGCGACGCTCTGAACCTCGACAACGCCCAACTATACCCGCCATCGTTCGGCTTTCCTCCCCAGCCTTACACTCTCACACAGGTAGACCCATCTACAAAAGAGGGTCTACGTCTGCAAATCACCGGCTATGAGTTCCGCTACGACGGCGCAGAGACTATCTCAGAGGAGGGCACCGAGCTTCTTCCCATGACCTTCCAAATCACCTCGGTCGAAGGCACCACTGTCAATCCTCCTGCGCTCCAGATCAACGTGCTGAAGAACTCGGAGGGTCGCCTCATGATCGCATCCTTCAACGAGGCTGAGCGTAGCCCGGCCACACCATCAGACAAGGAGTGCAATGAGTGGCCGCTTTACTGCAAGTGGAAGAACATCATGGCCGACCGCATCGAGCAAATCAAGGACATGCGCAAGCCTAGACCCGGCTGCCACAAGCGACCCCATGCCGGTGCCCGTCCCAACAACCCCATGGAGCATGAGGGCATGGCTGGAAAGCCCCCGCATCGCTTCCGCCCTGGCAAGGCTCACCCGCACCACCACCCTCACCACATGGGTCAACACCGTCACCACGGCTTCGCCAAGATGGCTCGTCGCGCCTTCTTCACCATCTTCGTCCCTATCCTCATCGGTATCTTCGCTGGTACACTTACATACCTCGTCGGTATGGCTCTCGGATGTCTCATCGCTATTACCGTTGCCAAGGTCCGTGGCCAGCGCTACCAGCCGATTGCTCTGGATGAGGGGGATGTCGAAGAGGCGGAGGAGCGCGGAGAGAAGGAGGAGTACGCCGAGCTTCCAGCATACGATGCTCCTCCTGTCTACGAAGAGGCTGCTGATGAGGAGGCTGCTGTCAAGAAGACCGATGGGACAAAGTAAAGCTTACTCTAGGCCTGGAAGACGGTACAAGTGGCGAGTGGATGTGGTCATGTCACGCTTCTGGTTAGATGAATAGTTCGTAGCATGCCCCTCGTTTATAGCCCGTTTTGATTAGTTAGCTCTCGCAATGAATCTCTTTTAGTTCACATCGACAGTATTGATACATCACTTTGAAGTCCAAGTCTTGTTTTATCTGTTACTAAGGCTTCGAACCGAGATCACGATCTGGTCGCTGCTCCACCGTGATACCCCTCTCGATGCACGTGAGCATCCAATGCATAGGTGCGCAATGCGGCGACCCAGCGTAAGTAGACAGGTCTTGTGCCACATGGTTCGTCCCAACATGACCACTGAGGACTTTAGACGGCAGCCGGGTAAAGCAACTCCAGGCAGCAATACGGATTACGTGACTCATAGATTTGCATTGGTAGGCATGCGCATGAGCAACCAGCAAGTCTGTCTAGAGAAGAGCGGGACGCGACCACTCAACGATGGGTTTCGACCGACGTGACGCCATGTTTCCATCTGCATCTTCTCAGTAAACAACAAGTATGGGTATAACATAAGCCAAATCGTAGTCATGGAAGTGTGAACATGTCAAAAGAGCTGGAGAGTCTGTAACATGGCGGTGAAAGCTTCAGGTTGATGTTTCTAGAAAATCAACGGCAAATATGATGTGTAACTGTTAAGAGACAAAAGCAGACAGAGTAACGAAAAGAACCTTCTCTGGGACTAAACGCGTCTTTGCTAGTTGCTTGTTGCGGTGGTTGGTGTAGTGTGCACAGCGTGAACGCGTCGTGGAGGGGTGAAGAAGGCGTGCCATATTTGATACAAGACGCGCAAAACATTGTTCGATATTTTAAAAGATTCTTTGTATATTCTGTCGTCTTCCGATAAGTTTGGAGAGGGTGCAGCACGTTGTAGCCGCATGCAGGGCGATTAACACAATCCGACGTGGGTGTTCCAGTCCCGTCGGCAGGCCGCGATTGAAGTTCCCGCACGGGCCATTTCGCCGACACCTGCATCAGCAGCCCGGCGCGCCTGCAAGCGCAGTGGGAATTGGAAGTGCTGCTTTCCACGCTTTTGATTTTCCCCCAGATGTGAAGGCGCAAGGCCTTTGATTTCATGTTCTGACTCGCCCCGACCGGGCCTAGCGCCACTCTGTGCCAGGTGTGATCTGGAGGCACCCGCGCCCGCCGCCCTCGTCTATATAACCGGCCCACCCGCGTCTTTGGAGTCTTTTCTTTCTTCTCTTTTCGCAACCCCCAGCTTTCATCTTCATCCACGCCATTTACGCTGCACCAACGCGCGTAACATACCAATACCCATCACCTTCATCTCCACTAAACTACCAACAACATGACTGGACGTAAGTACATCTTTGTTCCTCTTCCATTACCCGCGCATCGACGTCGTCGTCGCTGTTGCCGCTGCTGCACATGGCGGTGAGGCGCTCTTGGTGTTGAGGCTCAACGCGTCGCCCCACTAATGCACCGCGCATCACGGCACTCATACACAACCACCATGCCGTGGCGGCATCCATCATTACCATAAGACAACATGCTAACATACCTATGTAGGCGGCAAAGGTGGCAAGGGTCTTGGAAAGGGTGGCGCCAAGCGTCACCGCAAGATTCTTCGTGACAACATCCAGGGTATCACCAAGCCCGCTATCCGCCGTCTCGCGCGCCGTGGTGGTGTCAAGCGTATTTCAGCCAGTAAGCATTCCCAACCTCGTCGCCATGCCAGACAAGTCCTAACACAACCGCAGTGATCTACGAAGAGACCCGTGGTGTCCTCAAGACTTTCCTCGAGAGCGTTATCCGTGACGCCGTCACCTACACCGAGCACGCCAAGCGCAAGACCGTCACCTCCCTCGACGTCGTCTACGCCCTCAAGCGCCAGGGCCGTACCCTCTACGGTTTCGGTGGTTAAACATCTCCTCTTCTCGTCACGACACATCGGCGCCCGGCATCGACGGCCCTTGCGGTATCTTGGTCGGGGACTGTCCGCATGGTCACACATTGTTTATGGATATGATCTGGTCACGGCTATCGGTCTTCACGGCGTTATGTTCATGGGTGGTTTGGAAATGATCAATATGAAGCTTCGATCTTCATTTGGCTACTTCAGTCAATGCATACATATTCATGCACCTTGCTGTCCAATTGTTTTGTCTTGTGACGTTGACTCATGTTGTGCCGTCTTTGACTCGAGCACAGCTTATCGCTTGCTATACTCGACAATATCTGACTCTAGACAATTCCCTTCCACCTTGGCATTCTCCGACCGCCATCTCGTCAGCTCCACTACCACTTCTCCACGTTGGTCGCAGCCAGAGCCAAGAGGTACGCTTGGGTAACCACATTAAGCTGGTCAAACGGCTGTCCACTCTTCGAAGCAAGTATACCTTGGCGACTGATGATCTCGTTGTACAACTTGCGATCCTCAATGTGAACATTGCCAGCCCGCAGTATGACCATCGGCACAATCTTGACCTGGTCGAGTTCAGGAACATGGACCTTTGCATAGCCTCTAGCATGACCACAATCCAGCGGAGGCACTCCCACAATCACACCCTGGCCACCTGGGAATATCTCAACATCGCCAGACGGGCTCTTGTAGTAGTTTCGCACTTCGTAACCGAAACCTTCGCGTATGGGAGCAAGATCTGGGTTGAGGTTGCAATGGGTCCAGGGCTGTAGGTCGTCTCGGACGTCTTCCCAAAAGGCGGTTTCGGCGGCGGAGGTGTCGATGAAGCGTTCCACGGCGTTTACTCTTATAGGGAACGCATGCTCGGAGGGGATGAAGGCCATGTTGGTTGGGTGCGCTGTAGCTGAGATTGGGCAGTATTGAAGAGCTGAAGTGGGCACTGAGGTGGGGAGGGAATACCTGAGTGTGTCGTGAGTGTATTTGTTGGGATTTTGACGCAATGTTGTTGTGAGGATGTAGATATGAGCGTGGTGTATATAGTACGCTGATTGAGCAAGAGCTGATTTACAGGCTAGATGCGCCGAGGAAGGTAAAGGTGCGTTAAGGCGGTGCTGATACGCGCGGCACAAACCCTTTTGAGGTAAAGTAAAGGCAGCATATACTGTATGGGCTTCTCTGTACATTGTCCGAGTGTCTCGTTCAGTGTAGCCTACTTACTTCAACTGTCATCCCCATTCTGGATCCAGCTTCTTACTGCCTCCTCCACCTCTTTACAGCATCCCGTCACCCCAAACAACCCTCCCTCAACCCTAACACTCTCCAAACTCCACTTCTTCAACTCTTCACTAACACTCTCCACGCCATCCTCCACAACCAGCACATCAAACCCCCTGTCACTTGCCTCCCGCACCGTACTACTCACGCACGCATCCGCCGTAACCCCACAAACCACCAAATTCTTCACACCCTTCGCTCTCAACATCATGTCAAGCTCTGTATGCGCAAACGCCCCTCGCCCGGGCTTATCAATAACCAGCTCCCCCTTCGCCGGCCTCAACTCTTCAATAATCTCATGCCCCTCCTCACCACGGATCAACAGACGACCCAACGGACCCTGACTTCCTATTTCTGCGCCGTTGACCCGACTCCGATGTGCTTCTCGACTGCTGACTGTTGCCAGCGAAGGATCATGACCTTCCCGTGTGTGTACGACGGGGAAGCCTGCGCGGCGGAACGTGGACAGTAAGGATGCGATGCGGGGAACCAGTGGCTCGAAACGTGATAGAGAGTAGCCTTGTGAGGAGAGGTAGCCGCCCGGGGAGAGGAAGTCGCGTTGCATGTCTATGATGACGAGGGCGGTTGTTGTGGGATATAGGGTTGAGTTATGTGGCCAGGCATACGGTGTTGTCGTGGGGATTTGAGACGTCATGGTCTTTTGGTCGCAGACTTTATGCTAATGGGTGTATAGCGAAACGAATTGATGTCGTGATGATGTGATGCAGGTACGATGATGACCATGAGGGGTTGAGATGGTGGGCATGTCACTATCCATCTGTGCATACATCGCGTCGTCAAGGTTACCTACATTCACATCTCCGCGCGGCAGTCTGTTACGTTCGTGTATTTCTTGCATTGTCTTGAGTGATCATATCGCGTCGGGTTGTGATAGCCGGTTATCGGGATCGGCAGGAACCTGTGCATCTCCACTCCTTCCGCAACTGCTTAAATCCTCACGCCACACATCACCGCAGTACCTCTTCGTACATCGAGTTTGCAATCCGAAAGTCCAGAATTGGAATCAATGAGGACCATATATGTCAGATCATCAGCCTTATACACGTCCCACGGCCGCTCACCTATCTGATCCTGCATACCCCACTTCTACCAGCACCCTGGTTCCCCATCATGCCGCTTCCGCTTCCTATCTTGACCAACCCACTCACGCGCTTGATGCGCGATAAGACATGTACGAGATGCTTGGCGACTTCCCGAAATGGAATCACAGCCTGGAGCGTAGCCGTTATCTCGATGACGCAGGGTTCGGCCGCTGACGGCGCCCTCCAGGGCTGTCCTTCGATGGCTGCGAGGAGATGGGTTTGCGCGATACCCGGACAGGTATATCTAAGCGGCTAGGTAACACATTAAACAATCGCTTCGAGGCTGTTCGCATGCTTACAGTCGTCTCTTACCTTTCGTTCCGTCGGTTTTGTGATCATCGAAATGGTAGACATGGCGAGCACCCCAGAAGAGAAGAAGGTCATAGACGAGACCAACAGTGACGATGATGTGTTGGCGCAGCTGGGGTATACCCAGGGTAAGCTTGATCAAGTCACATCTTCAAACATGTACTGATTGCATGCACAGAGCTCAAGCGCAGTTTTGGTCTGCTTGGTATGGTCGGCTTCTCGTTTAGTATCGTGACTTCATGGACTGCACTTTCTGGTGTACTCATTATTGGAGTTGAATCTGGAGGACCACCGGTCATGATTTGGGGCTGGCTGTGTGTCTGCCTTGTGACACTTGCTGTTGCGTACTCAATGGCTGAGATGTGTAGCGCGTATGTACGCCTGCGCCTGAATATATGGCTGAGCTGACCGTCTTTAAGGTACCCTGTTGCAGGTGGGCAGTACTCTTGGGTGGCTATCCTGGCACCGACACGCTGGGCTCGCTCAATGAGTTATCTCTGTGGATGGTATGTATTCTCAAGATGACTTCTCAATAACTTCCTAACATGAACAGGTTCATGCTGATCGGAATCATATGCATGGGCGCAGTCAACAACTTTGTCGCTACGAACTTCATTCTCGGCACCGCCCAGCTCAATTATGGCTTTACGATAGAGCGTTGGCACACAGTACTCATCGCTTATCTCATCACTTTCATCGCAGCGGTATCTAACATCTACCTGCCACACATCCTCAACAAGCTTTCAAAAGCGATCTTCATCTGGAACCTTACTTCCTTTGTCGTCTGTCTCATCACCATTCTAGTCACGAACGACCACAAACAATCGGCAAGCTACGTGTTCAGCGACTTCGAGAATTTCACCGGATGGAACGCGCCATATGCTACATGCCTGGGGCTACTTCAATCAGCGTTTGGAATGTGCTGTTATGACGCACCTTCACACATGACCGAAGAGATCAAGAATGCCCGGAAACAAGCTCCCCGCGCGATAGTTATGTCGGTTTACATTGGCTTCTTCACCGGATTCGTCTGGCTAGTCGCATTGTGCTTTTGCATTGGCGATCTCGAGGAGACGGGTGCTACCGCGACAGGAGTACCTGTCATTGCGATCATATTCAACAGCACGAATAGTGTGGCCGGAACATCTACGTTGGCATCTATGATCGCAATCATTGCCACAGTATGCGCCAATTCGCTCATGGCGGAGGGTTCAAGAGCTGTATACGCCTTTGCAAGAGACAACGGACTCCCTTTCTCCAACGTACTAAGTAAGATCTCGACAAGATCGGTGCCAGTATACGCCATCATATTGACAGCCGTCGTCCAAATGGCTTTCAACTCCATCTACTTCGGTACAACAACTGGCTTCAATACCATCATCGCCATAGCCACACAGGGTTTCTACCTCTCGTATCTTATGCCTCTACTCTCCCGCATTCTCGCCCACTTCTCCGGTAAGAAGACTCGACTGGAAGGCCCGTACTCACTCGGTCGCTGGGGCATTGTTCTCAACATTATCGGGTTCTTGTATCTGGGATTCATCTGTGTCGTGTCCAACCTACCTAGTGTCACGCCTGTGACGAGCGAGAACATGAACTACACTTCTGCGGCGACAGGAGTTGTTATGTTCATCAGCTTGATATTCTGGATCATGACTGGAAGGAAGAAGTTCACTGGGCCTGATGATGGGAATCTGTTGGATGTCGGGAGACATGTCGCGTAGGCTTCGGGTACCCCGCTCGGTACTCTTTTTTGTTACTAGTGTCTCACCTCAGATGAGAGACAAATTGAGAATAGGACGTCTTTAATAACTTATCTTTGTTGACATGCTTGTGAGTCACTGTGACGCATAGCGCAAGGGTCGAGCCTCGCTACCGCCTGCGGTTAGCACAGGGTCCACGCACCTGCATCCAGGGACCGTTTGATGATTACGAATCGATACCACAGAGTCCAACCCCACAACACCCTCACAGCTTTTGGCCTGACAAGAATCCCCTCGCAAGCCGTCTCGCTTTGCCGCCGAAATACAAGGCGCGCACCATCTACGACTACCTCGGGCGACCAGTCTCACATCATAGACACATTGTTACACCATGTCAAAAAGAAAGAATCACCGCGAAAAGGCAAGACTCAAACGTCGACGGGAGCTTAACCAGAAAGGATACAACATCGCCAACACAATCGAATGTCGGACCCTGCGAAAAGGAGCAAGGAAACAGATCGCACGCGAACGCGCTGTAAGACTATGGATCTATCCCTGGATCATGGCTCCGACAGGCCGATTTGGACATTCGTATCCAAAAGCCAGTCTTCTCGGCCTGCCTTCCGAGATTCGCCAACAGATCATCTACGAGGCGTTCGGCATGACGGAGCTAAGACGCATGGTTGAGTACACAGAGAACAAGGGAGCTTTGGCGGCAGCTCTGACAAAAGAGAAGGCGCAAAAGCTGAAACAACGACGAGAGACAGCAATGGGTATACCCATGTCGCAGTTCGAAAGTGACTGCATCACGATGCTACATAGACGCATTGCTGACTTCTGTTGTGTGTCGCATTTCTTACACACGGATATGGAATATGTAGGAAAGCTGTGGAAGAAAGATCTGGAGAAGTCACTCAAGTGGCAGTTCTCGGCGCCGCTGAAACTGCACAAAGCGCCTGCCCAGGGAATGGTTGACGTTCCGAGACGAACAAGGGGAAAAGTGGTCAAAGTGAAGGGGCCGGGCAAGCATGCTAGGCGACCCCCGAAATGTTGGAAGTGTGAGGAAAGACATCACGACAGAGATCCAGTCTGTCCGATGGCGAGATATGATATTGAGAAATGGCGGCGACTGACGAAGAAGAAGATTAAGAGCGACGACTGGATGGATACAACGCAGCCATGCTCGCTGTTCGTGGGGAAGAAGATAGTGTTTACCGACGACTAGGTGGTTGAGGTTGGTAGAATGAAAATTGAATAACAAGCCGGGAGGCTACCTTGTCGCTGAGGTGTTTAGAATCAAACTTGAAGTATAAGCCGGGAGGCGACATCTCGCTGCAGTCCGTTCAAGATTGACTGTGTTACTCAATGTAGTCCGCACCCATATTGTGGGTGAACGCAAGTCGTCTTCACCTTCACTATACTGGAGCTGCTCTTCCCAAGGCACAATAGCCAGATACAATAGCAGGAAGCTGAATTCGTGCCAGCTATTGAACAATAGAACTGGATTGGCAGTCGCCATATATCTTTCGTCCTGAGGCTCTGCTTCCATCTCTTGCTTTTTCTTCAAACCCTAATCACAACTACATCTTCATACTCACAATTCAAACAAACAACTACCTTCAAAATGGACGGCGAGAAGATGGAGTTCGGCAAGGAAAGCGACTACTTCCCTTTCCACTTTTTCCCTCCCTCCAAGCCCCTACCCCCCGCTCAGGGACCAACTGGCGCTGGCGCCAAAATGAGCTTGAGCTTGGATGTCTTCCCGGGGCCGGGGGCTGGGGACAAGGGCGCTAACTCCGGAAGCGGTGTCTTGGCATTTGCGACAACAAAGCAAGTACCCACGCTTAAAGAGAAGGATTTGTCGCGACTGGCGGAGGAGGAGAGCGACCACAACATGTCGGGGCAGGAAGAATCTGTGGAGCAGATCAGGCGAGACCGCGACGAATACAAGGAGTCACTTGACCGCGAATACGACCGATACGGCAATCTTGAGTCGCAGCACGAGCGACTCAAGGAATCACTCGCAAAGTCCAACAACGACCTCGCCGACCTACGACGCCGGCGCGAAGACACCAGTTTCCAGCTCGATCAAAGCACTTCGCTGCTTGCGCAAGAGCAGGAGAAGATCCACACCCTCGAGACGCGCAACGCAAAACTTGCCCAAGAGCTCCAGAAGAACGAGACCGCCCTCAGCGAGGCCCGCAAGCAGATCGAGAACCTCCACGCCGACGTCCAGCAAGCGCAACAAAATGTCAGAGCCGCCCTCGCCGACCGCGACGAGTACAAAGTGGAGCTCGAAGACTTGAACTTGCAGTTCAAGGATCTGACGGCGCAATGGCAGGAAGGAATGGAAACTATCGCCGAGCTCAAGGAGACACTCGAAGAGCACATCAACTTTGAGGAGAAGAACAACCTCCAGGGCGACATCGCTGAGGCCAACGCCGAGCATGAGCGCATTCTACGGGTCGTCGAAGTCAAGGACGAGCGCATCAGCCACCTCGAGTCGCTGTTGCAGAAGGAGATTGAGCGCAACCGTCACGAGCTCGACGAGAAGGCTCGAGCCGCCGCTGCTTCGCCCGTCGACGATGACCGCCACATCGGCAGCATGGCGGGTACTCTCGAAGACGAGCTCGACCAGTCCGGGATCGACGACAGTGATTGGATCGCAGCCGATGCCAGCGACTACGAGCCTTATGTGCCATCGTCTGCCTCCGAGATTCACGTAGCCGCCAGCGTCGAACCGCGCGATCCTTCGCCAACATCGCTGTCCACCAGCCCCGTTCACCAGGCCGCCAGCACCGAGCCCGAGGCTGCGAAGTCGCCCATACAAACCGTCGACATCCGCGAAGCTGCCAGCACCGAGCCCGAGACCGCGAGGTCGCCTATACAAACACTTGAGGTGCGCGAGGCCGCCAGCAGCCCACCCGCCGAGCCAGCGCGCGTTCCGCTCTCCTTCTACAACGTGCGCGACATCTTCAACTACGCCCCGGAGCAGCCTATTGGTGCGGTCTTGACTACCAGCACGCCAACTGCCATCAGCACCGCGCCCATCGAACCCACTCGCGTTCCGTACTCCCTCGACGACGTGCGCCGTGTCTTCAGCTATACGCCTATAGAGCCTGCTGGTTCGCCTTTGGCCCTCAGCCCACAGAACATCACCAGCACCGAGCCCATCGAACTCGTGCGCCCTGCGCTCTCATTCCAGGACGTGCAGAACATCGCTAGCACCGAGCCCGTCGACGCCGCTCGCGCTGGACTTTCCTTGTACGGTGTACAAGACGTAGCCAACTATGCGCCTGTGGTGCCTGCTGAGGCGCGTTTCGCCATGTACGAGGAAGAGATTACGAGCGTTTCACCCCACAGTCCTGTATCTGTCGCCTCGACACTTTTTGGACACGAGATCGCCAACTTTGCGCCAAGAGGGTCCGCCGTTCCTACGCTCGCGCTGAGCCCAACTGGATCTGTCAGTACCAGTCCAGTTGCGCGTCAGAGCTCCACCGCTGAGCTCTCCACCCAAACCGACGCACCCGCAACCACCACCGATTTCTCCGTGCAGACCGACGCACCTGCGCTCACGAGCCAACTTCTTCCTCAGGCGGCTCTCGAGACCATCCCCGTCGAACTCAACACCCAGGTTGCCATCGCCAAGCCTACCAACCGCATCACTCCCGTCATGGTCACCCGGGAAGTCAAACCCGTCGAGCAGGCCCTTCACCAGCCCGAATATCAGCGTCCGGTCGCAGCCTCGTCCAAGAAGATTGGATTCATGGGATGGATCCCCTGGTTGGTCGCGATCCTTGTGGCGCTTTACGCACTCGTTCAAGAGGCCGAGCTGGCTGCGTGGAAGAACGCGAACGGTGTCGGTTTCGGTGGTGGCTACGGAAACGTGGCTACTCGCAGTGGAGCTTACGGCAATGGTCGCCACCTCTTCGGCGTCATTCCCATCGGTATGGACATTGGCGGTTCGTGGGTATCCGAACAGATTGCGCGACGCATGTCTGCGGCTATCTCTCTCCTCGAGGACTTGGCTGGTATCCCGGTCGAGCCTCATTACTGAGCTTGCTGGTCACAACTGGCACTTGGTATGAAGACTCGCACCTTCGACGAACCTTGACGATCTACCGAACGCGTCTCACCGCTCGCCATCCATCAACACTCTGATGACATCTACGACATTGTGGGGAGATCACGCTTCGACAGCCACTCACGACTAAGTTGAACTTTCCAGCAGCGTCACGACGGCGTTTACTTTAATGCTTTTCCTTTCTTTCATTGCTTCACGAAATTGCATACCCCGGACGAAAATACCCATTGCTACTTTCCGAAAAAAAGATGTGCTGGGACACAGCATCTACGACGGCGTTTTGTTTAGGCTCCGGCCAGTCGTTTCAGCGAGATGGACTGTTTATACCCCCAGATACCCCCCTTGACCTTTTGCTTCTTTCTACGAGCTGCGAGCTGCGAGCAACGAATGGACATGTAACCTCCCGCCGCGGGATACGATTTGTTTACCAAATCTGCGGCGGACTTGGATTCGACGTCGGCAGTTGCCCTCGAGACGAGACGAGAGATACGATTACGACTTCAGATAGCACATTAGACTAGACTATGATGATTCTCCACGCCCAACGGAAATCCCCAACCTCGTCTCTACGTGAAGCCCGATTACGCGTCGTGAATGCCTCAGCTCGACAGGCAATGTCCAATTGTTGGCTGGATTGATTATCTCGATGATGATACGGTACTCCTCCGCAAGCCTTCACTGGAGGATAATGGACGTGATCCATCATCTCGGGAGAAGAGGGAAGAATGCGAACCCGGAGTTGAAGAGGACACCGTTGCTTGGTCAATTCATCAGTGCCCAATATCACGCACGGCAGAGTATCAGGCAGAGTATTATAGCGGTCGGATGAATCATGAGCCTAAAGGTATTCGTAAGCGGTCAGCTGAACAGAGTGAGATCGTCGCGACCGGAGAAGGTATCCTAGATGTGTCGCGGGAATCGCGTGAACTCGTGATTGTGATATACGTTGACTTGGTTTTGATCTGATACTACTGGTACTATAATACATGGTCTTTACTGTGTCTATTGCGCATCATTGACGCAATATGTACAGATTATCAGGTACACTGAGATGCAATGCATCAAGAGAGGTTCATACGATTACCCCCACGCGCTTATATCTTCGAACGCAGTTACCGGGAGTATTCGGGCCGCTCGTGACAACAGCGGAAGCATCAGCGCCCAAGGTGACGGTCGACTGCGCGGCCAAGCAGCGGAAGAGCGCATCCTTGGGTCCGAGATGGCCGGACTGGGATGCACTGTCTATGTTGGGATGTTGGGGACGATGAGGTAGATGAGGGACATGCCGTGCGAGGTTTGGATGGAGTTCAACTGGTGGGTCGGGTACCCTGACACCGGCGGATGGGGATGCAACGGAGAAGAAAGAAAGCGGTGGGTACCCTGTTCCACCATGACAATGTCAATTAAGCGGAAGGAATTCAGATGAAACTCATTGAGAAAGTGGCTCGAGGCGCAATGGCCACGGGCTGCATGTCGTAGCACGGAACTGCTGTGATGGCCAGAAGTCGGGCTGGCGCCTATGCCGTTGCTCCTGCTCTTTTCGTCTGAAGTTCTCGACCACGAGAACAGAAGCCGACGACTTTAAAGTTTAATCTGACAGGAACAAGTGGAAATGACAGAGACCACTACTAGTAGTGAAGATATAGAGTTCCATCACGGTGGCCATTGCAGAATCGGGAGGGTGCTGGCTTGGGCAGCACGGCAGGCTGCGTGCAATCAAGAGATGCGCATCATTGAGCGTCGCAGCATACATGTGGTGACACGAAAACACGTGCTGTGCTGGCGGAGCTGCTGGACCTGATGGGTGCCTGACGAAGATTGCGCTGGAGCGGTAGGTCTGGAATTTGGACTAATGAGAACCAGCCACGACGAGGAAGCACGAGGAGATGGAGCCCTAGTGTGCGGTAGAGGGAAGTGTTCCTACTGGCAGCCCGTGCTGAAAGGCTCTGCACGCTCGAGGATAGGCTTGCACTCCGTTTTGGCCGCGGAGGCCATGATGCTGTCAAGAAGCAGAGAGCGCCGTGATGTATCGACAGATCGTCGTGCTGGGCTCGGCCGCTGATGAAGTGGCGGCGCCCGAGAGAGTGGCATGTTGGAGCGGCGGCAGCGAGTCGGTGAAGGCTCTCTGGACCGACCGACGCTGGGCGCACAACGTCACAGATGGCCGAAGCGAGCGACCAGGGCGTGGCCTTGGTTGTTGTTGGGGGTGATGATGCAGGGCTCACCGGCGGACAGGTAAGAAATGTCTGTAAAAACACCAGCGGCTAGCCCCGAAAGCCTCTCCACACGCCGGCAAACCTTGAAGGGCTCGTCGAGCAGTGCAAATGGCTTTAATTTGCCCAATCACGGCTAGCAGCGCGCGCGGTAAAGAAACAAGTGCCTGCTGACAAGCGACGATGCCCGTTTGCATCACCGTCGCTAGGGCTCAGAAGGGTCAGGCTGGTCTCGGGCACCCTCGCAGTTGCTGCCCAAGCGACGCCACCTGAGGGCTGCCCAGGTCCGTCTCCACACCGTCGAATGCGCACCAGACGCTCGAGCTATGGAGACTGCTGGCCCATTCGAATAATTACTTCGGCTGCCGACGGTACGCCGCTCTTTTCGTCTTCTTTTCTCTTCCCTCCTGCTGCTTTCCCATCGATCGCATCTCGACAGAACCAGCCTGCATCAACTCCGCCAAACCAGTGTCACAAGCCTGCTCTCAGCGTGCTGCCCAACCGCTTGACCTGCATCACCGCCATCACCCCAACGGCCAATCACCCCCCGCTCCCGCTGCAAGCCATTCTTCAGTTGCGGCTCCTCGACTCTTTGAGCACTCAGTAAAGTACTCTTCCCGTCGCCCGTACGCTGCGCATTGTCTGCCAGAGTGCGCATAGTGCTTGGATCTTAGTTCCCTCTACTTCCGAGTACCTGCTGTGACCGCCCCCACCAGGAAGCTGCATCCAGCCACGCCGTCAAGGTCCACTCTTGTCACAGGCCAGACCCCCCAAGGTGCCGGTATATTGGTCAAAACCCCGCTTCTGCGTCCTGCATCTCTGAACACCTCTCTCCTGGACTCTTTCTGGACACCTCAGCCCTCGGACTCCCAGGACTGCTTTTGCCCGTATCTTGGTTGCCTAGAGCCCCTCCATCTTAGCTCCCATAGCTTGGCCCCCATTCCAGGACTGACATCACTGTCATCTTTCTTTTCGTAACCTTCCCACACGCCTCTCAATAACCATGTCGCGCGCAAATCAGTGGTTTGTGCCAGGCGATGGCATCGCGAGAGAAGTCATCACCGCCGACATCCAGCGCTACCTGGGCCCAGATGCCCTCGTCAGGCCCGGTACAGGCACCGGAGAGTACCAGGTCCGCACATGTCTCCTTGATGCCAGTACGACGGAAAACTAACTCTCTTACAGGGCCAGCCAGGCTACTGGATAACCGCGTACCGCACTCTCACTTCGGTAGGTTGAGCCGTCGGACGGTGCTCGCGCACTTCGCTAACGAACCCCCAGCAAATGATTCAGGACTTGAAGATGGACTCTCAGCGCTGGCAACAGGAGCGCCAGCCTGGCGACGTCGGACGTGGAGGTAGCCATAGTCCTCAAGTGCGCACTACTAAGGTATCTGGGGGCTCTAACGCTTCATTAGTCGCTTACCAAGACTCTCGTACACATGCTGCTCGTCAGCATTGGGGTCCGACAAAACCGTATGAACACGGTGCGCCCAAGTCGGCGGCGGATCCCTATGACCAGCCACCTCGCCAGTCGTCAACGTCGTCTAGAGCGACAACGTATGCGTCTTCAGGCTATGGTAGCAGTGATCCCCATTATACCACGACTCCCACATCCGCGTATGGAAGTTCGCATCCAGGATACCAGGCCTCCTCCGTCTCTGCTGCTCCCAGGACCCAGCCAGCGGACCCGTACTCATCTTACCAACAGCCCAGCGGACGGGATTACCCTGCGCAGTCTGCTTATTCCTCTTACCCAGCGCAGACCCCAGACCCCTATGGACGCCAGCCGGCCACCCAAGCGACCCAGTACGCTACTCCAAGGTATTTTGGTTACTATGACGAACCCTATTTGGTCTATCGCTAAGCCCCATTAGTGCCACAGCAGCCGCTCCTGGCTACTACATTGCCTCTGACGGTCGTCGTAAGTCATTGCAGTCGTTGCGCGACTCCACAACTAACATTTTCCCCTCAGAATATCCCTTGTCGCAACAACCTCAATCGTCACGCAATCCACAGTCTGGCACCTCTAGGTACAGTACAAGATAGAGTCCATCTCCATTGACGGCCTTGTCCTTGTTCCTGCGTCGATATACCGAACCCGGAGATACCCCTTCTTTCCAAGCTACTGGATGGTGCTCTGGAGTCTGGCCACTCTAATGTTTTAATGGATCCATCTTCTACCCTCTGGGTACCGTAGGGAGTTTGCCATTACCAAAAGCATCCGGACAGATTTGTTTCCCTGGGACTTAAGCCATGGACCCATACCTCTCCCAGCCTGGTGGAGCAGCCCACAGGAGCATTTACTACCCGGATTTTCTTTGTTTTTGATCTTATGTACGTTAATTGGGAAATTGGGTTTCGTTTCTCATTCTCCTCACACGACTGGATCTTTGCTCTGCGGGATGCGGAACCAATTCCTGCCATGGATCTTCCAGCCTCCATCTGGACATGTATTCCGCTCATGGCTGTCATTATCATGCAATTGCATCAATTCCCCGGATTCTGCTTTTCTTGCTATGTATATACCTACGACACGGGCGTTGCTCCACGAAGTCGATGTTTACGAATGAACGGTTATCTGCCCATGCACAGCATGCGTAGAAGTAAACACCACTGTGCCCATCACATTGCTTTGATCCCGCACTGGATTGCGGCTGGATGCTTCGCGCCCACTCACCTCACTGACATCACCACACTGACGCTCCATTCATCGTGCTTGACAAGCTATCCCCTCGCTCCCTGGTGAAGTCATCACAATCTAGGTTGTTCTGCGCCACCGAGTCACTTCATGCAATTCGCCTCAATGGTACGATGACTAGCATGGGCGGTGGGTTGATCTCGCATTCTGCCTCTACCCGCCGATCGGCACGATTATCACCACGCTACGGCAATCTTCTTGCGCCATTTTCAGCTGCCCCACGTGACTATGCAGATCTCATGCCGACACCCGGATTGTGCCTGCCAATATTATGCTGTGCGTGCTGTAGAGGAGCTCTATGAACTCCTGATAACTGTGGCATGTTCGTGTCGATTGAATTCTGAGTACATGTGGGTACAGATGAACACCTGCTTGCGCGCATTGCCGAGGTAGATCTTGCCACCACACCGACGTTGCACGATCTGCATACTTTAGGTGCGCAGATCCCTAAACCTCCCAAGCTGAAAATCTGGAAAAAAGAAGCTATTCAAAGTTTGACGACCTCACGAGCTTCGCCTCCTGACGCCACAAGCTCAAGCCGATGATGCAGCATGGAAAATCTCGCGAGCTAACTGTCGTCTTAGCAGGTGAAGCGGCTCGGCCCATTCTAGAACCACATCGCAAAACCACTCTGAAGCTAAGAGTATAGTCCTGCGGAATCGTTTACTTCCACGACGATCCTCTTGCTATCGCTATAAGGTTTTCAACTTGTAGCCGTGCTATCTAGTCACCTCCTCGGAGTGTCTAGTCACCACGTGTTCTCACGAGTCATGATGTCGCTTTCCACGTCGGTGACCAGATCCGAAGTTTCCTCCGCTTGGCCAAACAATTATCCGGGCCTAACACATCCGCAATTGAACATCAACGCCGAAGGGCACCGTTATCTCGCAGTAGCAAATGCCGAACCCCTCGGCATCCACCAGCGATAGCGGAGATACTCCCGCAATGTCGAGCTTGGCCCGTCGTCACAAACAGACTACATCATGGGCGCCGCCATGTTGGGTTGCAAACCTTCTATACCTCTAGCTCTTCACGACACACACCATGATAGCGTTCCCAAAGCTGTGGGTGGCTTCGACCCTGCTGGCCCAACAGGTGTTTGCAGGCCGTAATTTACTGCCGCGTAATGATACGGAAACGTATGCGACGGGCTTGTTGCACGAGTCCATGGACTGGATGGATATGTACTATGACAACGAAAGAGGCTATCTTTTCAGCTTGGACGCGGCTGCCCTGACGCATGACACGAGATCGAGCGTCTGGTATGCGGCTGGCTTGCTGGCGCGGAATGAAGCCGATGATGTGGAGCAGGCAGTACGTATCGTGAAGAACGTCATTGGAGGTCAGTTCAAGAACGAGAGTGAGCAGTGGTGAGTTTGGTAGTCCGAAAACACCCTCCTAGTGCTTCTGTAGCTACCCTTGCTGACATAACCCAAGGTATGGCGACTATCAGATCTATCCAGAAGAGCCGACTGTGGGTACGGAACAATACCCAGCTGTCATATACAACTCATGGGACCCCAATTGGCGTGGCTTCGTCGGCACAACGTTTGTTGTTATGCTAGAAGAATTCCCGCATCTCCTTCCTCAAGATGTTCAAGATTACATACTGGAGAGTCTGTTTAACACCACGATTGGAGATAGTTACCGCGTTGGTGGTGTCGACGATGATAACCTCTACCCGGCCTACAGCAACCCCTCCATCATGCGCGCCTTTGTCTCCGGATACGTCGGTCGCCGCGCCAACGACTCTAACATGACGACTGCAGGCGAAGCCTACGCCAAAGAAGTCATTGATCTGTTTGTCCGCGATAACACGCTTTCTGAATTCAACTCTGGGACGTACGCTGGTGTGTCGCTGTTTGCGCTTACGCTCTGGGCAAAGTATATGCCAGGTGATAGCATAATGGCCGAGTATGGACCGAAGATGATTCGCGACACGTGGTCGGTACTGGGTGAACTGTATCACGCGGATTTGAAAAATGTAGCTGGGCCCTGGGATCGCGCGTATGGATTTGATATGAATCGGTATTTGAGTATTCTGGCGCTGCATATGTGGACGATTGTGGGTAAGGAGATGGCGCCTATTAACAAGAAGGTATGTACTGTACTCTCTCAAAATCACATCAGGGATGGGTACAATTCGTGTTGCAGTATACGTTATCTTAGCAAGTGTTCACTTGTTAGAACATCGCAGTATGTATACTGCAAACTGCGATACGGATTCTAGCCATCTCCAGCGAGGGAAACACAAAGCTAACGATTCAAACATAGCCATATGCCATGGGCCATAAAAACGACTTCGCAATCGGCCCTCTCGTCGCTATCCTAGCACCCTACCACAACACGCTGGTCCCGAACACCACTCTCTCATCGCTCTCCTCCTTCCCCGGTACCCACACCGTCAAAACCTCCGCCTTCTCCCCTCCTTACGACACCTACCCACGCAACATAACCGCCTACCTCAGCCCCAACCTAACCATCGGCGCGGAGTCCTTCTCAGAGAATGTCGTCGGCGGCCCGTCCATCAACAAGAACTCGTTCAATCCCGCGGTCGTACAGTGGAAGAGACAGGATGGGACCGTGGGTTGGATGAGTCTTTATGCGCAGACTATGGCGCTGGATGTTGTTGTGGAAGAAGGGAGTCTGACGCTCGAGTATCCGATGGGGAATTCGTCGAGTGCGTTTTCCTTCTTGGTGGGCACGAATGGGTGGGATGGGAAGAGGGATGTGCGCAGCTGGGCGGATGTGGAGGGTGTTGATGTTGTGGTGTCAGGATCTGTGGATTTGGAGGCTGAGGTTACGTTTAATGGGCTTGTTGGAGGAGCGGGCGAGGTTATAAAGTAAGTTCTCCGAAGATCGTTCCGTGCGGGAGTATGCTAACATGATACAGTGACTTCGATTTTTGGAACTTCACATATAGGATGCCAGAGGGGAGCGAGGAGGTGCCGCGAGTTCAGCTCGACTTCGACGTCGTATGGTGAAATGAAGGATCGTAAACGTCAGACTACATCATTAGTTTTAGCAGTCATGTACCATCGCAGAGGCAAAGCGAATAAGCGCATCTTTATCATGAATGCATCCGGGGCCCAAGAAGAAGCGTTCACTTCCAAACAACATGACTTCATTCAAACATTGACGCGTCGTAACACTCACTATGATCAACTCCCTCTTCCAAAGAACAGCTTGGCCTGCCCTTTCTCTACCCCGTCTCCTCTCCCAGCACCGTTTCCTGGTGGCCGTCCCCGCCCTCTAGAAGGTTTCGAACCGCCAGCACCTTTTCTCGCAGGAGCCGGTGCAGGATTCCTTTCTTCCTGCCGCATTTCCTTCGACAGGTCGAGGGCAAAGTGGTAGTCTTCGTGTTCGGCTTTTTCGCCTGGCGGGAGATGGAGATTGCAACGTGAACAGAAGTAGGTTTCTACAGGTCTTTGCGGTACGGAGGGTCTAACACGAGGAATTGGTGTTACTGGGTCGTGATGCTGTTGTGGTGGGGAACGTGACGCGGGCTGGGGTTGGGCTGAGGGAGGTGTATCCGGTGGATACAAGTCCATGTCTGAACTATGGCGGTCTAATGGCGGTGTCGATGGTCGCTGTGCTTCATCGTCTTGTTGTGCTTGGAAGGGATCGAGATCCTCCCCGGTTGCTTCCGCCTCGTCTCCACTCTCGTCCCTTGTAGATTCGCTATGTGCTTTCCACAACACAGCTCTCGCAGCATCGAAGTCGCTCTTCTTCTCATCTCTCGGGCCAAAAAAATTAGCAATGTTGCCTTTGGTCCTTCTCCGCTTGGCAGGTGGCTCGCCTCCACCGATGGTAGCTCTGCCACTTGACAGCATCGCCTTTGCTTCTTCGCCTCGAACGAGGAAGCCGCCAATTCCTTTATTGTTCGTGATGCCGTCTTCGAAGCCCCCGACGCTTAGAGAAAGATTGGAGCAAGGCCACGCTCTCCCATCGACGACAACTTGAGCTAGAAGATTCTTGGCAAGGTCGAACAAGATAGTTTCTGACAGTGGCTTGCCCTGGGGTATCGGTGCTTGTCGACTTCGTGTTTGTGCGCCTTGACGATGATGCAAGTTAATGCTCTTGGGTCTTCTCTTGTTCTCCAGCACACCCTCTTCCACGCACCGCGAAAAGATGTCCGCCACGAAGATGCGTAGCCACCTTACACCCTGCTCGAACGAGTTGATGGCTGGTCTGAAGGATTTCGCTGAAAGCATGCTCTTGATCTGCGTACGCGGGTTGACCTCGCTGCTGTCTTCGCCTCTAATGATGGAGTATATCCAACTGCCGGTATCATCGCCTAGCTTCTTCAGTTGGTCCAATGGTTGCTCCACAAGGTCCTTCACTTTGTCTGTCCCGAACATGGCGACTACTTCGTCTCCTAACTTACCTCCCAGCATTCGGATCTTGGTAAACTTCATGTCGGAGAGAAAGTGCTTGACAGCGCGATTCCGTATAACGGTTTGTTGATTCGGCTTCTTGTATCCTGACCCTAGTTTCGATAGCATCTTGTTCCTTGCGACGCCTCCCGAGCAGGTATAGCCCAACGTGTCCTTGATATGTCTCCTCACATCTCTTACAATCTCGGATGCGATGACCATACACACGTCGTCCCAGTCTGGATCTCTGTCTTCTCCATCTTCCTCGCCTGTCTCGACGAGCGCATCGGCCGCCCAGTCCAACACGGTTGTTGGCACTTTCGGCAGTGGCTCTGTCGGGTCGTCGTACGGCGCGGGGCCTCGCAATTCGGGGTATCTCTCCAGCAATATGGTATGCACCTGCGCACTCAGATCCATAAAGACCTCGTCGATACTCGCCTTCTCGACGCGCTGTTCCTTCTCAGGCAGAGTCTCCTTGATGCATTTCAGGATCTTGCGGCACTCCATGCGATATGGGTCCAGGCTGACTTTATGCGTCGCCATTTCCTTGAAGCTGTTCTCATGATACGCCCATGTCTCGTCTCCTTCCTTCCACGTCGCAACGTGTTGCAGTATAAGATCCGGGCATTGCTTCAACGCTTCTGTCGAGGTGACGTGTCGGCTGAGTCCGAATGCGCGCGCGGGGTAGTTGATGGCGATCAGGCCCTGCCATTGTTGTACGGCGAGCGGTTTGGAGGGGTCGATGCCGAGGCGGACGGTTTCGCACTGCGCGTAGAAGGCATCGAGGTCGACGTGCGCGATTACACGGAGGGGCGTTTGTGGGCTGTATGTCTTGAGCTGATGCAGCTGTTTATACGTGAACTTTGACTTGGGGATGCGACGCGGAGAGGTGATGGAGAATTGCGACGAATGAAACTCCGGCGATGGTGACGACATGCCGAGTGACGGCTCATATCAGAGATTGGGGTCGCGTTCGAGGAGGGCGCAATAGAGTCTGAGAGGGTACTAGCCGAGTTGCGTAGTGGAACTGGAGAATGCGATGTAGACGCGCCTTCCAGATGTCGCGTCTTCCCGCGGTCCCGTGCATGCGCGTCATTCATCCCCGAGATCGCGCTAGCCAGATCGGATTCGCTGTTCGATCAACACCACGTCTGCGACCATCAATCAATTCCACGACAACTATTGTGCTACCATTTAGTATGAAACTGTCATGTCGCGATCAAAGGCTACATCCATAATGAAACATCAACCGCCAAAGTTCAGGTCACGGCACGCTCACGCCCAGGTGGCATTCTGTCATTCTCCGCTGGAGCATGATATGTGCATCATGCAATTCCTAGTGAACACACAGCTGTCCAAAGTCGAACAGTTGGAGGATATGATTGTGCAAACGCACTGCCTTGACGGTCCCGGACGATGCATCAGGTAGACGGCAGACGTATATCAACAGTCGATATATAGCAGATGATCTAGTTCTTACGCGTACCTGAAGATCAAGCCATGGCGTGTTCCACAACAGGGTCACATTTCCGTGATTGGCCGCGGAGCCACATCTCAAAAGATAGCAGCCGCAAACTTTTGTGCGACATGCAAGCACACGCACGCCACATTGCAATCGCAGTGACAACACGGAAATGGCCCGACAGTTTCGTGGCAAACAAATCCATGAAACTCTTTTGAGTTGCTGCACTGCCATACCAAGGCTCTTGACATAGTCATTGACGTCATGGTGAGCCCTTGATCCAATAGGAACATGCGGCTCAAGCCTCGCGACTACAGCAGGGCGAATACCTAGGGCGTTGCTTTTAATCGAGCTGTATTTTGTCGTGTGCGGCTTCCTCTAACTCCCATACACGTAGTTACCGTAATCATGATCGCAAAGATGGAAGGAGCTAATGGACATGCGGAGTCTGCTGGAGATATACCAGTCTACGCAATCGACAATGTACCCATTACCCTAGAAAGGAAACCATATATCCAAGGGAAGAAGTCAAACCTACCACACGCAGGTACGTACACACGGCGGGCACGCTACTACTACGCCCTCTACTAACCCTCAATAGCGGTCGCACGTGCAAACCTCGCTCCCTCAGAGGAAACACCTCAAGGCAGCACGCAAGACGACTGGGCAAAGAAGCACTCACATCAAACTGTACTGCAACAACACTGCGACTTCTTTGACCGCGACCACGATGGTATTCTCTGGCCGCAAGACACCTTTGTCGGCTTCTACCGCCTAGGTTGCGGACTCTTCTTCTCCGCCTTCGCCGTATTGGTCATCCACATCAACTTCTCCTATCCCACGTGCTCGGGATGGCTTCCGGACCCCTACTTCCGTCTCTTTCTGAACAACGTGCATAGAGCGCGGCACGGTAGTGATACAGGCACGTATGATACCGAGGGGCGGTTTATACCGTCGAAATTCGAAGAGATCTTCACCAAGTACGCGGATGGACGGGATTATCTGACTGTGGGTGATCTGGTGAACGTGTTGAAGGGGCAGAGAAACATCAACGATCCTATTGGGATGTGTGGATTTATCTTTGAGTGTAAGCATGATAGATTTCAAGAAACATGAGGGGGGAATGCTAATATCAAGTAGGGACTGCAACGTATTTGACACTCTGGCCCGAAGACGGTCGGATGATGAAGGTACGTGATATGATAGAAGCTATCTTGAGTTGCTGTTGATGCTAACAATAACAAGGAGGATATTCGCGCCGTATACGATGGCAGTATTTTCCAGAGGATCGCCGATAAGCGCGAGAGAAAGATGGAGATGCAGAAGAAAAAGAGCCAATGATGAGCGTCCGATAGATCCATAGAGAGGGTCGGTGCATATGCACAGCACGACTTCGAAAACATATAATCAGAGATCAAAAGCCCGTTGTTGAACATGTGGCGCTAGGTGTAGAGAGTGTGTAAGAGTGCCGCTATTCAAATGTCCAGTCCTACCAACCCGCGCCCAGACATGTGTCGTTCCGAAAGACCGGCCGAATCAAGCAGTGACATCACCAGTCAGCGCATGCCCCTGTCGCATCCATGGATTCCAATCAAAGAACCAGAACCTCACCTGACGATACTTGTACCTTTACGATAACTCGCGCATAATTCTCGATTCGAAAATACAGATGGGGCTAGCTCGCAGGGCATACTACCCGCAGCCAATGGTAGCTGTCTGGCCGCGGACACCTGCATATCATTCGTCCAGTCCTTCGATCTAGCAGCTAGCACACAGCACGCAGAAAACTTTTACTATAGTAATTGTGATTGTAGATTAGAGAGCTAGTAGAGAAGCTTATCTAGATTATAGTACTTTGTTAGAACTAGTACTCTATTTTAGCTAAGAGCTAAAACTTAGTTCTATAAAAGTACCTATAGTTATATACTCTTACTACTACTTTTTTTTTTTTCTTTTTCTATACTAAGTTAAAAAGTTTCTAAATTTTTTTTAGTATATAAACTAAGTTAAGATACTTTTTTTTATAACTATTAACTTAAGTAGTATTTTTTAGCTTAGCTAGCTACGCTAGTTAAGCTTAAAAAAAGTTAATTATATTTTAGTTATTAAAAGCTATATTAGTTAGTTAAGTATAGTACTTTAAGTAGTATATAAGTACTATTTAAAGTACTATAGTATACTTTAGTAATAAAGTATATAAGCTTAGCTTTTAATTTTTAGTTAAGTTTAAAAAAATTATTACTACTAATATTTTTAGTAAAAGTAGTAGTAGTCTTTTTATTTATAGTTAATAAGTAATTAATTATAGTACTACTAGCTACTTTATAGTTAAAAAGTAAAATAGTAAAGTTATTAAAAGTAGTTATAGCTAAGTATATAATAAATAAAAAAAAAATTAGTTTAGTATATTACTTTTATACTTACTACTACTTATATAACTATAATATAGCTAAAAAAGTACTATAGTTTATAAAAATATACTTAAAGTACTATTAACTAAACTATAGTTTTACTTTATAAAAGAAAAAAAATAGCTTATATACTTAAATATTAAGGTTAGAACAGGCTAGAATAGACGTAGTAGTAGTAGTTAGGACTAGTGGCTGGCAAAAAAAGACCTATTAGACAAAGTGGGTCACGCTCTATGAATGCGCAGGAGATGGAAACCACAGCTCTGAGCCGAAGCATTGAGTCTGGATGTAGCGAATAGCACAGTAACCAAACAATCGTATATTGTATCCAGCGTTGTTGTAACCTCCACCTTACTCCGATTCCACCAATCTCTCGACGCGTTCAAAAAACGATGCTTCGCCATGTCCTCGATGCCCTATCTTGCTGAGTCGGCTCAGCAGTATCGTTGGGAAGCTTAAGATCAGCCATAGTCTGCAACAGCCGATTCAGACGTTTTTCAGTCGGATCCGATGTGATGGACTCTACGTTGACAGGGTATTCGCCATAGACGTGTTCCATCATCGATTTCTCCCTGTCATCTTCGTCTTTGATGTGCGCCCAGTCCTTGAGCAGCTTGACGTCTACCGGATTCATCTTGTCGCGCAAAATGCGGAATACGAGTTCAGATAAGAAGAAGTTATGGCCTTGGTCGCGCAAGCCCTTAGCGCATAGTATGAGCGTGGCTCGTGTAGCTTTCATTATGGCTGGGAAATGCTCTTGTTGCGCTTCCGGGGTGCGAAGACGCTCGATCGAATCGAAGCCTAGCTGAACGAGGACCTGGAGTAGGAATATGTAGTATGCCTCGAAACCGTGACGGTGGAAGAACATGTGGAGAAGCGTCTGCAGACTCGCTTTCGAGGCAGCATATAGTTGGGCCGGACTGAAGCCTGTATACTTTTGGAATGCGCCACTATTGTTGGGCCAGTCGAGAGACTTTTCCTTTTCCAGGAACGGTTGGAAGGTCATGGTAACGAGGTTGTGGAACTGCATGCTGTGACCCAAACGTTAGTCATTTGTACATGGAAGGTGTGTCAAATCTCACTGTAGCAGAAGCTGTGTCGGCATGGCGGCATTCTGTGGCTGTAGCGGTTCCGGAAGATCACGAAACCATTGTACCAGCATAGAATGATAACGACCGGCCTGCTCAATATCGAGATTGTTATCTCCATCGTCCTCTGGAAGAGCCTTTCCGGCTATGTCGTTCATGATGCATCGAAGCTTGATGAGCGACAGGAATGTCTGTCCCAGGTAGATAGGGGTCTAACAGCTTGTCAATTTGGTCCATCATGAGGGGCAAGTGGGGACGTACCAAGTGTGTCGCAAGAGGGTATTTGACCCAAATCTCGCCAAAGAAGTCGTGTGCGTCTTGGTACGCGGGCAAGCCGTCCTCTGGTGGAAGTCGAGACAGTGGGGGCTTCATAAGGTAAAAGCAAGAGAACCTGAACCTACATCAGAGGCGATCTCAATACTACGTTGGGGGTAGAGGCAGGGGCAGGGGCAGGGGGAGGGGGAGGAAAAGAGGAGACGAGGGCAAGGAGAAATCAGGTAAGCTCATACGCTTGCTGAGAGAAGATGCCCCAGGCTGTGATGGTTCTTGAAATGCGGTCCTTCTCGTTATTGTATTGCGCGCTCTTAGCAAATAAGTCTAGTCTATCCGCAAGCGCTAGAGCGTGAGACCACATTGTCCAGCCCATTTTGTCCATGCCATTGGCGAAGTATATTCGGCCTATGATGGTAGCTGCCTGGGCAGACGGAAGACTACACACGGCTTGTAACTGTTCCAGCTCCCATAGCTGTCTGGTCTCAGCCATACAACGATAGCTATAGGTGTTGGGGTTCCAAAACTCGGACCTCTGCCCAAGCGTACTCAAGCCGTGCTGTTGATCGTGTCAGCTCACAAAGAAGCAAGTGGGAGAAGTCAAGATGAAACCTACACAGGCTGCGGTGAGAATGGCGCTGACTAGGAGTGGTGAACAGTAATCAGACCTTCCAGCAGTCATGTCATCGAGAAAGTGATCTTTGTGGAAGCAAGGCCACAATGGGAACTCGTACAGGAAGTAGCCTTCGAGAAGGCGGGTGAGGAAGACGTCGTCGTCGCTTATCGAAGTCCACTTGGACGGCCTCAGCGTGTCTGGCGACATGCGTGGATCGTACATGCGGGCGCCGGGATAGGGCACGTGGTAGATGGCGCTGTGAGTCTGCTCCTGGATGTCGGTGCCGTGATGGGCAGTCTCGTCCGACAGGGCCTTGTACAGCCTGGAGGCAAGGTAGGGGTTGTCGGCACCGCCAAAGAGCGGCATCATGTCAGCAAGATAGGGAGCGGTGAACTGGTATGTCGTGTCTGGGACCAGCTTGAGCTGGACACGTAGACTGCCATACTCAAGGAAACGGAGGAGGGTGCGCTCGTCGGTGCCGCGACGCAGCTGGGTGAGGATGTCCTGGGCGACGTGCCATGGCTGGGAGCGCAGATGAGCGAAAATGTGCCGGAGGAGGGCATGCTGGGGGTGATGGTGTGCGTGGACCTGGACCTGGCCATGGTATCGCCTGGCACTGGCAGCAACGGGCCGGACCGCAGGCTGAAGGTAGTTGCATGGCGTTTGCCGCTTCCGGCACTCTGAGCACTGGGGACGTTCGGTCGAGCACTGGTAGCGTCAGAGGTGCGGGTGAGTTTAGCTCGCGCACGGCCGCCGACTTACCTTGGTGATGCGGCCGCGACAAGCTTCACATGCTCCTGCGCCCACAATCCGCTGCAGACTCAACGCAGGCCGCGCCCGAGATAACGCCGCGCGCTGGGTGAGCTGCGAGCGGGCTGGAGGCAGGTTCTCGTCCATGGGCAGTCTCTGGCTCACCTGTCAGGCGGATACGCGATTCGGGTCGTGGCCGCGCCGTCTTGAATGTTGCCTATTGCTATTATACTGCACGACGTGGGTGGTGCAGGGCTCGCGGACCTCGACCTCCCTCCTCGCCTACGTACGTGCCTGCCTGCTCGTACACAGCATGACGTCGCCCGCCTCGACGCTCATTGGCCACGGCACAAAGCGCCTTCCTCTAATGGGCGCCCTCCTCGTCTCGAAAACTACCCGATTCTGGCTTATTATGTTCAACGCGTAAAGGTTGTCTGCCGGAATGCTCCCCCCGTTCCGTCACCACGACGCAGCTGCTACTCCGATAAGGACTGCACTCGTGACTCCACGCTACGACATCTAGGCGGACCGTTGTCTCCGCCTCAGTCTTTCCCTCTACCTCCGCCTCTGCGCACGTGCTTCGCCCCTTCTCCCAGCACTTGCAGGTGGTCACGTCCGAGTGAATGGATAACGGCCGTTACCCGCCCGAGGGCTCCAGCTCCAGGGAGGCAAAGGTGGCCATACCAAGAATTCCTGGCCATGGATACCAGATGCCGCCTGCCACAAGAACTCCTCGGGTCCGCACCGAAGTAGTGAGCAAGGCTGTGAGTAAACTCTCTTGTACGATTGGGCCGGTGCTGACGTCCGCTTCTAGTGCACGCAGTGCCGTAAACGAAGTGGGCCCTTCCTCATGTCCAGATCGCACAACTTCGGCTTGCTGACTAGCCCCAGAGATCAAATGCTCTGGCCACCGTCCGCAATGTATCAACTGTCAACGGCAGGACAATGATTGTCACTACGACCTGGAGCGCAAGGACCGCCTCAAAGGGTCTGTTTATGTCTTTGTTCATCTGCTCCACATCCCCGTCTGACTATCAAAAGAGCTCAACGCAAATCGCACGCCTTGACTGCACTCTTGATTGAAGTGAGCAGCCAGCTTGACGATGAGAGCAAGAAGAGAGTTGAGGATACCTTGGCATCTTTCGAAGACGACACGCCGCCTCCTCCACCAACACCTGCTCTCTCTCATGGCAAGCGCGCAAGAAGAGCTTCGTCACCTTCCCCCAATGACGATGCTCTGAGCGCCACCTCTGTAGATGGCGGAGAAGCTCACGTCTCAGCTTCAGTCGGCTCCAACGAAGATCTAGACTTCGTCCAAGAGGACATTCTCAATACGGATGAGGCAGACAACACGGGCTACATGGGTCACAATTCGCACGTTCAGTGGCTCAGAGCCCTGGAAACCAAGATCGAACAGCCCGAGGGCGAGCCTGCCAACATGCCTTACGGGCCACCGGGCGTCGACGGCGACGCCTTTAACCAGCGTGCGGAAGCGCTTCACGGGCGTCAGCAACAGAGCCATACTCGCCCTTCTCCGCACCATGACAAGTTTTCTGGCTACTACTTTTACCTTGACAAATCCAGCATCGACATCGATGTTGGTGATCCACACGTCATACCCTCTGCTGAGTCGGCCGAGAGGCTGTTCGACTACTACAAAGCAGTTGTGCACAGCCCATTCCCCATCTTAGGTGACATGTTCGAAGCTCAACTGAAAACGTACTTTGCCAAGGATCAGGGCAGTCCTACGCTGGTCGTCTGCCCAAAGTGGAAAGCTGTTATGAACCTCGTATTCGCTATTGGCGCACGCTATTCTCATCTCATCGGCGCCGAATGGCAAGCCGACGATCGTGATCACCTAGTGTATATGTGGAGAGCAATCCATCTATTGCAGCTCCAAAGCATTGATACTCTCGTTGCGCAGCCAGATCAAGCGCTGATTCAGGTAAGATCCATTGAATTTGGACCCAACATCTTTTGACCCATGTCTAGGCATTTGGGCTTCTGTCTTTCTACTACTTGACAATAGGTCATGTCAGCAGGTACGTCGTAGTTTGGATGAACGAAGGCACGTTCACCTTTATAGCCTGCAAGTATGCTAACAAGGACGTTGCAGAGCTTGGTACATGATTGGCATCGCCCTTCGACACGCACAGGCCGCAGGCTTGCACCTCAGACACGAAGACCCTTCCATGTCTCCCAAGAGAAAGAAGGCCCTGGCCCAGATTTGGTGGTCTCTTTACTCCATCGAATGTGTTCTTACTTGCATAACTGGGCGCCCACGTACTGTAAGCGCTATTGACTGTACTGTACCGCCACCAGGCGCAAAGGGTACAGAACTGGATTCATCATCTCGTGAAACCACCACATCAGCTGCAATCAGACAAGCATCTGAGTCTTCTGCTGGCGAGTCCATGATCAAAACCAGCGTAGATCCGTTTGACGTAGCCTACGTTAGGATCGATATCCTCATGGACAAGATCTTATCTGGCTTGTATTCCGCACAAAAGTCTGCCAAGTCCTGGAAGGCTGCCCAGAAGGAGATTGCTTCGCTGTCTGACGATTTAGAAGCCTGGGCCTTGCACTCCCTGGTTCGGGGTCCAGCGACAGCGACCGCTGCCACTTCAGAGAGCAACCTGAGCCGAGAGCAGGTGCTGCTCTACATCTATTACCACAACGCCAAAATTTGCATCACCCGGCCCTGTCTATGCCGACTAGACCTGCGCATAAAGGGCCAGAGCGAACAGTCGACTCGGTTCAACCAGAAATCTGCTGAGGCCTGCATAGGTGCAGCTCTAGATCTCACTTCCATGTTGCCAGATCCTCCCAATCCTGCATGGTTTTACGGACACGGTCCGTGGTGGTGTGCTGTTCATATAAGTAAGAACCTCACACATTGCGATATGGAGCTTGGCTAATCACCCCTATAGTCATGCAAGCCCTTACGGTCTTACTTCTTGAGTTGTCATTGGACGGCATACACTTAACGGTCGAAAAGTCACACATTACAGCCTGCATCGATAAGCTCATACGATGGTTGAATTCGATGAAACCCGTCGACGCAGTCAGCGAAAACGCATACAATGTTATCGCCAGAGTCATGAATAAGCAGACCAAAGAAGAGGCGGCCCGTCGTCGACTACCTCAGCCACAAATGACGGATCAGCACCAAAAGCAACAAGATATAGAGCATATGACCTTTGACTCACAGCAGCGATATCAGCCGTACAGTCAACCTCTTACGTTGCAGCAGTCAGATGTTGCATGGCCAAGCGCTGACCCATTCAATAGCAACATCTACGCGCAGTCCAACACAGGCAACTTCGATCTCTACGACGCTCCTGGCGGCGATATTTTGAACGATCCCACCACTGGGCTAACAGAATACGGTCAGCCTCTGAATCTGTTCTATGGAAATCCCTACGAATCGACTTTCGATCACTGGGAATGGGATCCAGCGGCTTTCCAGGATCCAGATCAGCAAGGTTATCCAGGATATGAAGGGTATGATCCAGGTGGTGGCTAGATGTGTCGCGTACACTCGCCAGCACTGTGGATGAAAGAGGTATGAACATTGCGCCTTCAAGGACATGCGTTCAGAACAAAATATAGAATGACAGCGGCATGTCTGAGCAATCAGCAATCCCAGTCTCGTTGTACAACACCCAAAAAAGCATGTAGTATACCACATTATTGCTGTGTACACTACTGTACCAGGATTACCATTACTCCTGCAGCCGTTGACTGTGTCCCATGTTGCTGCTGTTTTCCACCTTAGCATAAGTGCGGTTTCATGAGACTCCTTGCGCTTCATCTTTGATATGATACTCATCACGGCGAGGTAAGCCCTATATTCCATGCCAGGGTGAAGTTGTATAATTGCATTTCTAATTTTGGTAACGATGTGCTACACCCGAAGAACATACTAGCAGTAGTAGAACATTTAAAGTTCACAAGCTTCCACGTTGTACATACCCTGAACAACCTGACAGTCCTGCCCATATCGCTCCAGCGCATCCCTCACTGCATCTTCCAACTGCATGGTCTCCACACCAACGAGCTCATTCTGAACAGTCCTCTCCAAGTCCTCCGCATGACCTTCATCATCGCCCTCATAAAACTGGTTACACACGCCCAACCCCTTCATCGCTTTACCCATCTGCGCTTTCCCTTCCTCCTGCTCACCGCCTTCCTTCCACTTCTCCAATACGATCAAAGCGTTTCGGTGGATCTTGTCCACATCAACATGCGAGATGGTGAAGATGGTATCGAGAGCCTTTTCAAGGGTGCGCAACAGTGTGTTTTGCGTGACAGTGGAGGAAGAGGAAATGGGGTCGAGGAGGACGGGGCGGTTGAGAATGAGGTCGGGGTTGCGGAGCATGTTTCCTGCTGCGAGGCCCATTGTGGGTAGGGGTGTCCAGTGTAAGGCTTGGTTTCCGGAGCCGTAGATGCGGGCGTGGCGGTTGGGTATGTCTAGTGATGAGATGTTAGTAAGATGGTGATGGTATGGAGTTGATAGGGAAAATATTACCGAAGCCTGCGGGGCCTTTCATCAACCCTATCATACAGTAGTCAGTATCGCCCTTTCAAAACCAGTTCACATAACGAGGAAACCACATACACATATCGAAGAACGGCCCGCCATTCAAACTCGTCCACGCCATCTTCCCCTCCCTCCCCAATCCCTCCAGATACTCTCTAGTCCTACATTTACCGCCAACAAAAGCTTCCGGCAATCTTCTAAACGCCTCTCGGGTGATTTCTCCGACGAATTCGTTGGCGAAGAAGAGCTTGACGCCTGCAGCGACCGCGGCGTCGATGATGAGTTTGGATGGCTCGTAATGCGTGGCTCCGCCTGTGATGCAGTTTACTACTGCGTCTTGGTTCTGGAACGCGGCTTGGAGAGAGGAGAAAGATGTGTAGTCGACAGTGCGGTGGGTGATGGTAGGAGGGGGTTTGTAGGTTGATGCTGAGCGCGTGATGCCTGTGATGGTGAAGCGGGGTCCGTCTTTGAGGAGTTCGGTTATGATGGCGTTTCCGACGTTGCCTCCCGGCTAATGCATATGTTAGTTTTGGCCGTTGTAGAGCAGCTTGAAGGGAGGTGACATGTGATGGGAATGAATGGGTAGACATACACCGAGGATGCAAATGTTCTTGAGTTCCATGTTTGATGCTTTCTTTGCGATGAGTGTAGAGGGATAAGATTTCGAAAGCTGGTTCTCACTGACGACTTGCGATACTCTATTTCCCGAGACTACATGATCTTATTTATCATGCAATGTGAAGTGCTCGCCCAACAGTCACCAAAGTTTTCGAAATAGATGCCACGGATGCATCATTTCGCTCATTTCGTCCATCTCTGAGATTCGTTAAAGTTCAGGCTGATGTAGGCAGCCATATGCATGTTTGCCTTGCAGCTGCCTGATGTTGGAAGGCGTTCGGCTTGGGTCTGGAAGCTGCATCCTTCGGCTCGGGAGCCGAGAGACCAGTTTACCACCGATGCTCTGAGACCACGCTTGCCCAGGTGGCTCGTTTGGTGTTGGTGCAGCTAAAGAGGCTAGCTCACTCACGTGCTTCGTCGGCTTTTGAACTCGAACTAGCTGGCAAGTTCAAACGCCGAGCGCATTCTATACTCGTGTCATCATTCAACGCGAAGCAGACGCGTAATTGAAGCAAGGAAGATCATATTAAATAGCAGCATTTCTGCTGCGCGGGGGTTGGGCAAATACTTGTTCCTGTTGTCGGGGTTATCATCGCTGTATATGCTTTTGGAAGTGACGATGGCGGGGCAGCCGAGATGGTGGGGTTGCATCATCTCAATACACAGATGATTGTAGCAACACGATAGTGAGGATAGCAAACTGTCATGCTTTCGATTGAGCGGAGTAAATTACCACGCTTGATGTTTCAATCAAGCAAGTTCGGTCCGAGATAGGCCGTTTTGAGCAGCGCCGTTGGTGGATCTGGGCAGCACGTAATAAAAGGTTACCAAACGCCGCTGCGCTCAAGATAACATTAACCGGCAACTCTTTCGTCTCGACCCCTCCATTCTACCAGAGTACTCAATTACCCTTTCCTCACCTTCACAAACCACATGTCCGCCATGTCGCAACGAGCAGCACTTCTTATCGGCAAGCTGTCACACGCTCAAAAAGAATGGCAGCAGGTCTCACAAGTAGCATCGAAGCTGCACGAGTACCCCGATGGTAACCGAGAAGACTTCCTCTCAAAGTGCAAGAGCGGTGAATTCGACGGCATCTATGCTCTCTACCGAAGCAACGACTCAAACCCGATTACCGGAGATTTCAACGCGGAACTGCTTGACGCTCTCCCCAAGAGCCTGAAGTACGTTTGCCACAACGGAGCGGGATACAACAACATCGATGTCGCAGCATGCACAAAGAGGGGAATATCGGTTTCGAGCACGCCGATAGCGGTCAACGACGCGACTGCAGATGTTGCCATATGGCTTATGCTAGGCGCGCTGCGGAACATCAAGCAAGCATACATGGCCGTCAACAACGGTTTGTATATCCAACTTTTCGTTAAACGGTTGCTGACACATTGCACAGGCAAATGGCGCGGTAACTTCTCTCTCGGTCACGACCCCAAGAACAAGACACTCGGTATCCTAGGCATGGGTGGCATCGGTTCGGCAGTTGCACATCGCGCAAAGGCATTCGGCATGAAGATACAATACCACAACCGCAACCAACTACCAGCCAACGAGGAGAATGGAGCAAAGTACGTCAGCTTCGAGGAACTGCTCAAGACATCCGATGTGCTCAGTTTGAACTTGGCACTCAACCCGTCGACTACGCACATCATTGGCAAGGAGCAGTTCAACACAATGAAGGACGGGGTGATAATCGTCAACACTGCACGAGGCGCATTGATCGATGAGGCCGCTCTGGTGGACGCGCTGAAGAGCGGCAAGGTCTGGACATGTGGACTGGACGTGTTTGAGGAGGAGCCGAAGATCCACCCGGGACTACTGGAATGCGAGAGGGCGGTGTTGCTGCCTCACGTTGGAACCGGCACATACGAGACACAGGTAAGTGACGCTGTCCATGCATCTCATTGACTATGAATTACAACTGACGGCTTTCAGCGCGACATGGAAATATTGGTCTTGGATAACTTGAAGTCGGCTATCCAGAGCGATAAGCTGTTGACGCAAGTACCCGAACAGAAGGGCAAGGCAAACTTGTGATTGATCGTCTGGACGATTGGTCTTCGAATTGGAAACATCTGTACTCAGTTTGGTAATGAAGAAATGATGAAAATCAGCCTGCAACTATTGTTCTGCATGATAGCGAACTTGACATGACTATAACTAGAAAGCTTCGCGTATTGCCCTTCACATGGTCCCGACACGCTCTATGCCAGGCCGCATGTCGGCTTAAGGGATATAGGAGGCAGCGTCGGAGCCGGTGACTTGGCTCGGCATATGGATTGCTTAGGGACTAGGCCAATGAGAAGCTTGTCGCAATTTCAATCGCCTAGCTTCCGTGCGGAGGCAGGATGTGGAGGAGGAAAACCTGGGGTCGGTCTTTGAAGGAATGTGGAGAAGAAGGGGAACCGTGAAAGTAAATCTGGAGTCGGTCTTTGCATCGTGAGAATATCGCAGCTTCGAGAAATTGTCGGCTGCTGTTTGGGTTCTTCACATGCACAAGACGAGCTCACCGCCCGTAAGCAACGCTAAGCATGGGCCTAGTCTGGCACCCGACATCTTCGCACGTGAACACGTCCGCACACTGGATTCATTCAGAAACTGCATCTGCGCTGCACAGTCAGCGACTCATCCCGTCCGTTAGTCCTGCAGCCGTTTGACTCGTTTACTCATACTGCAGCCGTAGGATTCACAGCAAGAGCCTCAACACAATCGCAGCAACGGCGTTTGAATGGAAGGATAATTACCACCCGCCATGCCGACCCACCAGCTATGGGGCGCTCCGCCCTGTGACTGGCACATCTGGAGTCCCCACGATACGTCCCCACGTCATTCTCCCCGACGTCGCGTTACACTATGCCGACAGCCAAGCCAAATGGGCTTCGCCTTTTGCCTGCGGGTTTTGGGTTCGGAGTTTGGCTAGCTAGGCGCTGCGAGGCTGGTGCTGGGGGAAATTGACGATATATAGTCGGATGCTTGCCGCGATGTTACCTTACCTAGGCACATTGACAGATCGACATTACTGTCTTTGACCGCTCGTCGCATCGCCATCGCATTCGCGTCGGGCTTTTCTTCTGTCATATTTGGCTTCCTTTGCGACGCGCTGCCATCATGGCCAAGCTCAACATGTCCGAGGTGTGGGCGGACATCAAGACGTACCGTCGCGCCTATGTACTGACCGCTGTGGCTTCTTTTGGTGGAATGCTGTTCGGCTGGGACACGGGTCTTATCGGAGGTATGTGTGCGCATTCGCACGTGCAATGATCATGGCTAACGCGCTTGTAGGTGTATTGACGATGGACGCGTTCCAGCACTCATTCGCCCTAGATAAGGACAGCAAAGACTTTGCCAATCTGCAGGGAAACATCGTGTCTGTTCTTCAGGCGGGGTGTTTCTTTGGTGCACTCTCTAGTTTCTACGTCTCAAATACTTTTGGGCGCAAATGGGCCCTGATCATTGCGGACGTCATTTTCATCCTTGGGTCTTTGATCCAAACCTTATGCGGAATTGGCACGACAAGTCTCACACAGCTTTACATTGGACGCGTCATTGGCGGTTTCGGCGTTGGTCTGATTTCAGCGGTCGTCCCTACCTATATTGGAGAGAATGCGCCAAGGGCCATCCGAGGACGTTGTATTGGTTGCATGGTATGACCTGTCAAGACTGCTTTTCTGGAACCGACCCACTAACGCTAGCAGCAACTCTTCAACGTGACTGGTATATGTCTGTCCTTTTTCGTAAACTACGGTATATCGCTCGACATCCCTAGCCCCACAGACGCGACAAAGTGGCGTGTGCCATTTGCCCTCCAGATGCTTCCCGGCGCCTTCCTGCTTGTGGGCATGCTCTTCATGAATGAGTCTCCCCGCTGGCTCGTCGAGAAGAACAAGCTTAGCCAAGCCGCCAAAGCTTTGGCCCACGTCCGCGGCAAGAGCGTCGAGGACCCTGAGGTGGTGCAGGAGCTAGACGAGATCATTGCGGACTTTAACGGCCATGAGAAGATGCCAATGATGGCTCAGCTCAGGGCTGCCTGCTCGAGCAAGAAGATGCTGTACCGCTCGAGCTTTGTTGTAATCCTCATGTTCTGGCAACAGTGGACCGGTAAGAAGTTCCGACATGCAATCTGCATTTGAGGCATATACTGACGTGTTGATTAGGTACCAATTCGATCAACTACTATGCGCCGCAAATCTTCAAGCAGATTGGCCTCACTGGCAACTCTTCCGGGCTATTCGTACGTATTTTGTAAAGACTGCATGCGAGCCAGACTAACATGCAACTAGGCAACTGGAGTATACGGTATCGTCAAGATCGTCGTTACCGCGATTGGCCTGATGGCCTTCACCGAGCAACTCGGAAGGAAGTGGTCGTTGATCCTCGGCTCGGTGGGCCAAGCCTTTGCGATGTACTACATTGGCGTCAACCAGGCAGTCCACCCACCCACAGGTGAGCTGGATGGCAACGCAATCTTCGCCATCATGTGCGTCTATCTCTTCGTCGTGTTCTACTCGTTCGGGTGGGGACCGATCCCATTCGTGCTGGCATCGGAGTGCAGTCCTAACCATGTGCGATCTCTGCTCATGGCGGCCTCGTTGATGACGCAGTGGCTCTTTAACTTTGTCATCGCAAAGATTACCCCCCTGATGCTGGACAACATTACGTACGGAACGTTTCTTTTATTCGGCTCGCTGTGCATTGTCATGGGTGTCTGGACGGTGTTCTGCGTGCCCGAGACGAAGGGAGTGCGCCTGGAGTCCATCGGCGAGCTGTTCGAGGGCAACATCATCAGGGGTTGCATTCAGGATACGGTGCCGAGCAAGTCGCGGGCGAAGCAGCTCAGGCACCATCACGCCACGGACGATGCCGACTCGACCAAAAGCGGCGTGGGCAAGGCTGCGCGCGTTGAGCAGATCGAGGATGTGTAGAGCATCGGGCGGGAGGAGGCGATGGCAAAAAGCAAGAAGCAGCCAATGTTCAGTGCTTACGTTGCGGCGCGTCCGGCGGATTAGTACCGCGAGGAGTGCTTCGGTAGCTGAGAGATGCCGAAGCCATGGCCGTGTAGCTAGACCAATCGATCGCGAACATGAGACTACACTGTGCATCAGGATCTGTACGACGTGTTCATACAGCGAAGATCGTGAACGGAACGAGGAGCTGAGTCGGCCCGCGCAGGGCAGTCGCACCGGACGAGTCACGAGGCCATGGCGGACCTGGCGGTCAAGTTGGGTATCACAGGGCTATCCCGAGCTAGCGGGGTCAGTTGGGCGGCGGAAGACGTCTGTAACAGCTAGAGAGGGCAGCTAGGCGGCGGGGCGACGTTGTTGACAGGTCGAGGGCGCATGTGCTGACGTGCCCGTGGCAGCAGTGGGCACCTGGGTAGAGTGAAGCGTCGCGGTGGAACGTGGTAAATCCTCTGCAGCTAGTCTGAAATCTAGTCAACTGGTAGGAGGAGCGGACCCTGTTTCTGTGCGGCGAGCCATGCCGGCTGCTGAGTGGCTGTGCCTGCAGGGGTGCGCGGGCCCAAGCGAGGGCGATGACATAGTGCAATCTGACGCTCTCCACGCACCCTCGAAACCAGGCGGGCGGCGGCCTGGGCACGCTCTCTGTACCCGACCGAATCCTCACCCTCCTGCTGTCTATCCTTACTGTCCATCTCGTGTCGCGCGCTGCACCCCATCGCTCCCATCGCCAGGTGCACATCGGCCGTTAGCCCCCCACCGCGCTTGTCCGCCTCATTCGCTGCCTCGCGGTCCCCACCACGAGAGCCCATAGCACGCTGCTGGGCACACCCTGGGAGCCGCCTGCAAATATCACGTTGATTTTACACCGTGCCAGTACCCCCGCCCCCTGTCACCACTCACGCCAGGGAACTTGGGCTATCCTACAACCATCGGGCAACCTGTTCGCGCTGCTAGTCGTCGACCCTACGCCGGCTGAGCCCACCGGCTGCATCCTCGCTGTCGAAACGCCCTTATGTACGTCGTGCTGCGGCTTTCTTCTTCGCCAGGCCTAATTTCTAATTCTCCTTCGTTGGTGCCATTTGTCTTCTTCTCTTCACCTGCCTTCCTGCCATTTCCCCTTTTGAAACCACGGCTGGGCTGACACGATGTTGGGCAGCGTTCTCCTCCCCACTAAGCCGCCTGGCCTGAGGTCGAATACTTATTCTAGCACCGTTGCGCCGCCCCTTCCCCCACGCCGCAACTCGCTGTCCACCCAGCCCGCCGCCAAAACTGCTGCCAAAACTGCTCCGCTCCATATCAAGACCGTCACCCTGTCAGGCGGCATGGACACGCGGTACAACAACCGCCCCTCGTCCCCGCGGGGCCGCTACTCCAACCCCGCCAGGTCCTCGACGGGCACCTTCGCCGACCCTTATTACACCTCGTCTTACTATGGCCGTCCCAGCTCGCCACGCTCCAGCGTCGACCGCATTGGCACTTCCCACACCTCGCACGCCTCGCACCACACGCCCTACTACACGCCGAGCCCTACGACCTCTTCCCACGCGAGCAGCACCAAGTACGACTCGTACACTGGACGTCCACGGCGAAACACCAACGACCTGACCCGCCCCAATGTGAGCACCAGCGCCCTGCCGACGACTTCGCTGCCACTCCGCACCCCGTACTCGTCCCACACCCACACCGAACGACCGCGGAGCCCCCTCACACCCTCCTATGCCAAGGGATCCGATACCTACATCACTCCGGCCGCTTCACGAGGCCATAAGAAGGTCTACAGCGTCGATGACAGCAGCCACTTGACCAAGCTCGTTGCTGAGGTCGAGCCCGCACGCCACCGGGATCATGCAGACCGGGGTTACAGTATCACAAGTGGCGGCCGCAGCTACCACGACAGCAGCAAGCCCCCGTCGCGCCTTACCGACCTGAGCAACAGCGATGGCTACTCCTACACGGACCCGGCGAGCATGTACCGTGACACAGAGCCAGCCTGGCGGAGGCCACGTGCTGGCAGCTTGGAACGTGGCTCCCGCCCCACCAGCATGATTGCGGATCGCCCCTCTCGTACCTCTACTCGCGAACTTGGTCCTCCCCCGTCCACACGTGGCTTCGACAAGATCAACAGCATCCCGCGGCCCCACAGATCATCCTCGATTGAACGGGCACGCGAGATCCCCAAGTACGACCCCTACCCAGACGCAAGCCTCGCACGATCCTCCTCCTCTCGCACTTCTCGCGCTCCTGCCGCTATCCACCAGGAGCCCCGCCGAGACGCTTACCGCGATGACTACGACCGCCCGAGCCGTGGAGTCGAGAACAAGCGCCACAGCACCGCCTTTGAGGACCGCGAAGTGACCAGCCGTGGCTTCGGCATTGCACCAGGCCCCCCAAGCCTCGCACACGACCACCACGCTCTGGACCGACAGCCTCTTTACCCTCCTGCCGAACCTCCTCGACCGAGGCCACAAGAGTCTAGCAACCACTACTATCAGCCAGACCGCGCCGAGGCACGCATGCCGGAACCTCGCTCCTCCCGTGACAGAGATGTCGTTCCACCGCAGGACTACGAAAAGCGCCCCCGTGAGCGTGAGAGCGGCCGAGAAGAAAAGGGTGGCTTGGTGCAAACCATCACTGGTGCAGCAGCAGGCGTAGCAGCGACCCTGGCCGGCGCTGGTTACATGAAGAAGTCCCGTGATAAGGACCGTGGTAGCGACCGAGACTCGTCAGGAGAGCGTGAGCGCGAGCGACGGAAGGAATACGACGAGCGTGACAAGCGAGACCGTCCTGACGAGCGACGAGAGAGGAAGTCCGAAGGTCGTCGCAACTCGCTTCAGCCGCCTCCACCGCCCCCGGCTGCTGCTCCAGCCGCTGCCCCCGCAGCGATCGCAGCTCCAGACTACCCTCCGATGCAACCCGACTACATACCTCAACCTCCTCGCGAGCGTCGATACGAAGATGACGAGAGAGAGAAGGTTCCTTCTCGCAAGGCACCTGCACCGTCCACTGCGGGAAGCGACGAGGAGCGCCCACGTCACTACGTTGATCGCGAACCCGAACGCCGAAGGGACCCCGCACCCCAGGAAGCTGCTCTGGACCCTGACGAAGAATACCGACGACGCATTCAGCAGGAAGCAGAACGTTCTAGCCGCAGCACTCGCGACAAGGACAGCGACTCTGACCGCGAGAAGGACCGACGGAGGAAGAAGGATGAACGTGACAGGTCTCGAGGTCCTGAAGACCGCTCGCGTGCGTCTCCTCCCAGGGATCGCCCCGTTAGCACCTATGACGGAGGCATGGTGCAGGAGCCGGAGTCAATGGAGAGGGAGTCTACAGGAAAGAGCGTAGTGATTGTCGAGCCCCCTAAGGAGCCCGTTGCGCCCGTTAAGGGCATCCTTCGCAAGCCAACTGAGAAGTTCCCCGAGGACCCCGAGCCCATCCGCGAGGGAGTTGCGCCACACAAGGACGCATTGAAGGGCAAGGACATTCCTGTGGGAGCTCGATGGACAAGGATCGATCGTCGTCTTGTCAACCCTGAAGCCCTCGAGCAAGCCAAGGAGCGCTTCGAAGAGCGGATGGACTGTGTCATCGTGCTCCGTGTCTTGACCAAGGAAGAGATCCAGAAGCTCGCTGATCGCACCAAGAAGATCCGCGAGAGCAGAGGTATGTTGACATTAGGTCTTGTTTCATGATCAGTACTAACATACCCGCAGAAGAGGAGTACGACCATGACCGCCGCGACCGTGACGACCGCGACAGGCGAAGCCACCGTTCCAAGGACGACAGGGATGATGAGGAGCGTGACAGCGACCGAGAGCGTCGCCACCACGACCGTGAGCGACGCCGCCGCTACGACGATGAAAGCGACTACGACGACCGCGAGCGAGAGCGAGAGCGAGAGCGCGAACGCGACAGGCCCAGGAAGGTCGAGATCGATGAAGGAAGGTGATTGCAATGAATGGCTTTGCGCATGGTACTCCGTGTTATCGTTCCTTTGAGAACATGTCGAGTACGCGCTTACGCTAGTTTGATTGTAGAAGAGAACGAAGGACACAGGAATAGTCCTTCAGGTCCGTGGAGAAGGACACAACGACGGAGAAGCCCCCACACGAGGTCGCGCGTTCCACCTCCCACAAATCTAAAAAGTAACATTGGAAAGACCGGAACACCACATTCTCTGCCCTTCTGGAAAGTACAAACTCTGGCTCCCCGCCTCAACGTCGCGTTTCGAGGCGCCACCGCCGAAGTAGCAGTGTACCGAAGCACAGCTTCGATCATCGTTTATCCACACATGGCGGTGGCAGGGTCAGGCGCAAATCGCATTCGCAGAGTACTGGATTGGTTATGAAAGTACATGGCACTCTTTTGTTGTTCAATGTTGTTTGGCGCTTGGCTGGCGTTTAAGGGGAGGTTCTCTGTTCACTTTCGTTACGCATAGCGACGGGGATGGCATAGCATAGCATGGCGAAGAGTGAGCGAGCGAGCGAGAACCTTCTTTCTTGTACAATACTCGCATTCACGTCTCCTTTCGAATACCTATGCGAATTGATACGTTCAACATGACCATCTACATATTTTGTTGTTGCCGTGATGTTTGTATAAGTGGCGCATTTCTGCTTATTCACTGCTCGAAGAACCACGTGTGATCAAAGCAAATACGACGCACTCTCAAGTATCCACAGATCCATCACATGAAGCACAATTTCACATTCAACTACCTATCCCACCCTTTACTTTTTACTCGGATTCGGACTAACCGTCCCCTCTGGGAACTTGCGAAAGATATCCGCAATATGATCAATCGGCGCCGCCAACATGCCCATGGGGCCCTCGAAATACGGGTTCTCGCCCGCACTAGGATGGGCTCTCGACGGCACAAACATCTTTGTCCTCCCAAAGTTCTTGGCCAGCGACTCGGAGTTTCCCCGGTTTTCAGAGGAGGATAGCGCGGCTTCGAGGGCGGGTAGGTCGGAGCCTTCTTCTTCGGCGATGTGCACGGAGAGGAGGGACCAGATTTTTTTGAGCTGCGGGATGTAGGTTGAGGATGCGGGATCCATGTTTTGGAACTCTTTGAGGAGGACTTTCACCTATGCGTATGTTGTTAGTAGGGGCGTGGTGTGGATTGGCATGGAAAGAGTGTGATGTTACCTCGTGATGCTGTTTCCGGTCTAATTCCGCGTGCGCCTTTCCCTTTGCGCCCATGTACTTCTCCATGGCTGGGTAGACGAGGAGTTCTTCGGCGACGGAGTGCCGGGCTAGTTCCCAGGTGAATTGGTTGCCGTAGCGGGTTGCATGGTCGATGTCGGTGGGGTTGTTGATGATCTCTTTGTAGTAGGTCTCTAGCTTGCGGTGGTCCTTGGTAATGGCTTCTGAGATGGTCGAATTGAGGGCTACCTGGGTGCGAAGATAGGCTGGTCTGGCAGCGATGCGGATTGTCTGTGGCCTGAAGGCGGCTCGGGTGAGTGGTGATGCGATGGCACGAGGAGCGAACATTGTAATGGTGTGAGAAGATTATTGAGGGTTGAGTGAGAATTGAACAGAAGGTGTATCTCATTCATTCTCAAGGCAAGTCGCGAGCTTTTGTCTCACATGGCTATTAACGCGATGATACGTCATTCCTTCGCCAGAGGTACGTTCCTGCACTGTCCAGCTGCTCTCTGCCCAGGTGTTTGCGCTTTGAACATGCGCGCGCGACTTGTCGGTGATGTCGCACAGTGTATTGGATGACGATTATCTGCTGCATGATTGGACTGGAAGTCATGCCCACATGCCGTGTGTTTGGTACCGATAATCGTGCAAGGTGGAGTAGCGTTCCGCGGAGCGACGTGTTGATGATGCAGGATGCAGCGGATCGGAAACGTCACATTGCCACCATGCCGAAACATGCGAAAGTCTAGAATTCCCATGCCCTTTTTACCCACCACGCTCCACAGCATCCGCGGACTGCAACTGCCACGGCGAATGAGCGATTAAGTGTTAGTCTTATCTTTCCAAAAAGGTATTGCCCACTAAAAGCGGTCCTGATTAAACAAATATTGACAGCATCTAATCCACCCAAATTGTCGATACTTGCTGCACTAAGCCTCGAAGCACCAATCCAGCTGTCAACTGTCCCTGCACGTGAGGTCGTGGCATCTTACCCCTCTCCTCTACGCGTCAGAGACGCATCAACGTGACAAAATACAAAATACCCGCAGCACCCGTTGCACATGTACACAGCGATGGCGTGCCCTCCAAGATGCCCTCTTAAACTCGCACCCGCTGTTGCTTCTTCATGGATATTCCCACATCTTTACCAAGCAAATTGACCGCAGCCATGTCGACCGGTGCAAACGCTTCCCAGAATGACCCGTTGCAACATCCCCTCGAGGCCATCTCTCAGGGTATTCAAAGCGCTACTGGAGAGAAACGTGCGCCAAGGCAGAGCCACATGGGCTCGGCCAACGAGGGACCTGCCGATATAGCTGCGAAGATTACTGGCGCAGTTCAAGGCGGAAAGCGTGAAGATGACGGCCCCTACTTTACCTCCAATGAAGGCATCCCGTGGATCGACCCGTAAGCTTGCGAGTACCTACACGCCTGAAGGACGAAGTTGTTGACACCTCATAGCGCACACAGCAAGACTATCGGTGGAATCCCCGTGGCCAGCGATGTCTTCCTCTTCCAGAAGCAGCAGACGTTCAACCGTTCCAAGAACCTTGAGCGTATGGTGCACCCTTGCGGTTCCGGCGCGTTTGGATACTTTGAGTGCACCAAGAAGGTTGACGCTCTTACGGTACGTCTGTCTTGATCATCTCACAACTGCCAAACCTGACTTCTCCTAGAAAGCCAACTTCCTCTCCAGTGTAGGCGAAAAGACTCCCATCTTCATCCGCTTCTCGACGGTTACGGTCGGTCGCGAATACCCCGACGAAGCCCGCAACCCCCGTGGCTTCGCCATCAAGTTCTACACTATGGAGGGCAACTACGATATCGTCGGCCTCAACTTCCCCATCTTCTTCTGTCGCGACCCTATTCAGGGCCCAGACGTAATCCGTTCGCAAGCCCGTAACCCTAGGAACTTCCTTCCTGATTACGATGCCATCTTCGATCTTCTGGCAAACACACCCGAGAGCAACCATGCCGGTCTCATGTTCTTCAGTGACCACGGCACTCCCGTTGGCTGGCGCTTCAACCACGGCTACGGTTGTCATACCTTCAAGTGGGTCAACGCTGAGGGCAAATTCGTATACATCAAGTACCACTTCATCGCCAAGCACGGCCAGAAGCAATTCACCCAGCAAGAAGCGACACAGATGTGCGGTGAAGACCCAGACTACTCCAAGCGCGACCTGTGGGAGACCATTGAGAAGGGCGAGGAGATTGAATGGACCGCCATGGTGCAAGTCATGGAGCCTGAGGATGCGGATCCCGAGAAGCTTGGCTTCGATCCCTTCGATGTCACCAAGGTCTGGCCGCGCAAGCAGTTCCCCATGCAGGAGTTTGGTCGTCTTGTGCTGAACAAGAACCCCGAGAACTACCATCGCGACGTTGAGCAAGCCGCCTTCTCGCCCGGAAGCATGGTCCCGGGTATCGAAGACTCTCCCGACCCATTGCTCCAGTTCCGCATGTTCTTCTACCGCGACGCGCAGTACCACCGCATTGGAGTAAACCTCCACCAGATTCCTGTCAATTGCCCCTTCATGTCGAAGTCTTTCGCGCCTCTCCAGTTCGATGGTCAGATGCGTGTCGATGCCAACCACGCAGGAAACAAGCAATACAACCCCAACAGCTTCGCGCACAAGTTCCGTCCTGATGTTGCTGAGGCGCCGTACCAGGTCTCGGACAATGTGATGAGCCGCAAGAGCCACTACTGGCATGAGGCGAAGAAGAACGAGTACGACCAAGCCAAGGAGCTGTGGAGCAGGGTCATGTCGCCTGAGAGGAGACAACATACTATCACCAATACCTTCAACATGCTGAAGTTTGTCAAGTACGCTGACATTCAGGTAAGCTTTTGCCCTGTATCTTTCCGTCGTATCACCCGTGCTGACACCCTACTAGAAGAAGTACCTCGCGCAAGTGTACAACATTGGTCCCGACTATGCTCAAGGCATCTACGACCTCCTTGCGAGCTCTGACTCGAAGCCGGAATTCCCCTTCTCAGAAGTCGAGAAGCTGTCTGAGTCGGCACATGTCTGGTTCAAGGAGGAGAAGTTCAGGCCTTCAAATGGTACGAGGTTGACTGGATATGCGCCAAGTGGTCCAGTCTACAACTGAGTTTTTGATTGAGATTGGATATGAATGCTTGCGGAGATACCTAGCGCTGTAGTAGCCTATCGGCAAGAATGCATCGTGAATTGCGAGAGCCACGCGTGTTCGTAACAATTTGCTCAAATGTTGGCGAGACGGGATCCGTTTATTCGGGTATGAGCAGGTCCTCTGGACACCATTGCTGCAGGGTACCTTCCCCAAAAGCAAAGTCGTTCTCGATTTGCGTGAAGAGGTATTGGTCCGCTTCGTCCAGGGTCCATGACCAAGGCTTAGGGCTGGTGGCGGCTGACGCAGGACCTTCCATATCATGTTGAGTATTACGAATTGCGATGCTATCGATGCCTTGTTGCTGCGACGGCAGTTGCGCAGTAGTGCCGACTGAAGTAAACTGGCCAACATTCCTCGCGGCGGCTCCGTCATCCGCTTCCATAGCCAGCCTCGAGGCTGTTTCTCTGTCGAGATATTGGAAAAATAGCTGTAACACCCAGTTGGTTACTTCCCACGTCTTCTGAAGTTCTTGCAAGCCCAGTAGACAAAGCTTGGCTCGATGCTCAGCGAGCGTGCGATTGATGCCGTTCGAGCGCCGGAAGTTCACAACATGTATACATAATGTGTTGAAGAGGTTTGTGATGACATGCATCTGAGCGTGCCCGATGTTGCCGTCCGGCAGCATATCCTCGACTATGCGTGAGTTGCGCGCTGCTGCCTGTAGCGCTACATTCCCGTCCGCGGATGTGTTGTTGTTCTCGTCTACAACGAAGCTGGTGCGATGGAGCAGAATGAGTAGATTGTTGTACGCGAGATGAAGCATGCTGGCTTGGAAGTTGGGCGGGTCGCCAGCATCGCTATGCAGCTGCATGATACTTGGAAGGTCTTGCCTCCATTTGTAAAGCTCGTTGCGGAGTTTGACTCTCTCCTCGGGCGCGAGCTCCCGTCCCGGCAGATAACCGGCATCCACTACTCTGCCAAGGAAGACCGCCAGCTGCACCATGCTTATCGTGTACACCATGTACCTATGGCGGTCCTCGAGAGGAGTGGCCGGCGAAAAAGCAGAAGTGAAATCCGCGGAAGACAACGGCTCGATATCGCAATCTTTGTCGCGTATGCGGCACGGTAGCCCCAGAGCTGATGCGCATTGTCGCTCGCGCACATAGATAGCCCACCAAAGCCTCCTCTTGACCCTCGCGCGTCCCTCATCAGTATCACCCCCGGAACGATGTAGTGCTCTTGTTTGCGAGAGACTAATAGCTGTGCCTAGCCAATGTCGCGCGTCCTTCTCTAATAGCGCACCGGCTCGCCAAAAGCTCATCAGAAACAGAGCTTGTATGACTTTTACCTTGTCAGTCTCGTACGTAGAATCGTATAGGTCTTTTGCCCTGATGTAAAAGAACCATTTCGCTCGATGACGGTTTCCCCACCCAAGAGCCTTGAGGGTAGACTCTTCGCAGTGAATAACGCCAATGAACATCATAGCTTGTAAAGACAAGGCGGAAAACGTGAAGTCTTGGTACGAGGCCCAGAAGTCTTCTTCGTCTATGATTGCGAAGTGTGGATGGAACCATTTGAAGTACGCCTGAAGGAGCTCGAGCCGGACCTCGGCGGGAGGAAACGAAAAGGCTCCCTCTGCTTGTAGGATTTTCTTGCGCGCAAGACGTCGCTCGGATTCCCATTCCGGCACGAACGATTCTGCTCTAGCAGCGCTTGGAACGGCATGACGAAAACAGGACTGTCGGCGCTCTGCTGCCGCAGCAGATGGCTCGCCAGCCTCCCCTGTCGTTACATAGCGCAAAGAGCTGCTTTCACCAAGGAACACGGCATCATCTTGGTGAACAGACCCCGTTGTTGGTGGGTTGCTCTGCTGTTCTGCCGATACTGCCGGAGTGTGAAGTTGATATTGGCTTGCGGAAGCGGGCGTTTGGATGTTGACGGGACTGTGGAAGTTCGACGATAGCGACGCGAGAACATGTGACGCCGCCACCTCATCCTCGTGTCGCTGCGGGCTCAGCGCCGATGTACTTGGTGGGCTATCCGGGATCAGTACCTATTCTAGGGCGCTTCAAGTGGGTTTAACTCACGTTCTACTACGCGTCTCCGCCTCGGCCCGCGGCTTCCTGATGTGCTTTCCGCGTCTCGATTCACGCGTCTCGCACTCGACGTTGCCGGCTGCGCAGTTGCTACAGGGATGGCGATCCGTGACATCACACTTGACGCGTCGCGCGTTGCAAGTGACACAGGCCAACTTTGCGCGTTTCCGTGGTGGTTCGGACATGTTGCCGAAGCTCGATGTTTGCTTTGATTTGGAAGACGCCGAAGTCGGTTACCAAAATTGTCCGTGAAGGGTGACGTTATCGATATCGGCTATCCTTCGGCATCTTCCTCCACCTTTCTAGTTGTCGACCACCACGGACTGTACATCTCGCATCATCAAACTCATTGCGAGCATTTCATTGAGACGTTCATGCTTCAGGGTGATAGTAAGATAGCTTTACCATGACCCCCGTGGCCCGCCGCCTGTTCTCCACGACCTCCTCCCACCGCCAAGCCTCCGCAACAGAAGCATGTAGTGAACTCCTCACCCGTTTCCAAAAAGGGCCCGTCTCGATCCGTAAACAGCTCCTCGATGCAAACCAACTCCAGTTGCTCTCCATAACACTCAACCGTACACCCTCCTCTTTCAACCCGCCACCAACCGGCACGCCGATTCCACCCGGCTACCACCTGGTCTATTTCACTCCATCAATCATTGAAGCCGAATTAGGACTTGATGGCACAGATCGCACTGTGAACCCATTGAGTCCATTTACCAGACGAATGTGGGCTGGTGGCGAGTTGACGTGGGCGCAAGACCGGAACGCATTGCTGAGAGTGGGCCAAGAAGTCAAAGAGACGACGAAACTGCTGAGTGCCGAGCCTAAAACGTTGAAGAATGGAGGGGAAATGCTGCTTGTGGGTGTCGAGAAGACCTTTTCAAATGACCACGGTATCGCATTAACGGACCGCCGTAATTGGGTATTTCAGCGTGAGCTTACACCTGAGAATCCGATGAAAGCACTACCAAAGCCAGAAGAGAAAGAGCTACCTACTGGAAAGCACCAAAGAGATTTTTGCCAAACGCCTACTTCGTTGTTTCGCTTCTCGGCGCTGACGTTCAATGCGCACAAGATACACTACCTACCTGAGTGGTGCAGAGAAGTAGAGGGTCACAGGAATGCTGTTGTACATGGACCGCTCAACCTCATCAATATGCTGGACTTTTGGCGAGATACGAGCAAGAATGGGGACACGGAGGCAGTACCTAGATCCATAGCGTATCGTGCTATGAGCCCGCTATACGTCGGTGAGCCGTATCGAATATTACTGGAGCACGATCCAACACCCGGAGGATGGAGAGCGGAAGTGTGGGATAGTTTTGGAAAGCAGAGTATGAAGAGCACTATCGTAGAATAGGTGCATTCTTCTATAGGTCTGGCATTAAGGGTATAAGCTAAGTGACAGTCCAAACTATGATGCGGTCTAAATAAGAGCCTAAACACTCATTCCAACGTGGAACCGTAAAGTCATTACTTCAGCATCGTACAGTCTTACATTCCTCCAGAACGGCTTGATTAAGCCCACTTACCCAGAACACTCATGAGCACAAGACCGCAAACGAGTGCGAACAGAGCACTGATGGTCCTGGCAGCACCTGCATTGAGCAGTTTTCCGTGCATCCAGTCCCTTGCCAACATCTCCACAAGTCCAACCCACGTCAAAATACCAGCGGACAGTGCATCGAGGGTTCCAATGGCTATGATGGTGCTAGGGTCGTTGCCGTTGAAGTGGTCTAGCGTTCCGATACCGATGGCCATGCCGATGGGCGTAATAAGAGCAAAGATTCCACACATGAGGAGCTTCTGTGCTGTTCCAGCAGCAGCTTTGGGGAGCTCAGCGATGCAAGTTCCAAGAGCGATACCTTCGAACATTTGATGGAAGAGGATAACGATGAAGAGGGTGATGAAGAATCCATCGCTTGCGACGACAAGGGTGATGCCGATGAGGATGGAGTGAAATATGATACCTGCCTCTAGGTTCATTACGTTGATCTTCTCCTCCATGGGGGTAGCCTCGCGCATAGGGCCATGGGCATGTACGATTCCATGACTGCGGTTGAAGTCATGAGTGGGCTCTGCCGAAGGAGAGCTGTTTCCAGATTTGTCTCCACTAGCTGCCACCTCGGTGCTGGGAGCAGTGTGCTTTCCCTGGCGCCACTGGACAAAGCGCGCACCAAGGTAGTCGACCAGGAAGGACAGCATCAATCCAGCCATGAAGATGGCAGCGGTGGTGGCTTCGTACTCCAGAACGCCCAGACATTGGTTTGCGAACATGAGCTGGGCGTGGGTGAAGAGATGGACGAAGGCGGTGGAGATGACGATACCGGTTCCAAACTGCTTGAGGACGACGAAGACGATATTGTTGGCGCCAACGAGGTTGAACTTCCGGGTCAGGACGGGGGTAAACACACCAAGTCCACTGGTAAAGAGAATGACGAAGAGCAGGCCGACTCGTAGGGGGATGTTGTAGTCGCGCTGGGGAGCATCGCAGTTGACTTCGGATTCGCTTCCACCAACGCAGTGCTCAACACCGGCGTGGTCGTGGCAATGTCCCTTGCTTCCTGCTGGCTCACTTTCAGCAGCTGACTCTTCGTCTGTGTGCGAGGAGCCTTCTGTCGACTCTTCAGCTTCGGTCATGAGCAAGACATCTTCGCCGGCATCATCGACACAGTATCTTCCCAAGTCAGCATTTCTTCGAACATCGTGATGGGTGAAACCTACGTATCGGTTTGGTGCTTGTGACATTGCGTGTACTCTGCTTGGAACTCTTCTGTCGCAGTGGGCCCGACTACCTGGTACTCATCTGAGCCGAACATGCAATAGCTGTTGCAAGTTAGCGCCAAACTCTACCAGCCAAAGCTGACAACGGGAAACCATACAGAACAGTGTTATGGGGATGGCATGATGACACAGCCGTGATAGACGGAGTTCCGGTAGTGAAGACGGTGGTAGTCGCGCCAGCTTGAGTGACAGTGACGGTGGGTGTTTGCGCAGCGGCAGAGCCCGCAAGCAGTAGGACTGCAGCAGAGAGGGTAGAGCGCATGGCTGAAGGAATGTTCGGGTCTACCGGATAGGTTTAACGAGCGAACCGACGGGTATAAAGCTGTTCAAGGTGATACCAGCTCAGGCGCTTGATATATCGACTTCGTTCAAGCTTTTCGTCGTGTCAGCGGAGTGGAACGCATGTACCGTGATGGGGCAAGGCAGCCCCCCACAAGGATGCCGCGAAGAATTCTTCGGTATCCATTTGTCTCTAGGGCTTGCTGTTGCTTCACACAGAGCGCCACGGGCGGTCTTGGCGTTGAGTACCCTGTTGGATGGTTTACCTTGGCATAAGTCTTGTCTCGGAGCAAACGTCAAATCAGAGGCCACACAGACCGAGTCTTTGCTTTTCGGTAGGCAGCTTCGCTACAGATGCAGTAGGTGGGTGGGATAGCGCAATTATTTAGGTGGCGGAGGTCTTGGCGAGGTATGTTGGGGATGCACCGTAGTAGCCGTGACCTCCACAGCTAGGAAGCTCTTCGGCGCATAGCACTAACACCACGCCTGACAACTCCAACATTTCGATGAACCTACAAGCGTTGAGGTTAGTATCATTACCCATCATTCGACCTCCAGAGCTCAGAATATGGCAGTCGTCCTCATGTTTCCAGTATGAGTTGTTAGGGCTGCTTATGCGTTGTACAAGGCAGCAGGTTGCATAATTATCAGCCCTGTTGGAAAACAGCGACTCGACAATCGCCGTACTTCTTCTGCCTTGCTTCACTCTCGACATGACATATCGCGTGGGAGGCCGCTTCGGAACACAGCGACCACCCACATTAATGCCTTCGGCCTTCCCGAACGCAGGTAATCCTCCCGACAACATGTTCCTGGGTGGGAGAATTTCTCGCCATTGGGCGCCCATCATGGTACTTACATACCCATAAATCCACGTTCTGAGTGGAAAACATGTCGTCCAGGCCCCCGTGCACCTCCATGCCAAGCTCAACCATTCGACTTGCACGTCAGGCCAAGGTATAGATCAGCCTCCAGATCCGTGTAGTGTAGCATTTGCATCTCCAGATAGGTGGTAGGCCGGCAGTATACCGGTTGATGTACCTGCGCCTGCAGCCATGAGGCGTTTTTTCTTCACGTCTCGGCGGTCGAGGTTGCGGGGACGTCGGTACATGAGCACCGAGAGGAACAGTCCTCAGTGGTGAGATGTCATTCTGGTAGAATATAAAGAGGCCTGCAGCTCGTCTGCAAGTTTCTCCATCAAGCATCCGGCAACCAGCTTCTCGGGACACTCACTGAACTCCGGTTCGCATATCAACTTCCAAGACCTCTTCAAAGTCTCTCAGATCAATCCCACAATGGCTGCTCGTGCCTCTGCTCTCATGCTCCTTGGAGCCTCCGCCGCCATGGCTGGACCTCTTGCCCTTCGCCAGGCTACCGTCACCGTCACCCACACCGCCGAGGCTGCTCCTGCTGCTACAGCATGGGATGCCGGTGCTGTCCACCAGTTCCCCATCCACGCCTCTTGCAACGCTACCCAGCGTAGCATGATTCAGAAGGGTCTTGATGAGACCATGACCATCGTCAGCCATGCCCGCGACCACATCCTCCGCTTCGGCAACAACTCCGAGGTCTACACCAAGTACTTTGGCGAAGCTCCCACTGGTGAGCCTCTTGGTTGGTTCACCAAGATTGCCGACGGCGACAAGTCTGGCATCCTCTTCCGCTGCGACAACATCGACGGCAACTGCGACCAGGAGGGTTGGGCCGGTCACTGGCGTGGCTCCAACGCGACTTCCGAGACTGTCATCTGCGACTTGTCTTACGAGATCCGCAGGCCTCTTTCCACCATGTGCATGCTCGGATACGATGTCGCCAACGGCGCCACCAACACTTTCTGGGCTTCTGACCTTCTTCACCGTGTTCTCCACCTTCCTCAAGTGGGTGAGGGTGTCGTCGAGCACTACAACGACGAGGAAGAGGAGAAGTACCCCGGAACCCTCGCTCTTGCCAAGAACAACGCTACCTACGCCGCGAGGAACAGCGACACTCTGCAGTACTTTGCCCTTGAGGCTTACGCCCATGACATCGTCGTTCCCGGTGTTGGCTGCCCTGGCACTTACACCCCTCTTGAGGAAGAGTCTTCCACTGTTGCCACCAGCACTGCTTCCGCCACCGCCTCTGCGTCTGCTGCTCCTGCCTCTGCCTCCGCTGCAGCTACCTCCTCTGCCGCTGCTGCCCCCGCTGAGGCCTGCGAGCCTCACGATGACCACTGGCATTGCCCTCCCGGCGTTCCTGAGCCCACCTCTCCTCCTGCTTAAGCTTTACGACATGATAGCCGCACATATGGCTACGAATAACGGACTTACTTGACTTTGTCATCGAGCTCCTACATGATTCATAGAAGATCACGATAGACATTAATGATAATCCATTTTCCTCATGATATCAATTGGTATATCCTTGTGATTTATGCGATGAGTTTGTTGAATCCGCCATGCTGTTTAACTCCAATCATCCCCGATAGGCCTGCTTCTGGTGAGTATGGCATCCTATGCAGTTCGGTTTCGTAGACTCAGAACCATGTCTTTCAGTCCACGCCGCGCGTAGATGATCAATCATCACGCTGTGAACCAGACGATGTTAGTATTGGTGTGAGCTCGACGCGTTGTTGGGATGATGGAATGGGTGAGGAAGCAAGCCACCCCACATAACCCCACTTACGTCAATTACGTAGGGTCAAGCTCAGACCCGAAACTACGTCAACAGGTATCGACCCAGCAAGCACTCCTTAACACCCTTCTCTTGCTTCTTCAGGGTACATTCACCGATATCATGGCAGAAGAATCGACTTCTTCGAGAAGGTGGTCACTTTTTCTTCGTCCGGTACTCATCCCTAACCTCGAGCATGAAAACTTCCATTATTATGTGCAGGGGCTGGAACGCCTAGCTGAATTAGACGGTGAAAATATCATGAAAGAAGATGTATATGGGAAGATTGAGGAAGATGCGCAACGAATATGGAACGAATCTCGATTCGATCCGCGCAAAGTTGGGGAGGAGCAAGCACGCCAAAATACCTCGCAGTATCTCGAAGAAAACGAATTCCACTTCCGCGATGCGAAAGCCAATATCGAGATGTTTCTCAAAGGAAGGTTTCCTTGTGGTATTCGGGCTTGCGACAAGATCAAGCACCTCCGCGTCTACATCCGTTGTGAAGAATTCCTGAACTGGGCGGGCTGGGACGAAGAGGATGAGGATTGTGGAGATGCCGGAGCGCAAGAAACTGATGAGGATTTTCCATGGGAAGAGCGCGAGAACAACGTCTATGACGACAAGGTCTATCGCGTGGCCAAAGCCTTTTCGAGGATACCCTTCCCTTCGCGACCACACATCACCATAGTAATAGTGACTCCATTTGGCCTCTACGGCGCCGAGGGTGTCGAGGAAGAGCGGGTCTTATTCAACTTCATCGAAGCGACACTCGAGCCCTATCATGACCTCAAGAGTACTGGTGCGACAGTGACAGTCAGCACGATAGAAGCCGACGACGCCGAGGAAGAGTATGCATCGACGGCCTCCGCGCTCGACTTCGAAATCACATGGCTGTATGAGCTAGAAGAACAAAAGTATAAAGAAGTACGCCGGATTGTTAGCTGATCTTCTTGTTACTATACTGACGTTGAGCAGAGATGGAATGCGCGGGAGTATCCCCGCTACGCTTACCCCAAGGAACCAGCACCACCTCACTATGCTACGTTACTAGCTCGCTCCCATGAGCTTCATGACCAGCGGTTAAGGGAGGGAGAAGATGAACTGCAGAGAAGAGTCGCAATATGGAGGAACACAGCGCCTGGAGACATGGATGAAGAACGTCGGCATCTCAATAAAAAGGCTGGAACGGTCGGCACCGCTCTCTAGACCGTTAGCTTCACGCATCTCTACGTGTATAATAAGTTGAACGATAACCATTTTCTACAATATCCAATACAGCATATGATGTTGGGGTCGCTGATCAGACACACTAACGCTTTCTCTGGTCGTTTCGCAGATTGCACTGATGTCCAGGCTATTGAAGAATGGTAAAGAAGACCCAGGTGGTCTGACTTTCGGCCCGGTACAAGACATCTATAGTTGCGATGTCATTTCAACAATCAAAGTTCAAGCTGCATCACTTTTTTGTAGCTGTAGTACAGCTGTACTTAATGTTCGCTGCGATTTTAGGCTGCACGTGTCGTCGGCCTCTTGCTCCCGCTATCGAAACCCCGCACGGCCCTGCTTCCGGGTCAACCCTGGAAGTAGCAGTGGGGCCAGCACAGGTTTCTTTGAGCTGACATCCAGACACGACTCCGCAGCTCATCTTGGCCTGCATCCTTTGTGCATCCTCGACCTCAACTCAAGACACCCATCTCGCGTCATCGGGAACACAGTTTCACTCGGGCTTCCACCAAACCATTGTTGCAATGACGAGCTCGTACAAGGGGGGGCCGATAGATTATCGGTCCTCAGCTACCCGTGCGGCATGGCTAGAGCTTTCGGAGTAAGTCGCCGATGAACGCTCGCTAAACTCCACTCACGTTCATTGCGTTCAGGCTATACAAGCAAATAGAAGCCAATGAAGAACGGTGTGAAGATATCGAATGTGGCGCCGAGTATGTCGACTGCGCAGAAGATGTTCTAGACGAGCTGAGGGCTGAGAGGAGGCGGCTCAACAAGTAAGCGGCACAACTTGAAGAAGCGGTAGCTACTGACTATAGACAGAGAGCTAGACTCTCGGATTATAAAATGTGAAGCCGATGATCTTAGCAAAATCGCCAAGAACTTGCTGGATGCTCTAGGTGGCGCTGCCGAGTTGCGCCTCTCAATCTACGAGTTCCTATGCGTAGAGGACGATGGTGTTCACATACCAGATCTCAACCACGAATTCTTCCATGAGCACGACACGGGAGACACGGTGTCTATGGTCGCCTGTGAGGAGATATCTTGGCCTCGCAGATTAGATCAAGATGAGAAGAAAGAGATTGTGAACCGACGGCTGACAGCTCTCAAAGAACGGTTCATGTTCAATCCCAATTTGCTGAATCCTCAGTTGGCTCGGGAAATCACTGAGGCCTTCTTCAAAGTGAACGTAGTTCACTTCCGCGATGCACGACTGATGAACGAACTTATCAACACACCTTTCCCGTGCGGATCTATTCCTAAAGATCACGTCCGGAATATCGTGATCTACATACGATTTGAAGACTTTCTCGAGAGAGCTGGTTGGAACGTGCGTACATGTTGCTATGACACGCCCCATGAACCAGGCCCGGAGTTCAAATGGATAGAGCACGGTGTATACAACCGCTTTCGTCGCGACATCGCTTTCATCCAGCGTCTTGTCTTTGCCAGACCTCCAGAAGTCACATTACTTCTGGTTACACCATTTTGCCGATGGGATGCGGAAGATCTTGATAAGGATCGCATAAATCTTAATTTCCTGGAGGTCGTACTGCCAACCTACAATCATCTGAAGAAGAACGGGTCAGCCACGAAGGTCATTTCCAAAAGGCTTTCATCCTTGAGTGAAGCGGAGTATGCCTGGGGAGCGGGTTGGGTCCCTGACGAGGACGAAGACATCACTTGGCAGGTCGAGATCGCTGCCAAAACATATGCTCAGGTAAATACAGTTTGTCGAGTTTGGTCGATACTTTACTCATGTGAAAATAGTCTACTGCTGAGCACTATGCCTATCCGGGTGGTCGAAAGAGCTCAAAGCGCGAGCGATTAGAAAACCGTATTAAAGAAACTGCTGCAAAACGCGCAGGCTAGCGGCAGACCCACAATATTGGATACAGTAAGTCGAAGAGGGTCTTGAGACAGTGGCGACAACAATGAAAGCGATAGAAGCCTGGGCGTTCGCAGATGGGTGAATTGACTAGGGCCACGAAGTGAACGTCTGCGTGGACATTCCTCACTCATATAAATTTGCGGGCTCATTGCTCATTCCCCAATACCTCTCATCCATTGCGCTCACTCAACTGGATCCAAATTTCAACCCAACGAAGATGCAGCACCACGGAACCCAAGCAAAGCTTACTTCACCTCTGGACGCAGATATGTCTCCTTCGACGAACATGGGAGCATTGTCTTCTTTACCAGAAGAGCTGCTCGATGGTATCACGGGATATATGACAAAACCAAGCGACCTCGCTCATATTTCCCTCGCGTCGCACCAGCTGCGACGTATCGTGAACGAAAAGCTCTACACCAACCTTACCCTCAACGAGCGTTACTCGGGAAGCTACCACTGCGCAGTCGAACAAGTCTTCTCCTTTGCGCTCGCACTTCTTCACCGACCTGAACTAGCATCTAGCGTTCGCAAGCTCTCAATGAGTCTTATAAGAGGGCAGCCAACCTCGCCTCCCAAATGGTCATCTGACGACATCGCTAAAGCACTACGAGTGATCGACGACATGGGTACTAAAGGCACTGGTTGGGCAATCCGTGTGCCAGACTGGAAAGCGCGCTTACTTTCTGGCGACGGCAAAGCTTGTGGTGGTCTAATTCTCGCTTTACTTCCAAATCTGGTCGAGCTGGAGATAGAGATCCTTGCCACTATGCCTGACTTTCGTGTAGCGGACGACGATGTGGAATATAACGAACGCATTGTATGGTCCCATCAGCGTTACGCAGAGGATCCTCTCGACAAACTCTTTGGAAAGCCTGGGTACTATCTCTTGGAATTTCTAAAACCCAAACGCACCGATCCGATCATGTCCTCTCGGATGAAAGGCATCCTCAACGCAAGAATTAGGAACCTTGTCAACAGACCAGCTTTGGATTTGTCCCAGATCTGTGGTCTCAAGACACTCGAAACTTTGCGGTTCTTCGGCAACCGTCTTGACAAGCAATGGTGTACTCTGCCGAAGCTGCAGTGCTTAGAGGTCGCGCGAGAATGCAGGGTCCCGTCTTCATTCGTCGCTCCTGCTGTTGATACTCTTCAACTTGAGCTCGCTAGCTGTGTAGCAATGGAAGTTGATCACAACGGGGCGCTAAATGGCGGTTTTCTTTCGGCCACATCGTTCCCACGGTTGGAACATCTCTCCATCCAGCTCACCAACTTCCACTCGTCTGGCGGCTTCTCTGTTGTCAAACCTATCCTTAAAGACTCCAAGCGTGCAAAGAGTAATAGGATGGTTTATTGCCTTTCTCGGGTTGCGCCTAGCCTCAAAACCCTCTCAGTGAGTGCGTACGACAGCTTCGACCAAGAGTTCTTGAAGTGGATGGGTCCGGTCCCCACCTTTGCTTTCTTCAAGCAGCTGGAAACCCTTACTATACCACAAGTTCTTCTTCTTGGCAATGGTTTCCCGAATCCTTGCAAGCTTCTTCCTGCTAGTATCCAAGTGATTGAGCTTCTTCACCCAAGCGTCAAGGCCTTTGCTTGGCTCGACGCGCTCAACAAAGCTCACCACTTCTTCCAGGACCTGAAAGCTGTGTATCTGATCTTCGAAGACGCCCAAGATGACCAGTGCGTCACGATGTACGAAAAATACAGCGATTGGATCGCGGGTCGCGAGATGCACTACGAAGTGATCCTGCAATGTCCTCCTGCCGAGCGCGCGATATGCGACACAGTACCGGACGAGGAAAACCCACGAGCCTATCGAATATGGGCACGCGCTGATGAGCGGGTAGTACCATCTTTCGACGATGAAGAAGCCTTTCCAACACTTGTGCCATTGACCAATGACTCAGAGGCGACCCATAGACGGCAAGCTAGCCACACTTTCCGCATCTCATACGCCTCATGCGCAAAGGAATGGTATCAAAAGATACAGGTCGCGACTCCGAGGACCTCCAAACAAGTAGATAATGACTTGACCGTTTGAGGACTTCACCAATAGTGCGCGTTCTTGCAGCGGCGATGTTACTATCATCAGTGGGCACTGCTAGGCGGAGGACAAGCAAAAGATTTATTACAAGATGCCAAACAAACAATGCGGCAAATGAAGCATACTAGAAAATGAATGCCAGTGTCATTCACCAAGTGCTTGTGATAGCTTCATATGTAACCTCTCAAACTGTTCGGCCCAAGTGACCCTCTTCTGCAACATCGTCACCCAGCTTAAGAGCTTGTGGTTCTCGGGAGATAATGGGTGCCCGAATCTGTTCATGCTGATCCAGGTATGACGCATCGTCCCTCAGGAGCAGAATCGCATCTGGCTGAACCTTCCATGCTTCCTTTGAGTTGAGAATGAAGTCGATGGTATCAGTCGTGCAACGATCGCCGGTGTCTGCTTTCAGGTAGTGCCAGGCCTGCGGGCCAGGTGCCTCGCGGTTCGGAGTCTCGAGGCAGAACCTTATCTAATGCAGGATAAGCGTTAGCCCGCTACCCATCGACACCACTGTCGTCTTTCGAGTGACTCACCCCACGGATGTTGCTCGGTGGGAGCTGTTGTCTGTACATGACCCACTCCGCCATCCCAGTACCCAGTCCGTAGTGGCTGAGGACAAGGTCGACAGCGAAATAGAGGCTAAAGGCGCCGAGGATCATGACAGAGAACGCACACCAAAGACAGCAGAAAGCGGCTGCTCCTCGCCAAGCTGATCTGCTTTCGGAGAATGAGTATGATCCAGACGAGGTGTTAGCTCCATCCACTTCGCCCCAGAAGCCAAGTCTTGATTCTTCGTCATCGTCGTCATCGGTGGGAAAATGGGGCAGTTGATGCGCGTTGGTACCATGGCTGTTGTCACTGGATAGAATACCGGTGTCTGTCACTTTTTGAACAGCTGCAGAGTCATGGAAGTATGCGAGCAACGAGGCATGCGGCAAGGCGACATCGGCGTCTGTGTTCGAAGTCGACATGGTGAAACCAATGCAAGAGATGCGTATATATTATGTGTGATTCCAAAAAGAGACCAAAATCGATGGATGCGGCGGTGCCAATTGCAGTTTTCCGGGTTTTCGCGCGGGTCGATGATGGGAAGAAGTACAAGAGAAAGACATGACAAGGATAGAGCTCTTAGCTTCGCACAGCCGCCGCATATGGCGAGAAAGTGCGCTCGGTGATCTAAAAAGGTATGTGGAAGGTATCGGCACCGTAAGGTCGGTGGCGGTGGAGTGATTGCCGCAAATAGTAGGAGATTGGGATATCGCGCGTGGACGAACAAGGAAGAGGAAGTCGCGAAGGAACGTCACTAAGTGAAGTCCATAAACTAAAGAAAAAGACTGTATGCAATATTGTAAGACATGGCGAAAAGGCTCAACTGAGTATCACAGCAGGAAAACCCGTTACGCTCGAGAGCCGAAAGGAAGAGTTGGTTGACTTGATCCCGCGTTACCAGTACTACTGGCTGTTGACGAGAAGCTTGCGAATCCACCCGAAGTACGTGGTGCGAGGCTTCCGAACAAACTTCCGGTGGCTGGAGTACTAGAGGTAGTGGCCGCCGATGTACGAGCATAAGAGGCAAACCCAGTGGTCGTCACAGGAGCGTTGGAAGAAGCGGAAGTCGCGTTGGTACCGGAGGTGGGCGGACCAGCGGTAATAACCAGATGAGAAGCCGTGTGAGCGGCACCTGCAGACGAGGCGAACTTCTGAGGGCTTGTGGATTCCATCTTCCTGGGCCAGGATTTGAGAAGCAGAAAAGCCAACTCGTCAATGGTGTCTAGCTTCGACTCCAGGCCAGGTAACTCAGTGATGTCCACCTTGAAATATGTCCGAAAAGCCTGCACTATCTCGTCTCGAAGACCGCGGTTGGTCTCTGGGGTATTGCTATACGTGAGTTGCACGGCAGCGATGAAGTCTTCCGAATCAACGTGGTGATCCAGGCTCTCGCGAAACTTGGTCTTTGCAAGTCGGCTAAGCCCCTTCACCTGATATTTATCAGCGAGCGCATACATGCTCGCGTGTATTGTCAGCGGGTTCGTGATTTCGATGCTGTTGTCGGGCTTTCGGTGGCTGACGTATTGGGATGCTTTCTTCTGCTGCTCTATTTTCATTTCCGACTGCTCGATATTCTTGAGGTTCAACGCGAGGCAAGCGCATTGGTCATGACGCTGAGAGCTTCCAAATGCGTATCGGCGGGGGTGGTGAGCGGGCGCCGCTGCTGTGTTGAGGTCATATTGCTTGAGTTGTTCGAAGGCGGCGATGCCAATATCGTCGGTGGGATCGTAGTCACCCAGATACAGGTAAGCAATTAGGCGTCGGATCATCTCTGGGTCGTCGTCCGGCAGATCGATACGTCGTTCATCAGCTTCCTGCTCCAATGTCAACACGGGAGGTTGGCGCGAAACGCGACGGACTTACCTTTCCACCGAATTTGATATTATTCGCGAAGAACTCGCATGCTGAGCCAACAACAACGGAATGCACATCGAATGTCGAGTTGCCGCAGCTGATAACTAAGTCGGTGAAGTCGCCATTCTTGTAGGCCCTAAACCATGTCAGAGTCGATACGAATACTGCGACAGGCGCGTTAGTCCAGTGCGCGGATTTTACCTGAGGATGTGAGGCGGACAGCTGAAGGGCATTTTACACATCGGTGAGGTTGAGTTTGAGGTTCTTGATGGAGGAGCGACGCGTTGCGCGCGTCCATCGTGAGATTACGCCGACGCGACGCAGGGGCACGAATGTGGCTCGCCAGGAGCCCCTTCTTGAACTGATAAGCGACAGAGATGCTCTCCAAGCTTTACCACACGCAGCAGTGCTGCGCAGAAGGTATAGCATCGCACCCCCGATGACGCAGCGTGAAGCTATTCGGGTCCGGAGAATTAATGCATGCAGGTGTCAGCGCGAACCACGCTAGCGCTAGGGCGTCGTCGGGTCCCCAAGACCAACACCGTCTTATATCATACTCTCCCCCGCCGGTCAGATACCGAATCCTTTCTGCGTTCCCGACAGAAACTCTCAGCCTACCCAAGAGGCATTCACGACCTTTCCGCACGATGACGCCGTCGACAAAACCGGAGCCTGGATGACCCCAGCCCATTATCACGGATGCGCATGATCAACATCTCGACTCTGACAACCTCCCGGCCATCTGGTGTACTGATCTATTAATGTTCATGTCTTTTATGTATCTATCGCCGGTCGATCCCTTCTCTATCATCCTGACAAGGCCGGGAACGCCAGACTAGCATCTTCCGAGGACACATCTTCCAACCTCTTCATGGCTTCTACAGATAGGCCTGAGAGGCGCAACTGTTCAAGCCTGTCTGGCAGTATCTCCCTAATTCTCTTCCTCGACACCAGGCCACGCTCCAAAACTCCTTCAATGGGTATTTGAAGGTGCTTCATTTGGTTGAAGTGGGCCAGGCTTGTTACCGGCTCCAGGTACTTGAAGCAATGCGGATCCGGGCCGGCTTTCTTGATGCACAGCACTTCCAGTGTCTGCGATACTGCAGCCATAGTTTCGATGAGGATTTCCATGCTTCCCCGCGCATCATTCCCAAGAATATCAGCCTCGATCTGATTTGGCCCTGGAGCTAAGCACTTGTTGCTTATGTTGATGGTGAGCGATCGCAGGCAGGGCATTCGCTGAAAGAGTTTGGGTAGATCTTTGTATCTCCGGTCGTCGTTAAGAAAGACCTCGGTGGTCAGATTCAGCACCAGTTCTTCGACCCTGGAGACACCTGCTGATGCAGTATCCCAATCGACGCTACAGTGAAGGCCAAGGGTGACAGCCCTCAGGCAAGACAACGCCAGCCAATCCCAGCTGATATGACGAGCATGCAGATGCAGCTTCCGGAGCGCCTTCAATCCTGGGTTCATGGCGATATCGAGGGGGTGTGACCCAGCCTTGACTGGAAGCCTGCACTGTACGCTACATGCATGGCCATAACGACCGCTGTCTAGCTCATGCAGGCTACCGTTGGAGATGATTTGCAGATCGAGCTCTTTCAAGTTCGGGAGAGAAGCAAGGAGGAGTGCCGCAATCTGTGTCTCGCCCATATACACGCGTGTGTGCTGGAAGAAGCCCTGGAGTACTGGATTGCCAGCCGCGGACAACGTGGTGAATGGGATCTCGACAAGATGGATGATGGGCCGCAGCGTGAGTTGGGCTACTGCGCTTGCTAGGTCAGGACGACTGAAGAGGGTGCGAGCCAGTCTGGCAATTTGTCGCGGCATGGCATTGTCGGTGTAAGAGATCGTGGGGTATCCATGGAGTGCCTCCTGCGCCATGGAGCCGATATGTCTGGCAGCCAAGCTGAGGTTATGAAGATCGACTTCGGGGACTTGGGCGACGACCTGGAGGAGGAGCTCGTCGGGAAGCCTCTTCAACGGAAACGAGTCAGCGACGGCCGCTTCATCTACACACAAATCTGTTAGCATCGGAGTCCCCTCTGGAGCATTCATTACGATTGACGGTGGGTTGAGGTTATCGGTCATGGCTGAGGTTGGCCAAGCAGGCAAGGTTCTCACAAGAGATGGAGATGGTATCGTGCCTGTGAAGAGTTTGCAGCGTTGGATGCAAGGATTCGCAAAGTAGAAGGGTGCGATGAGCAATGAACGATGAGCGACATTGTACGCAAACGCCGCGTCGACTCCGACACCGCAAACGCACACCTCACTGCCAACATGACCATCGTCGCATGCCCCTCTCGGTACACACGTGGTCTAAGACTCGAGGCTTACCGACCGAACATATCGTCACCTTACGACTATATGTTGCATGGCAAAGAGAGGCGACGATAATGGAATTTCGCGATACTCGGAGGGTGCGATTCTTACCACGCTCATGCCGACTACCATTTCGAGTACTTCCCACATTTCTTTGACAGCTAGGCACTACCACCATTGATCTCATCTTCGTATATTTCTCGAAAGCAGAGCGCCTCCTTACTGCGCTCGTCATCCCCGAAATGACCGCATGTCAGCGAATCTGCCGCTTCCACTTTCCAGCATCACTTCGGTTTCCAGGATGACCAGCGTCACTCCTAGCGACGGTAGCCTAATGGCGATGATAGTTGTAGTAACCCATCTTTCCCCGTATCGCAATCATCGGCAAGAGTGTACATAAGTCAGCAGAAATAAGACACAATGAACTCACACATGCCATAGACTATTCTACGGTCCCTTGTCTTAGTGAAACGCGATATCTGCGTGTCATAGTCAATATATCGAAATCCCATACACCGCAAAACCTTCCAGCTCACAAGCATTCATGATGTACCCGCAGAACATTCGAGAAAAGAACCAAAGTCTAACGCATAAACAATACACCGATGCCCAACATCAAAGTCCTCGCAAAACCGACCAAATACACACACTGACACCCCGTCTTCTCAGCACCAAGCAATCCACCACCGTGATCCGGACAAACACATCGCACAAACACTATAAAACTCTATCGCGCCTCTGATTTCAAAGCCACAAGATCGGTAAGCAATGTAGATCCGTCCCCACCCCTCTGCAGGCAACATCGGAGGAGGAGGAACGGACCGAAAACGTTTTGTAGATCTCTTGGTAATGGCTTGTATACATATCCCGGGAAAGGGAAGAAGTGAGCGAAACACCTCACGTGTAAGCCGCGTGGTGGCTGATCAGCGCGATCTTCGGCTCTTGTGTAGACCATGTTGCGGGCAGTAGCAAGGGCTATTTCTTTGGCAATTTCTATGTTTATCGTGTAGAGCACGGCCGCGGCGATTGGCAACTCCGTGTTGATGGAAATAGCAGTGTCGCAAACGCTATCGGCATGGTAAAACTTGTAAGTTGGGATGACGTATCTTTGTGGTGTTTGCCCCTCGGGACCATTCGCGCCTAGACATTGGGTATTAATACACAGTGATATGACTGATCTTAAGATCGGGGTAGACCAGATGTTACAATGGATGTATTCATGATGATGAAACTATGGAGGGAAAAATACAAGATCGCTCATTGGTATCGCTAAAAGTACTACAAAAGTTCTCGACAAAGAAAGAGATAAACTGCCAATGAGCAGAGTCAGTAGGCCATTGGCTCAGGCACACCGGGTGTGACGTTGAACTACGCGGATGCGCGGCTCGATAAGGTTGGTAAGACATGCTGACCCCGCATCACGTCGACGGTTGACTGCAGCACTGTCGTGAAACACGTTGTCTTAGCCAAGACAGACGTTTTGTGTGGCGGCTGCGTACCACCCGCAGGATGATCCCGGTCTTGGACGCGCGTAGGATTCTACACAGATAGATGACGAGATTCAACATGGAGTTGAGTCGTATGCTTGCAGCGGCGATGCAGATACTGGTGCACACTGCGGGGCAGTGATGATTGGCTCGATGCGGGAACGACTGTGACGGAATTCCCTTCAGGAAGAGACAGGAAGTCCGCTTGCCATACGGAAGAGTTCGAAAGCAAGACCTGGTGTTTCTCGCACGGCCATCTCGACATCGGGTCGCAGCGACAGGCTGGGGTTGGCACGGAAGGTCTGGATGATGACGTCTCGCAGACCACGGTCAGTGTGGTAGGTAGATTCGTACGCCTCTTGGCAGGCCTCTGGGAAGTCGGCACTGCTGAGATGCAGGTCAACCTCCTCTGCAAATTTGCTACGCGCAAGCGCTTTCAAGCCTGCAATGCCATACCTGCCATAAACCGTTAGCAAGCAAGTTCCAAAGGAGGTGTGATGAAAGATGGGTGCGTGATTGGAGAGGGAGTAGTAGTACGCTGACGCGGACTGTTTCGAAGATGCAGCCATGGAGGCCCAAGGACCATAGTAGGTAATTGGCGCATCTTGAAATCGTACACAAGAAAAACAGACGAAAGGGCTGTGTATGCAAAGGTACAGTGGGGTGTGCAGCGCGGGGTGCGATTGGCGAGGTAGAGTGCCGGTGACGCATATGGCGGAGTTTGTCGGCGTTTCAACCGCCGTGCCACGCGCTGCACACCCCAGTCATGGGAGGTAGAGCTGCAAGCGCAGATGAAGCAACCCCGCAAATCGCGGCGCGCATTCAGGCAAAACGTAGAAAAGTAAACAATGACGAGAGAATGGTAGTACTTACTTCTCAGCAATGGCGTAGACCTTGGCATGTGTGATGAGATGTGTCGTCTCAATGTCGAACTCGGTCTCTGATTGCTCGCTTTCCAAATCATCATCCTCGAAGAACTGATCGGCCATCGGCGTGTCGGGCAGCTTAGAGGATGCATCGATGCTTTGAAACATGGGCTCGTCGGCGGGAGGAGTCAGCGGCATTGAGTTGTTGGTTGCTGCCATAAGTGCAAGGAGCGGGTCTTCGACTTGGACCAGGTTCAGCTTCTTTGGGGGGCTTCTCCTCTTGGTAATCGATGATCGTAGAGAGGTAGGTCGGTTCGATCGTTGTGAGGATCGGCGCGAGAGTGACTTCTTGGTGAGGTAGTCCATGTGGTAGAAGTCTAGAAAGATTTAGCACAGTCTAGGGTCCCATCGCCTCATGCAATACGTACAGTGCACCATGTGGTCAACAGCTTCTGCGTCATCTTCGCTCAGGTCAACCACTCCGGTTTCTGCTTCCCTGAAGCCATTGCGGCAGGCTCCCTCGAAAAAAGTAGATCTTGTTGCGAGGAGTATACGGTGTACTGGGTATCTTTTGGCACCACAAACGATGGTCAGATCTGAGTATTGTCCGCATGCAAACAGTCTAACAGACTTAGCTGGGTTGGGGGGACAGAAGGATGTAACTTACGAGGCCAGAGCCGACTTGAGCTCGATCATTGGTGCGTCCATTGTGTGGAGGTGTTGTGTGAGAGTCAAGGTAAGAGTGTAAGGAGGTTCTTGCTGATACTCGAAAGGTTTGGTGGGCGGAGGAAGGCTTCTTGAGGCAGATGCTCGTAGGACCCTGCCGTTAAAAACAAAAGGACAACGGCCACAGGTGTGACGATTTCGTCCTTACGCAAGAACGCGTAGGGGTACGTAGGGTTCGGGCGCTGATCACGGAGGCGCCGCGCGAATCCGAGAGACTGGATAGGCTGAGTCAAGGGTACCGAGATCGCCGGAAACAGGCAATTTTATGCTGTTGGCGATTCAGATGATTGTATGTATGGCGAGATTGCTGATTGCTTAATGCTTGTATAGAGTATAGTTGCGTATTGCAGATCGAGGTGAAAGCGGAGTGTAAGGCAAGAAGGGAGGGCTACTGGCGCTCTTGTAGGCATGCAGCCGTCTCCAGCCATGGCACGCTGGCGTCAGTCCTGGACGGCGCATTCAAATTCAGTGACATGGGCGGTTGCATGGACCGCATCTAGGCAAGTCACAGGGTATCCCCTCGCTCGCAGGCATCGCAAGATTTGAGCTGACACGCATCGCTTCGTCCAGAGAATTCAGTGGCTTGGCGCAAGTGTAGCGCGGGCTGGGCTAGAACAAACAGGGCGGTCTTCTGCAAGCGCATCGTGGAAAGGCAGGGTAAGCAATGTCACGCGAAGAGCTAAGGCTCTAGTGGCTGCAGCACAATGCCGAACGCGAGCCATGGTGGATGCGAGGCGCAGGGCATGTCAACTAAGCGGCAAAGCAGAGCAGCTAGAGTCAACTGACCAGGGAAGTCCGGGAGACGAGGGAAATCATTTGCCCTGCGCATGAAAGGCTACCGTTGGTACTGACGGACTCCAGACGGTCGGCGAAACGCGAAGGCCGCGCTCCGTTATGGGGACGGGCGGCCAAGAGGCGGGGCGGAGGATTCCGTCCAGGATGTGTGGGGAGCAGGCTGCGATGGCATGGGAAACCTCAAGCCGGTGTTGCACCACGACCGAACGACCAAGACTTTGACGTTTGGCAGGAAATCTGGTGGGGGAGGTTCTGGGCCCACCACCGGCGATCCGTGCTTCTTTGGGACGCCACGACGCGTACCAGAAAGTGCGATGCGGGATCACGAACGAATGTTGTGCTTCTCCTAGGAAACTGTAAATGTTGCTACATATCCTCGTCTCAACATGCCTTTAGAAGAGTATGCTCGGTCAAGATGCCCTACCCCGGTTTCAAAAGCCGACATGTCTCCGATGGGAGATCTTTGCATGCGTAGAATGACAGATGACAGTTAATGCGTTGCTGCGACCACAACGATTTCGTACTGGAACGAGCAATTGGGAATCATCGTGGCCAGAGTGTATGGAAGCGCATACGAGAAGGTTGGTGGTGTGGAACGAGCTGTCTGGCCAGACGCTACGTGGACGCCGAAAGCTGAGACTCAGCCTTCCGTGACAGCAACACGGAAGCGACATTGGCCGCGACCACGTACCAGACCGATGGAAGGGAATCTAAGATCGTGATGAGATGAACGTTAAGCTAGATGCGTATGACCAGACATGCCCAGGTGCGGAAGCTGAAGCTGGCGCTATTGGCTTCGCAGAGCACCTGGGCAGGTGCTCAGCCGCAAGCCACTCGTACGAGTACCTGAGGCCAAGCGACACGTGAGATGCCGATGACTGTCCGTGTGTAAAAAGGAAAGAGAGCCCTAGAGAGTATCGTCAAGCGTAGACATGGTGTTGTGGTGGAAAGTGAAGAAGTCGCAATGGGCATGGCAGGCGCAATGGAGCACGCGAGGCTGACATAATGGGAAAGTGACATGGGTGCTTCGGTTGTCTCGCGAAAGGCTGACGTCGACAATCACCGAGCTCTGGGACAGGCAACTCGCTGTACACACGCACAACGTCAGACAGTCGCAATTCCGACGAGTTCACTCACCTTGAGCTTGATGTGCGCGTCTCTCACTGCGACATAGACTTTATTTCCTTCTCCCTTCTATTGCTAAGCCAACCACCACCACCAGCCAGCAACCCCGCCCTGGCCCAACCATGGCCGACTTCAAGTTATCAGCCACTCTGCGCGGCCACGAAGACGATGTACGTGCAGCTTTCTCTATAACTACAGGTAAACTACTAGACTGTGCAGAGCAATGACTAACATGATCAACAGGTCCGCAGCGTAGCATTCCCATCTCCCTCCTCCATTGTCTCTGCGTCGCGAGACTTCACAGTACGCGTCTGGGCACAGCAGTCACAAAGCCCACCGATATGGGACAGCACCATCAAGACGCACGGCAAAGAGTTCGTCAACTCGCTCGCTATCGTTCCACCCTCGTCCTCTTTCCCCGAAGGCCTGGTCGTATCGGGCGGCAAAGACCAAATCATCGACGTACGGCGACCCAGCAAGAACCTCGACGACGACGCCGACGCTCTTCTGATCGGACATGGCAACAATGTGTGCGCGCTGCATGTCAGTGAGGACGGCAAATACATTGTCAGCGGCAGCTGGGACATGGAGGCACGGCTGTGGGAAGTAGGCAAGTGGGGCGAATCTACAGTGCTGCAGGGACACTCTGCCTCTGTATGGGCCGTCCTCGCCTACGACAGCAACACCATCATCACCGGCTGCGCAGACCAGCAAATCCGCATATTCCACACTTCAGGCTCCACGTCCCCGGTGCGGTCAATACAAGCACCCGAAGTCGTGCGCGCTCTCTGCCGATTGCCTCCGGATCATCCCTCTGGTGCCCAGTTCGCTTCCGCTGGCAACGACGCCGTCATCCGGTTATGGACACTCAACGGACAACAGGTGGCTGAGCTGCACGGTCACGAGAACTTTATCTATTCCCTTGCCGTTCTTCCCAATGGTGGCCTGGTGAGTGCCGGTGAGGACCGGACGGTGCGCATATGGGAAAACAACCAGTGCATCCAGACCATCACACACCCAGCTATCTCCGTATGGACAGTAGCTGTATGCGGCGAGAACGGCGACATCGTCACTGGCGCGAGCGATAAGCTTGCGCGCGTCTTTACCCGTGACCAGTCCCGCTACGCTGCTGAAACCGAGATACAGCAATTCAACGACGACGTCAAGGGCTCTTCGATACCACAGCAAACGGTGGGAGACATCAACAAGGAGCAATTGCCCGGCCCTGAGTTCCTTACACAACGTTCTGGCACCAAGGAGGGCCAGGTCCAGATGATCAAGGAGATGAACGGCAACGTGTCCGCATACCAGTGGTCTGCAGCCGCCAATCAGTGGGTAAATGTTGGCACTGTTGTCGACTCGGCGGGCAGCGGCGGACGCAAGATCTCGCACGCTGGCAAAGAGTATGACTACGTCTTCGACGTCGATATCGAAGATGGCAAGCCTCCGCTGAAGCTACCCTACAACCTCAACCAGAACCACTACGAAGCTGCGCGCAAGTTCATCGAAGACAACGAGCTGCCGCTCACGTACCTCGACCAAGTCGCCAACTTCATTATTCAGAACACACAGGGTGCCACGCTAGGTCAGAGTAGTGCGCAGGGAACGGACCCGTGGGGCTCAGAAGCACGGTATCGGCCCGGCGACGCCAATCAAGTCGCGACCCAACCTCCACCCGCACCTCCGGCCGCTAAGATACTCCCGCAAAAGGATTACCTGCCCATCACGACAGGAAACCACAAGATCATTTTCAAGAAACTTACCGAGTTCAACGAGGCCCTTGTGGCCGATGGGCAGAAGGACATCTCGCTGAATCCGCCCGACGTGGAGCAGCTGAATGCGACCGTCACGGCATTGGAGCAGGGAAATGGCAAGGGCATTGACATTACAGGCGTGGAGCTCCTTGTCAAAGCCGCAACACAATGGCCGGCAGAGAAGCGTCTGCCCGCCTTAGATTTGCTACGGCTTGTCCTTGCTTTCGAGGAACCGGCCGCCTTCCTAGTGTCGCCTGAGCAAAGTCTGTTACCAAACCTTATCGAATCAGGGGTTTTCACGGAATCCTCACCGCCCAACAACACAATGATGGCTATACGGTGTCTCAGCAATCTGCTCCAAACTGAAAAGGGACGATTACTTGCCAGCACAGAGTTTGATAACATCCACCCACTGGTCTCGCCCTTCCTAGCATCGACGAACCGAAACTTGATCATCGCGCTCACTACACTCTATATCAACTACTCGGTACTGCTAAACTCCGAGAACAACGCGGACCGTGCGCTCTCTTTGCTCGATGATCTGTCAAAGATTCTCACTACAGCTACCGATTCCGAGGCTGTATATCGCGCGCTCGTGGCTACAGGCACTTTGCTGTGCTTAGGTCCAGACTTCTGCGAAGCTGGTAGGGACATTCTACAGATAGGCGATGCTATCACCCGCGCCGAGCAAAAGGTCAAGGAGCCACGCATACGGAACGTCGTCGCTGAGATTCGGCAAAGGCTGCAGGGCTAGATGTCTGCTGTGGCTGCACCTTATTTATGAGAAAAGAACTAAACAGGTCTAGGGCCTACATCGACGCTAGGTTACCTATCTTGTAGGCTTTTAAGTTAATGTAGGCTGCAGGCCTGTTCAGTTTCTTTCTTGGTCGACGTGGCTGGACAACAGATCAACCTTCCGATGCGCTGAACCAAGGTACATGACACACGGAGGATTAGCGTTTCTTGACAAGAAGTGGCAGAGGAAGAAGAGGCTTTGAGGCTCGATTCTTGCGCAGACAAGGCATGTTTGGACAGCGATATCAGCCTAGCAAGTTCGAATGCATTGATAGACAGATAATTCATATAAACACGTTCAATCACGCGTGGGTCGAATGCAGTCCAACACCATCGTACCCGCGCATTTCCCCGGATCGTCGTGCCTAAGGGCCTAGATTAGCATGCAGCCATCCGCGACGTCAACCTGCGTTTCTTCCTTCTACTTTATGCAAGTCAATTTAGTTCTTGCAGTAATTCTCCCCGCAATTGACATTTCAGCAATTGCGACCATGCGAACATTTCCGTTTTTCGCACATACACTACATCCGCATCAATGCCGCAAGATCGTCGTTCGTGACCGCCGTTGTAGGTTTTGTTTTTTTGCATTCTTCTTTCAAAAAGACCATGCACTACGTTTGCGATCGACCTGCAGCTGCATTGAACTGGCTATGCGTTCTTCCTTCCCTTGAGGGGTTTGAAGTGCTCGAGCAGGCATGTGCCCTGTACCTTCCCACACCGTTATCGATCCTCTTTCGCTAAACTGCCGGTGGACTACTACTGTATGTGTTCGCCAAACGCTCGTCGTGAGATGAGGAATTGGCAATAGAACGCGGGACGACGAGATGACGAGGTCGACGTCATTTCCCAGACGACTCAGATGGAGCCGTCGTCTCCACTCATAATCGATTCATCTAGCCGTGGCTAATCTGTTAAGTTCATGAGGCAAATGACGGCGTGGCACTTGCCATCATGCGGCCTGTCCTCGGTGAAAAGAGAACAGGACTGGCTGACTTGGGTCTCCGTCACTTTCGCGTTCGGTGACGGAAGCCATGGCATTTGAACACGTGTGCGAGGCTGTGTGCTAGTTCTGCATTTGGCCGATGGTCATGGTTCAGTGAGGGAGTGAGCGTTTGGGCGAGTGCACAGGCTGCTGTCGGCGTGTCGGTGTTTGCGAAAGGCCGACTTGTAACAGTGTGATGCTTGCCAAGTTTTGTGTTGCGCGGCCGAAGTAGTGAGAAACAAGGACCCAGAGGTTGGAGGAGCGGTGTGACTATGGGGAGGTGGGTGAATAAATGCGTATGCAGTACTACCACGGGTGGTGTGGTGGTTCGAAATGCAGTGCAAGGTGGGTGTGTATGCATGCGCACGGTCGGGGGATGGGAAGATTACACTAGTATCGATTGGAACTAGCGCACACTCATGGGTTGTGTTGGAAGGGTGTCTGAGGAAGGAATCTCCTACCACAGTATGCGACTACATCTGTCGAGGCGACCAGCTCCAAAAAGGAAGTCTGCGTTTACATATGCATCTACACTTCGAATGGAAGTATGCTACGACGTCAAAATACGCTCTGACGCTTAGATATCGCTGACGTCAAGACATTCATCGGAGGAGGTAATGGAGGCATCATTGTTGGATCGTGCCTTGAGCGAAGCGAGTAAAGCGTAGAAATGCAGGAACAAAACGGTTTAATTGACGTCAGTTCTGATCGCATTCATACTTACATCTAGGAACTGCATACCAATTCCAGCATCCACCAAATCTTCAACTCTACGCCAGCATCAAGTACCCATTCAACTTCATAACCACATACTAAGCTCTTGAAATCTCGCGAACCTCAATCGAAACTCCCTCAAGATGTCAGGCAAGAACCAACAAGGAAAGATGGACGTCACTCAAAAGAACGGCACGTCAACCCATCTCTACACTTCCATCATGATCAACTAGCTAACACAGCACAGTCTTCAACGCACCCCTCCACAAGCACTCCGCCGAGTCCAAAACCCCCTCGAACCTCCCCTCCACCATCAACGCCGGAATGTGCACAAGCAGCAACCCCATCGCCGCCATCCTCACCAACAGCTTCCTCGACTTCTCCACCTCGAACGGTACCGATCTGCGAAAAGCTGGTGTGGGGCCGGGACAAAGATACTGCCTTGAAGCTTCGTCGTGGAAGAGCGCTGCGGATAAGGGGATTGGTGAGGTGCCTAAGGTCAAACTTGAGTCGACGCATGAGAGCGCACTGAAGAGTGTGGGGCTGGATACGCTGAAGAAGTGGGCGGCGGAACAGGAGAATCAGGGGCAGGTTATTCGGCCTGGGCAGGGTAAGGGGGGTTTTGTTAGGGAGAGTGATCAGATTGGTGGGAAGGAACCTAGGGCGTGAGGTCCGCGTCTGAGTCGTTGGTGAAGAAGGTGGCTGGGGTTAGGAGATAGTATTGTACGATAATGATGGAGGGGAGCAAGAATATGAACAGATTCTGAAAGCGTTCTCCCAACCACATGGCCGTCTATCACTGCCCATAACCGCCTCCTCGTCATCTATCAGGATCTTCCGAACAACTAGTCTTGAACGCGTGAGGAATGTGGTGTGTTGGTTTTGTTATCCTACTTATCTCAACGTGCGGGGTCGTGAAGATAGATTATACGTTGAAGCCTATAAGATCTCCAATGTCCATATTGGCATAGACTTGTAATCCACTGACCCCTACGGTAACCTGCTTTACTTTATGCGCTAAGTCAGGGCGCGATAGGATTGTTCTTACGAAGCTCGCAATAGGGAACACGATCATCGTGGTGTTTGGCTTCTCGATCCAGACCAATTTGTAGAGCACTTCTTCGACGACAGGGTGGATGGTCTTCGATACACGCGCTAAAGACGCTTGGCTGCTGGTGTCGATGCGATTGATGATAAGAAGCTTGAGCTCGTTGGGTAAAATCTCGAAGCGCGAAAGGCCTGGAGGATACATGGTGTGGAGAGTTTGCAGTGTGCGTTTTGGTGGATGAGCGCGGAGGTACACGATCAGTTGACACGAAGGGGGTCAACTAAAGAAGCAGCGGCTAATTGAACATTTGCACGTCACACACCAAGTGAAAGTAATGGAAGGCAACGCTGGTCGCACAATGATCGGTCCGTGCACCAGTGAGGAGCACCCAGGCTCCAGCACTAACGAATGGGCTCTCGCCCAGGCGAGATAAACGCATCGGGAGTGACGCATAATACCTCTCATCGACTCCATCCGCTTCGCCATTCGATACCAAAACACCAAACCCGGGCAACAAGACCTCGCGAATGATGCCGAACCTCGAGGATCTACCATCCGAGCTCCTGCTTCCCGTTGCCCGTTACCTTCCCCAGTCCGATCTTTACAGTCTAGCATCGACATGCCGAAAGCTCTCGAGCACCGCAGAAGACGTACTCTACGATGCACCCGTGATAGGAAAGCCCTACAGCGAGGAGTATCAAGACCCCATCGCCATGAGAAATCGCGTTTTCACATTTGCTCAAACACTGCTTCATCACCCTCGGTTGGCTTCGAAAGTCCGTCTGTTTTCAGTATCAGCATCCAAGGGCGGTGCTGAATTCACGGTTCATCCCGACATTATGAGTTATGCTGCCGGCTGTCTTCGAGAAATTGGCTTCCATAGTGCTCCCTGGGACTATACCGAGTTATTACAACTAGAGCTTCCTGACGAACATCAAACGGAAATTATTGAGATTAAAATGAGATGATCCATCAAGACGGCAACGTTAAGATGATCAAGATCATATTGTGTGCTCCCTGGGCCAATCGCGTTGGGGATTGGATGTGCCGATTGAAAGCAGGCGATGGCATAGCGTGGACGGGCCTCATAGTCACAATCGTCCCAAGTTGCGAAACCTGACTATTGAACTCCTGTCTAACGCTGGCTTCACTACCGCTTCCACTTATGATAGCTACTATCGCTACCGTTGCCAACCCCTGGAAGGGCTCTTCGGATACCTTGAGGAGACGTCCGACTCGGCGGCTCTTCTACCACTCGATCTCACCGCCATTCCTGGATTGTGTCGCTTACAGACTCTGCATTATCTCGGTTACGATATAGCATCGAGCTGGATTTTCTTACCGGAACTGCAGACCCTCAAGATATCACACGAGTGCCGCCGTCCTGATCTCAAACGAGCGCAGACCCAGAACGAAATACCATCGCCCGGTATGAATGTGCAGAACATTGTATTGGAAGTCTCTACTTTATTGCTAAGCCCGAATACTATCGATTCGTGTCGGGCACTCGAAAACTGCTTTGTTTCCTCCAATCTATATCCCAGCTTGCGCGAAGTCAAGCTATACCTCAACAACCAGTGGTACAACCCAGACTACAGCTTTGCAGAAGATGACGAGGAGTCGGATCGCTATCACGAGAATATTGACATAATCGGAACACCGGGAGAAGGCCACGCAGACGTGGTACTGAAGCGGATGACCTCACTATCACAAACTCTGACCGGGTTATGGATTGATGTATATAAAGACCTTGACTCGAGCTTTCTGCACTACGTCAGCCCATTCTCTAGCTTCTGTGCCTTCCAAGCGCTGACCCTGCTATCTCTTCCGCAAATGCTACTTCTCGGCGCTGACTATGGTGTTCCGGGGCAGCAGCATCAATCCGTCCCTGTACACCAGTTATTCCCTCACTCGCTCGAACATCTCACAATTACGGCGCCTTTTGTCTCGGTGGTCGACTGGCTCGAGCAATTGCGCTACCAAGGTCAATTAAACACACGGCTCAAGACCATTGAGTTGGTTTGCTCAGACTCTCGAGGTGATCCTTATCCAGCAGTTTGGTCACACGTCAATGTCTGGGCAGAAGAGGCCGCGACATGGTTCGTTATTCAGGTTTTCTGGAGCGACGGAGATGTGAGCCCATGGTGGCCCCAAGGAGCCTGGTCTCACGATTGCGACCCGTACGTGATGCGGGTTGTTAGACACTTGGATGGGCTACATGTTGGAGGTCAATAAATCATGAGCGACATGGGTACAGGTTTCGGGGGGAAGACATCACTGATAGTTCTGCAGCTGGAATTCTGAATGCTACAATGCATGAACCAATGCTATAATCCGTTTCCTCTCCGTCTTCTTCAATCTACTCATATCGTACTAGGCTTGATATGATCGGCTCAAAAGCCTGGCTGCATGTGTAAAAGTTCGCTCTGAATCTAGCAATACCATCCACCATCAATCGGCGTGGCAGTTCCAGTCATGAACGACGACGCGTCCGAAATGAGAAACTCGATAAGCGGCGGAATCTCCGTTTGATGTGCTTCCCTTCCCAGCGGAAGGAATGAGTAATCGACTGGCGCGCCTCGAATCTCATATGCCTTTCTCAACATGGGAGTATCGACGGGTCCTCTGGACGAATTTAGCGTGTTTATACCTACAAATTGGGTCTCGATATGTTAACTTACGGGCAGAAGCAGTTGACCCTAATTTTCTTCGGCCCCAACTCTTTCGCTGCGCTCCTTGTCATCCCGACCACCGCATGCTTGGAGGCGCAATATGCCAACTGTTTGGGTGCGCCGATGATTCCTAGGATACTGGCCGCGTTGACGATTGAGCTTCCCTCATTCATGTGCGGTACCTGAGCGCGCAAACAGTTTCTCAACCCAGTAACATTCACAGCCATGACGAAGTCCCAGTCGTCATCTTCTACCTCCTCAATTCCTGCGACGGCGCCTTGTCGGCCAGTTACACCTGCGAGGTTGGCTGCACCATCCAGCTTCCCGAACTTTTCGACTGTGGCTGCAATCCAGCTTTCGACGTCGCCACGCTTGCTCACATCTACGACCTGGGTCATAACTTGCGAACCTGATTTCTGAAGCTCGCACTCGAGTTCTTTCAATGGCTTCTCTTGTACGTCGGCGAGCGAGAGTTTGGCGCCTTTACTGGCGAACAGGCGGGCGGTTTCGAGGCCCATGCCTGACGCAGCTCCGGTGATGACGATGACTTTGTCCTTGAGAGACATGGTAACTGATTTGTGAGTATTTGCTGGTGGGATGAAGTGTTGCAGAGAATTGGTCGGTCGAGAATCGTATACAATGCTCCTTGAGCAACGCAACCACAAACGAAAGGAATTGAAGTGACCAGCATAACTGCCGACTAGTACGCGGTTTCAGTGGGACAGCCGACGTGCCAAACCCCCGAGCCTATTGGAACCACCTCGCAGTGCTTCGGACCGTTCCCACGATGGAGAAAGGAAGTCCTTTTCCGGTATAGCTTTAGGGCGCTTATGTACCTAGCGGTGAGGCGCGGAGGTCATAAATCATAACCCTTACCAATATTCAAGCAACGATGGCCACAGGAACTTCCAACTTGGAGAAATATTGGCTGTACCGCATTGTTGTAGTACGTTCCGACGTTATAGGATGCGGTGTTTTGTTATAGCTGTTGTACTTGTGCGAGAGTTTGGTCGGTGGTGTAGCTAGTGGCGGGGCGTAGTGTCCATGACTCGACGCGCGGCGATCTCGGAAGGGCCGTTCCCTTCTGACCCTTTGGATCTCATCCTAGCAGGATTTGTTTCTGTGAGTGTACCTAAGCAAGGGGGGAAAGGGCACTTGAATATATCTCTTCGTCGTATCTTTCATCATGCCGACAAGCTGAGCCGGGCGACGACGACCTCGGAAGGTTTTCGAGAGGTGCGAATAAGAACAATTCCACCAGATAAACTCATTCTAGCTTTTTGCGGTAATGGGTAATCCCACTTCCTGATGAAGATAGATGTAAATACCCATCCGTATAGACTCTGTAGCGTGAAGTGCCTGGTGCTGAGGCATTGATCACCGATGTCGTGGTGATGGAATGGCTGAGCAGCGAGCGACACATTCCTAACCGTCGACTTCACGTAACGAACTTGACAGCCTGCGATATTGAACTAATACGCTGCGATATCTTTTTAAGACACATCACAGCATCTTCGCAACCCTCGAAGTTCAGCGATCCATCATGCGAGCTTCGACTACCGCAAAGATGAAGTACTACGCTGGCGTAGCATTCTTTTCGTTGCTCGTTGGAACTACGGGAGGAACTAAAGGCGCAAGTTAGTGCCGTTCATAAGATCAATGCGTAGTGCTGACCTGACTTACCAGCGAGCAAACCACCAACCTGGGTAACATACAGCCCACCACCAGTATCAAGTATCGCCACAGCGACCTCATCTTCTACGACTCCAACGCAAGAGCCGACTCCAACTTCCCCGACTGTCCTTACCAGCTCTTCGTCAGCCTGGTCAAACAGTACTTCCACTACCTCCTCGACCCTCATCTCTATGTCCAATGTAGTCAGCACATCGACATCATTTCCCGGTACCACCTTGGCGACCTTACCATCTCCCACCCCGAGTCCAACTTCAGGTCCTCAACCATACACCTTTTCGATCGAGATAAGCAACAACCGCCAACACGTCGGCCAATGGTACGGTCGTTACATATCCGAAGGTCTGACCGACACGCTCAAGAACCGGTGCGACGACGATAAAACAGGGGCTAATACCTGCAAAACCAAGAAGGACAAATTTGACAACATAGAGTACTCGGACAAAGGTGGTTTCGTGGACAAGAAAACAAACTTCGTTGAAGTCAATGTTGAGAGTGACTACATCCCGGGTAAAGACGAAGGAGGGATCAAGTACGACGGAAAGTCGCTACAGAACATTTTCATCGCTCAGATCGCAGATACCTTCCAGAAGAGTGGCGAGGATGAGAAGAATTGTTACAAGTTCGACCAGGAGTCTACGATCTGCCCCGGCTGCAACCCGAAATTTTGCCTTTCCTTTAATGCGAGGAAGAAGATACTGAGGTGGTGTAACGCGCCCGAGTATGTTCGAGTGAGCGTCAGGGACGGAGAAGGGAAAGAAGTCGCACATATGAAGGTCGTGGTCAAGTTCACGGGCACGACAGATCAGGGGAAATTCGATTGCATGGCTATTCGAGAGACTGTCGAGAGAAGCGCTCGAGATAAGCGGTTGAAGGACGTGAAAGACGCGATTGATGGGAAGGAAGTCGTGGCGAACGTGAGTTGCTCAGGAGAGGAGGTAACGGGGACTTGTCCCAATGAAGAGTGCTTGTATCAATTGGGGCCGTGTTTCAAGTAGCTTACATATATTGAGGTATTAGATATCGATTAGTAATACTCCAACAAACTGCGTGACACCGTGAGTCGTGAGGTGTGTGGTGTCAGTGGGAGCATTTGGTGAGGAGGCGTCGCTGGCGTTGCATGACCATGACGCAGCACCTCCGCCGGACTCCCGAGATATAATTTCCGTGGGGCACTGGCGCCCACCACGGCATGCAATACGCGCCTGCCATACGTCCCACAGCCTTATCCATCACCGTCACACGTTCTTCTCGTCTTTGTTATTACAATCGCGCATTCGCATCTTTCAAAATAGGACGCAAGCATAAAGCGCACCGCCAACAGGCGCAGCAGAACAAGCCGTGGCGCAACGCTGAAAAAGGTCGAAAGAGCAAAGGCAAAAGAGGCAGGATGGGCCAGGACGAGTCACGGGTTGTAGACCCAAATGCGCCACCTCAGACTTTATCGGCGCGTACTCTGGAGGCTCTTGCGCAATATATCAAGGATGGGCGTGCGAAGAAGATTGTCGTCATGGTGAGTTCCAGCGCGTTGGCATGAATAGACGAGTGCTGACATTGGGAAGACAGGCGCGGGCATAAGCACTTCCGCCGGCATACCAGACTTCAGATCACCTGAAACCGGCCTATATGCCAATCTCGCTCGCCTGAACCTGCCATACCCCGAAGCCGTCTTCGACATCGATTTCTTCCGCAAGACGCCCGAGCCGTTCTACTCTCTCGCCCAAGAACTATACCCCGGGAAGTTCAGGCCGACGATAACACATTCCTTCATAAGCTTGCTCTACCAGAAAGGGCTGCTACTGAAGCTGTTCACACAGAACATTGACTGCCTGGAGCGCGAGGCTGGAGTCCCCGGCGATAAGATAATAGAGGCTCATGGCAGTTTTGCGACGTGAGCAGGCTTTCTTCTACATGCTCCAATCAATACTGATTCGAGACAGGCAATGCTGCATCGACTGCAAGAAGTCGTACCCAAAGGAGCGCATGAACGAAGCCATCCAGAAGAAATCGGTGCCTCGCTGTGTCGATTCGTTATGTGACGGACTCGTCAAGCCCGAAATCGTCTTCTTCGGAGAGCAACTACCGTCCGCATTCTTCGACAACCGAAGCCTCCCAGCACAAGCCGATCTGTGCATAGTCATGGGCACGTCGCTCAGCGTAGCTCCTTTCTCTTCGCTACCGCAACTTTGCGAAGACGAGACCCCGCGTCTGCTCATAAACTCAGAGAGGGTCGGCGATATGGGAACACGGCCAGACGATGTTTTATTGCTGGAGGATTGCGATAGCGGTGTGAGAAAGTTAGCAGATGCATGCGGGTGGACGGACGAGCTGGAAGCGCTCTGGGCAACAACCGCGCCTGCTGAGGCACCCGTGGCACCCAAAGAGACAGTCAAGAAGAGCCACGACGAGTTGCTGGAAGACGAGGTCGACAAGCTCACGCGCGATGTGGAAGAGAGTTTGAGGTTGAACCAAGCGGAACACAAATGGCTCGAGAACCATGTCGATAACAAGCTGGCAAGGAAACAGGACGATGACCAGGACAGAGATCATCCTGTGACGGAACTGCAACCAACAGTCGATGCGGCGTCAAGGGCGAGTCCTAGCGAGACGAAAACGGACCCCGGTGGTGGGCTAGGACATGTGTTTCCGCACATGAACAAGCCTTCGCTATAGATGCTGCATAAAATGCTTGGATATATGGATATAGAGATCTCACGACCATGAATGACGATAGCGCACTATGCGAGTCAACAAGGCGACCCGTTTTGGAAGTCGCGCACTGACACGGCTGCCTAATTCCCTTATATCCGAGTCTGCACCTTCCGTCTTCCTTCACGCCTCACCCTCACCCTTCCTTGGAAAGACAAGAATGGCATCAATCACCGAGCTTCCTGCTGAACTACTCGATTCCATACTCGCCGATCTTGGAAGCCGCGCCATCATCAACCTAGCTCAAACATGCAAGGCCCTCCACGCTGTCGCCATACCAGCAGCGTACCACACCATCACCCTCACGTGGGACAACACCTATGTAAAAGAAACTCCTAGAGGATCGCAGCGTGGTATGCAGAGAAGAACTGAGAAAGCGCCTAGAATACAGTCTCTGATCCGCACGCTCACGAAGAAGCCCGATTACATCCAGCTGATCAAGAGACTGGAGTTCTGCGCCAAGGGATGTATTGAGTACGGCTACTTAGACGTTGCCGGAGATATCTTCCCAGAATTTGAGTATGATGCGAGTGGCAAAGAGTGGGAGAATGAAATGTTCAAAGCTCATGTAAAAGAGGAAGGGTTCCAGACGTGGGGCCATGGCTGGAGACAACAGGCGCAGCATATGTTGATCGCACTTCTCGTCGGCACATGTCAAGCGCATTTGGAATCCTTGACTATTGAGTGGGGATTCTTCTTGGGTAATCGTTGGTTTCCTGCCATGATGAAGTATGCCATCATGAAGAATGCTGCAGCGTCAGAAGCAGATGATGGACAACCAGTATGGTTCGCCAAGTTGAAAACTGTTTGCGTTACCTTGGAAGAGACGGAGGGGGCGGCCGCGACGTGGGAGCGTAGTTTCTGGAGCGAGCAAGAGACTCTACTTCACTTCTTCTATCTGCCAGCGATAGAGTCGCTCGACCTTATCACGTGCTCATTGAGAGAGGGCGACTATGATAACTATGGCGGACTATGGGACGAGGGAGATGGAGTGGACGGCTCATTCGAGTGGCCACTGGAGACACCTCCTCTATCGCAGACACTGACGACTCTCCGTCTCACTCCCTCTTCGATGGACCCTCTCACTATCCAGTACCTGCTCAGGCAGACGCCCAACGTCAAGGTCTTCTACTACGATTGCTGTTTGCATCCAGAGCACCCACCTCTCCGTTTGTCGATCTTGAAGGATACACTACGGCATATACGCGGCACGCTTACTGACCTAACTGTGCGTTACAAGCACTATAACAACGATGGTAGCGGTGACCCCCCAACCGACGCCGCGGAACCTCTAAGAGAGGGTCTAGGCCCACTCCACGATTTCCCCGTTCTCACGACTTTGACTGCGTCATTCCCGGTGCTGTTTGGTATGAATAATACGCCAAGCCTAGCGAAATATCTCCCTCCAACGCTCGAAACATTGACAATTACGGATGACCTTTCTGCGTATCGGGCACTCGGAATGCGCTTTGAGGATCACAACGCCATGGCCATCTTCCGACAATATCTTGCGGGTCAAACACTAGCCTCGAATGTAGTTACCTCTCATGAGGATGACTCTTGCAAATGGGTACAAGATCGGGAGCCGGAGTGGAAGGCCGCGACACCGCGGCTAAGGAAATTGACATATGAATTGTCAACCTTGATGTTTAACGGGTACTGGCTTGAAGACGAGCCTAGAGAGCAGCTTTTGGGGATATGTAAGACGCAAGGCATCGAAGGCAATGTGGTACCACAATATGACTCCCGCGGTCGACTCGTGGAGTCGGATTAATTCGTTACCGTATGGCATAAGATACTCTAGTAGTTTGTTTTCTGGCGATCATCTGTTCAAAAGATTAGCACACACATCCTACATCATCATGTTCTGGCCTTGTACCAAATATCGCATGGCTCCTCCATCAACACAAATAGCAAAACGTATACTCACAATTCGCACCCATAGCTTTCCTAAGCTTCATCGTCACAGCCTCTTCCTCCAAATCCTTCTTATCCCCTGTCTGGATCTCTACAGCATAGGTACGGATAACCTGCTTGACCTGCCCACTCTGGAAGCTCATCTTGGCTTTGCGCATCACCTTTGTTTGGGGTCCTAAAGTCGTCTCAGCAATGTCGATATTGAAGCAGGGGACATGACAGACCTTGCCAAACAACAAAAGCAAACTTGACGCGCTCGCTGTACTCGTCGTTTCCTAGCTTCATGCGCACGTAGGCGTATGCTGCTTCGTCGTCGCCAAGACTCTCCGTCATCTCGGCAATGTCGCCGCTTCCCGTGCCGGCAAGTTTGAGGTTGTCTGAGGTTGCGGATGCATACTGAGGATGGTCAGCCGTCAAATCCCTCAAATGTTCTTGCTTGACGCCTTCGATCACGTCTCGGTGAACGAAACCCTTCGGGCGCATTATCGGATGTACCTTCAAGATAAGCCACGTGGTCTCGGATTTGTCAGAGCGCACGTCTTCGTATGCTTGCGCGATTTCAGGATCGCTGAGGATGTCTGCGGCAGAAGGCATGATTGGGAAAAGCTTTTGCTATCGCTGGATATGGCAGGGCGATAGCAGGGGTGGGACGACTTGGAAGGGGAGTTTTGAGGAAGTTGGGATGGGGATTCAGGGTTCAGCGATGCCGCCGCACTAGCCCCAACTAGTGCGGGGCTAGGCCGCTCAAGGAGCCGCGAAGGGCCAATGGGATCGGGGAGGGTGTGGGTCTAGAATCTCGAGTTTCTGGTGGGCGCGATACCTCCTTTCTGCTCACATCCTCTGTCGATTGCGCACGTATCGCGGCTCTGATTTGGATCACTGTTGAGACTGGACCGCATTTTACTTTTGGCTAACTTCACGAGATAGCCTGTTGACACTTCAACCGCTGTGTGAGACGAGTGTCCTCAACAGATTAAAAGAAGCGTGGAAGCAGATGCTACCCACTCCCGTATTGAAAGCAGTCTTGCTATTACGTTTCACAGCTTTCACTTGCATAACTCAGAGTAGTTATAGAACTAAGGAATTTGTATTTCGACACAGCTAACACTTTTATCTATCAGCTACCTACACCTGACACCACAGACCAACTCTATTGTCCAGATCTGGGGCCTTCGGTCTCGAGAGTGGCACCGGGGAAGTTGATGCCATAGTCGAACATACTCCTGCCCGCCGGGACGCCCTGGCATCCACCGCCTAGATCCTTAAGCGGCTGCAGCGCCGGCCCAAGACGACTGTCAACAGCAGCCAAAGCAGCAGTCAGAGCAGCACCTCCAAGAAGCTTGCTCAAGAAAGACGGGGTATCCGCCTGCACAGCCTGCGCGATGAAGCAGCCCATCTTCTTAGGGTCGTTCAAGTCTTCTGCGAAGTTGATGAAGCCGCCAGTAATGTCACCCAGGTTGACACCCGAGAAACTGTTGACGGCGCCCGTGTTGCCACCGACCTGGCAGTTCAACGGGTACGCGGCACATTGCTGTGCGGTCGAGACACCAATGTCTGCAAGCGTCCATGGGTCGAGCGGGTGGCGCTTGTACCAGTTGTCTGGGATGCGCTCATAGCCGTACTTGTACGTCAACGCACCGCTGGCGTCGCGCTTGTAGCTGAAGAAGTCCATGAATACATCTTGCGTCAGGAATCCGCGGGGAGCCTCAGCACTGTGGTTCGCAAGCAAGTGGTACGCGAACATGTGTGCGCCAAAGGTGAATGCAACACCAGCGTACGCGGGGCTGAAGTAGAATGGGTTGGTAGCGATGCTGTGCTTTTTGCGGTTGTTGGAGTGCTCGGCGAGGACTCGGGGCGTGATCAGACCTCCTGCGCGCTGGTTGGAAAGGTCGAAGAGCTCTTGCATGTATTGCGGGTAGGAGCGGCAGTTCGAGTTCATCTCAGGTGCGAGCCAGTCACCGCGGGTAATGCTAGCATCGCCCTCGCTTCTGAGATGGCCGTATGCGCAGATACCCGTTTCGTTGCCGAGGAGGTCCCCGACCAGTGGAGGCAGAGAACTGGTCTTGTCTGAGTGGGGACCGATGCTCCAGCGGCCGGAGATGGGGTCGCCGTTGAAGAAGGCCGTTGCGGTCTCGAGGAAGATGGTGGCTGTCTTGTCGAGGCCGAAAGCTTGCCAAAGACCGGTGTTGATGCTTGCTGCATCGACGACACCGTCGCGCTGGATGTAGCCGTGGTTTGCGGCGGCGTTGAGGCCGGCACAAGGACCGCGGATGTCTCCTTTGCCTGGTGCGCGCCACTCGTGCTCGCCAGATGTGTTGACGAGTTGGAGAGCAGGGTCGAATTGGTTGAAGAGGGCGTGGTTAGGTGTGCCTGGGTATTCTGGGAACTCGATAATTTGTGGCGTTGTTTGACGCTCTTGGATGCGCTTCTCAGCGACCATACGAGCTATCTCGGGGAAAGCTGAGACCAGCAGAGCTGGCCCGGTAAGGAGCACGAGGGACGTCTTCGCAAACATTGTGTAGTGCAGCGATGGAGGGTGAAGAGATGCTGACGATAGTGAGCAGATCTCGTCTATCTTATATTTCTTTGCATCCACGGCTGCAGACTAGCGTAAGTTCCCCACTGTGGAGTTAAGGGTCACTCCCAACGCTCCTCATAGCCGGTGTCTTCGGTCTCGAACGAATTCGAGTATCTTCTCATGGCTGATCCGCTAGTACATGGACTACTTTGTCAGTGTGCAGCCAACAGTCGCGGTGGCGACCATAATCCATTTTCTGGGGTAGTCGAACAACCGTCCCAAGACAGTAATCGCCCACGTCGATCTGCAAGGCTCACATGGCTGGGGTATAGTCGCCAAGACTGGAGCTACGAGCGGCAATGCGCTATTGAAGGACAACGGATGCCATTCCGTGATCAGCAGTATAGTCAGACCCTGAGTTGGCTGCGAAAGACGTCCAGGAATGACAGAGTGCCCTTCGAGACCCTCTTGTTTGCCTAGTCATGCCGATGTAGCAGTGAAAAGGCCTTAGACAAGGAGGTGCTGGGAATTCGCGGTGTTCTCTTGAGAGGCGACTGGGGATAGATCCGAGTTAGAGTAGCACCACGGCGAGTCATGACTGTTGCGGGGAGTATGAGTGAAGTTGCGAAGATCCTCTAGTAGTCTCCTACAGCTTTCGGTTTCTCTTGACGTGGATTACAGAAGTCTTCTTGACGCGAAATGGTCTGGAGGATGCATCATCCGATGGGAAACAATTCAGTGTGCTACGTCGGGTAGTTCCCGCGCGGTGCAACCCAGCAATGATGGATGTCATCCACGACATGCCCCTAGCCAACTTCTTTTTTGTTATTACCGTCCGCTTGTCCGGAGCCTGGAGATGACTTTAGTTCTTTTTCGACGAAAAAAACATTCAGGCCAAAAGTGGCACTTGGCGGACAGACCCGGTGCCCGGTGGAACTCCGCAAACTGCCTGTCAAGATGTGAATAGACTCCACGACGCAAGTCCGTTTGACCCACTGGCAACATGCGCTATAGACGGAAGGCACCGTGTGAATCTGATCAAGATGACGGAGCGGCGTGGCGTCCAGCGCAAGTGTAAAGATAAGCTCGACGAAATCGTTGTTTAGCGCGACGCTAGCGGAAACTACCCCGGGTCTCGTTCATTCCGTGGTTCAGATCGACCATCAAATTGCCCGGCTGGTGCTTGGGCAGATCCACGACTGGCACTTCTGACATACGAGAACCATGCTATTGGCTAATAGTCCCAGCAACAGCGCCCTGCGCCGGCGACCCTTACATGGCGTCGCCGTCTTCTCCAGATAATCAGTAATTAGTAATCTACCTAGGTAGTTTTCAGGGGAAAGTGTACCGGATAACCCTCAGTTGCCGAACAACTACCGAAGAAGATCTCACCAATCAGTGATCTTGCTTACTGCTCACCAGTAGCCATGAGTTCATCAGTGAGCTGTCTTGCATCGACTACTCGATAACCAGTCCATTTGGGGAAGTCTCTCGCGTCGCAGTGCAGTCATTTTGGCATTCCCATACGACCGAGTTCTATAGGTAGAGGAGCACTTTCTTCAACCTCGTCTATCCATAGGACGACGAACGTCGCAACATCCGGCAAGAACACGAGGCTCAAACTATGCGATGAGAAGGTTCGCCCATACCCATAGTCTAGGTAATTTGATGCGCGCAACATCTACAAGTGCCGTCAGCCTCGCCACCATACCGGCCTCTTGCTCTTTGAGGACTCAATCGTCACTACCCACGCATCCTCCACCAATCTCAAATACTACAAAGTGTAAACAGCACTAAGTCTTGGCAAGATGTTCGGTCCCTAATAACAGTCACCCAAAGAGACATCAGCATCAAACGTTCGGCAGTGTATGCGGTCTATCGCCGTTGCCTGTACGTCCGCAAGACTCCCGAGGCTATGAAGCCATCCCCGCATATCTTCTCAGTACCACTAGCCCAAGAGCCTCGGGAACTTCGCCGAATCCTCTCTTATGTTCACAGAACACGGAAAGGCTTTTCGTGATGCGAGCCTTTGGGAAACGTTTTTGGACTTTACTCAGTGACATTATTTGGGAGCTTCCTGGTCTTGATATACTCAATTTAGTGGTGTCTGACGGGGAGATCGCTGACTAGCTAGGTGCTCATGTAGGTCCACCTGCATCAGTGATGAAGGGGGCTTGCTGCCCGTTCGTTGGGCAGCAAAGAACAAGCATAAAGAACGAGTGTGACACGATCGGTGTAGACCCTCATTCTTTGATGCGCCACTTGCAACTACTCTCGCTTGTTGAATGTGCTGGTCTTAGAACGCAGGCACCACGCGACTGAGTAAGACGGTAAATAATCGCAATGCAAGTGTATTTTCCACACACTATTGTTTAAATTATGTAGCATTATATTGCTGCTTGCAACTACATAAACATGTTCATGCCCTGGCCTTCGCTTAATTTCATAGGTCGCACGGCTTCAGGATGTTTACGGTCTGGGCCGCGCAGTGCAGCATGCAAAGTCACCCTTAAAATGATTCAACATGTCACCATGTTGACATACGTGGTTCTAAATTAGCAAACGGACAGGAGGTTTGTGTAAGGTCTTATGTTTGCTGTCCTCTGCGACTTTAAGATAAGATGACTCGTCACTGAGGAGATCTTGCCTATCGCCCCACCACCATGGCAGACATGACGGTACGAAACACTGCGAACCTGATCGCCAATATCAATAATGGTATCATTGTAGGCCAGAACTTCGGAAATATCAACCATGAGTCCGGATGCCATACCGATGAGCAGCGATCTGCCAAGTGTACCAAAGCGCTCTGGGTGACAGACCCTGATATCGACCGCGATTATGTCGTGAACACTAAGGGTAGTCCTGTTTCTGGCACATGCGACTGGATCTGGCAAGACCGCACTTTCTCGGATTGGTTGGATGGGTCATCATCCAGAACACTATGGATCGCAGGTGGACCTGGAAAAGGCAAAACAATGATTTCGGTTCATGTCACCGGCTTGCTCGAGAAACGATGCAATGTTCACAATCAAGTTTTCGCATACTTCTTCTGCGACCACCGGGATACAAATCGCAATTCGGCATGTGCAATCCTCCGCACTCTGATATACCAAATCATCGAGCAAAAACGAAGTCTGCGCAGCAAGGTCTTCCCTTACTTTCAGGAGGATCGGCGAGCGAAGGCTACGATACAGTCGCGCGAGGCCCTTTGGCGAATCGTCACCGAGCTACTGCACGAGCAGGAACTTGGAGGTCTGGTGTATTTGATCGACGGGCTTGACGAGTGCGATGACGACACAGCTCGTTGGATGGCACAGAAGTTGTCCAGCCTTCATACCGACAGCTCCGGCAATGTTTTGAGAAACGTGAAGGTTTTAGTTGCGAGTCGGAATATCGCAAGCATGAAATTTTCGTCCAAAATCGACCTAGACACCATACAAAACCCGGGCTACAACGAGAGCATCACCAGATTCATCGATACGCGAGTAGCTGATATGGCAGATCAGGTGCCGGGTTGCACACTAGCGCTCCAGAATCAAGTCAAAGAAAGCCTGCAGTCACGCTCGGGTAATTCGTTTCTTTGGATTGGTTGCGTAATGGGCGAACTTTCGGTCAAGGAGACGCCTACGGAGATCGAGAGTTCGCTAGCCGAATTTCCTACCGGACTTTGCCCGCTCTACAACCGACTTCTTCACCAAGTACACTCAAAACCGCAGTATCGCTCAGATTGTATCAAGCTACTGCATTGGGTAGCACAAGCGATGAGACCGATGAGCTTGGCTGAGCTAGCAGCGGTGCTGGACATCGATGGGTCCGATACCATATCAGTAGAGCAAAGACTCAGTGATCGTATCACATGGTGCAAGTCTTTGCTTATCGTCAGACATGTCGCTGACACTATTCAAGCGCCTACGGTCGATTTGGTCCATTACTCATTGAAGGAACATCTGTTTGAGTCGAGCGGGGGGGATAACGCTGCCGACATTCAGCCCTTTTTCTGTCAAGCAGATGCAATACACCACCAAATCGCGCGTACGTGCCTGGATTATCTCTACAATAATTTCTCTAATGAAGAGTATTGGTTCTACGATGATGGAGCTATGAATGCGTGACTTCCGCTAGTATCATACGCCACGGTATACTGGCCAAACCATGCGAGGCTCATCGGAAAAGACCTGGCTATGGATCTCTTGGACAGCAGAATCGATAAATTCTTCAAAGAGGGTGGCATGGCATATACCAGCTGGTGGTGGTCATTCCGAATGGCAACGAGCCCTTCGTTGAAACAGGAACTGCCTGTTAAGTTCGCTGATCCCGAAATAGCCCCCTACAGCAAGGAGCTAGAAACCATCCCTCCAATGCATCTTTCGGCAGCTCTAGGCGTGCTGCCATGGATGGTGTCCTTTTCTACCGTTCCAGATATGCCACGTTCCGATGTCGTGAACCTCTTAGGTCTACGAGGGCAATCACCACTAAATCACGCTACCCAGAGAGGTCACAAAGACGCGATCGCTTGGCTGTGTGATCAGGGCGCAATCATAGACGATAAATCAGTCTTTACCGCTGCCGCTGAGGGTCATACTAGCGTCCTCAAGTATCTCCTTGATCGTGGAGGTAGCCCAAACGTCAGAGCATGCAATATCTGGACTGGAAAAAGCGAAGAAGAAACAGCACTCTGGGATGCGTGTGGTCAAGGTCTCGAAGACGTTGTGCATGTCCTACTAGATGCCGGAGCTGATACAGATGCACTCAGTCTACCATCATGCTTGTATGAGGCTTTCGGAGTTCCTACGCCTGCCTTCGTTGCAGCCTGCTTTGGAGGCAGCCTGAAGCTTGTAGAGACCTTGTTATCCCGAACCAAAGACCTGCATCTTTACCTGGATTACGGCTTAGAATACGCGATTGGGTATGGCCATGAAGATGTGATTCGGTTTCTCCTACCAAGAATTAGCACGGTTGGTCATCAAAGCGAGCGACAAAAGAGGTTCCTGTATTTTGCCCTAGCCTCTAACGTATCTTCATCGATCGTCGAGCTCTTATTGGATTCTTTCCGTTCGAGCGCAGACTCGGTGGTTCGCTTGCACAACGATGGATCATCCTCGAGAATGATCGAATTGGCATTCCTTCTCAAGAGCCACGAGACTCTGCAGATATTGCTGAAGAGGGGTGCCATGCCGACGACTAAGATGCTGCGCATTGCTACCGAGACAGACGACGCAAGCCTTCTCGAACTCTTCCTGCAACGAGATGTTGACATGAGCATGTCTCTTCATATTGCGGCCAAGCACGGTTCTCTTCAAGCTGCGAAGTTGCTGGTCGCAAAAGGAGTAGCGATCAATGGTACGAATGGACAAAAGAAGACACCACTCATCATCGCGGCTGAAAATGGCTTTGCAAAGGTTGTGGAGATGCTTCTCGAGAACGGAGCCAGCTCCAAGACCAAGGATAAGGGGGGTAAGAATGCACGCATGAGAGCTGAAGCAGGAGGCCATGCAGGTGTGGTTCAGGTCATCGATGACTGGGCTCTCAGGGCGAAGAAGTAACGTATTCGCCGTGTCGCTTTCGGTCAAAACACTCCAAATATGTGTTCTGATATCATTACTTTCTTCTAGGCGTATTACTTGAATGAAGAATCCATCTACCAACGGTGAACATGTGATGATAATACAGTTTGCTAGAACCATGTGATGGTCTGCGCTGAGATCTATAACTAGAAGCGTCACAACTTTGCCGTCCTGCGTTATCAATCCTCTTAGCACATCCCAAGATGGCAGAAGCGGCTGGACTTACACTTGGTGCTCTCGGCATCGCTGCACTCTTCAATAACGCCCTTGAATGCTTTCAGTACGTTCGTGTCGCCAAAGATTTTGGCCAGGACTTCGAGACATATCAAATCAGGCTTCATCTGTCCGAAATTCGACTTTCCCATTGGGGCAGTGCCGTGGGTGTTACAGACACGGACGCTGAAATCCCTCTCCATTTCTCTCCGGACGAGCAAGAAGTTGCGCAACGGACGCTTGAGCATATCATCAAGCTGTTTCAGATAACGGAGGAGAAGGTCAAAAACTTGGAGAGAAGATCATCAGAGCCTGAACTTAGCGATCGCATGAGGAAGTTGTGTGATAAGATGAACAAGCTGGCTTTGGGCAGAATGAACAAAGCATCCAAGGTGAAGGACGGTCTGTTCGCGAAGACGAAATGGGCGCTGTTCTCGCGCGACGGTTTCATTAAGCTCGTTGAGTCTATTTCCAGCCTAGTCAACGAGCTCATAGCCGCTTTTCCAGATGGTATAAAGAAGAAGAGGGAGCGATTATGCAACGAAGACGTAGAGGAGCTTGTTGCGAATGAACCGGAACTCTCAACTCTGTTGAAGGACGCCTTGGGCGAGGATGACGAACAGATGCAAGGCGCATTGCAAAAGGCTGTCGCTGCGACACATCAGAATACTGCTACGTTCTCTGGCTCTGGTGAGAATAGAGGGCTGCAACTAGGTCAGAATTATGGTTCGATGACGAATACTTTTGGTAGATAAGACCTACGGGGCTTTGTTTGTATTACGAATAGAGTGCGCCGTTAACGTAGACTGCGGTCTGGTCCTTCAGACAAGTTATTAAGATGGTGCTTTAGTATACGGTATGATTGCGATAGCTTTGATGTTGTTCGCTGGAGTGCTGTCTGCTGTGTCACCGCAGTACCGTGGCTTGTTTGTGTTATGATCAAAGCGATACCGTCGAGAAGCAGCAGCCGGGCGAAGAAAAGTTAAAAAGAACTATGTCGTCTGTCACATATTGCCATTCAACCACCTGGGTACAGCTGGGTTGGTGTTGTCGTTGTGAAAGTCTCGAGCACGTCAGGCGCGTTCTCGGGGCCGACATGACGTCGCGTGCCATCGGAACTGAGCCCCACAACGTTCCGAGAAATTTTGGCTTTCACCAGTCATCACTCTAATGCCCACTCGCCATCCCCGCATACCAAATGTCAAACCCACGAATAATTCACTCCATATCGCTTCCATACGTTCTTTGGTGCAAGTCGCTGCATCGGAGCCCCGCCGCATCCCGACTTCCACGCTGAAAAGATCAATTAACTCCTTCACGCCCACCGCCAAACTCTACGAGCCGATTACTGCGACCGCCACAACTAAGTGCAATACCTCCGTCGTAACGATGCCTGAAACTAGCGTCAGACGCGTGGATCCTCAGAAACTGGGGAAAATCACGTTCAAGAAGTCAGAGGACTTGATCGATGAATGGGACATAGAATACGACGATACAGAGGGTGAGACTAATGCTGGAACGCTGAAGCAAGCAGCGGAGGAGCTGGTGAATACAAACACCCCAGTCGCCTTTCCGACGGAGACTGTATACGGACTTGGCGCGGATGCGACAAGAAGCGCGGCGGTAAAGGAGATCTTCGCGAGTAAAGGACGACCAGCCGACAACCCTTTGATTGTCCATATACATTCTTTACCTCAGCTGCGAGCGCTGCTTTTGGGCAAACTAGACGTCGTAGGAGACGGGAAAGATGCTGGAAAGGACCCCATACCGGATATCTACAGGCCGGTGATTGAGCGCTTCTGGCCAGGACCGCTTACCATCATTCTACCGGCTCCCGAGAATTCGATCCTCGCACCAGAGGTCACGGCAGGTCTTCCGACTTTTGGCGCACGAATGCCGCGTTCTATCATCGCCTTGTCTTTGTTACGGTTATGCGGTCGCCCACTCGCCGCACCATCCGCGAACGCATCCACACGACCTTCGCCCACCGCTGCGGAACACGTTTACGACGACTTGAACGGCAAGCTAAATCTGATAATCGATGGTGGGCCATGCGAAGTCGGCGTTGAAAGCACAGTCATAGATGGACTTTCAAGCCCACCTGCGATACTACGACCGGGTGGCGTCACAGTAGAACAGTTACGGCAATGCCCAGGATGGGAGAACGTAGTTGTTGGATACAAAGATAAGCAAGCGGAAGACTCGAGTAAACCACGCGCGCCTGGGATGAAGTACAGACACTATAGTCCGAAGGCATCGGTTCTTCTGTTCGAGGCAGGCGCGAGCCAACCTACATCGGACGAGCTGAAGAGCAAGAGGCGCATTGGTGTCATTCGGACCAAGAGTTGGGATATCGTGTTAGGTTTGGGTGCCGAGAAGGTAAAGACATCGGATACGAATGGACCAGGAATTTGCGCTTCACCGGACACGGCCGCTTCTTTAGACGCCAACGACTCGCCGTCGCGCCTTTCGAACCTTCTGCGATCTGTCACTCAGCACCAGATACCGCACGCCGACCACTACATTGTGAAGCCCGAGGCAGTCCAGGTTTGGGAGATCAACCTTGGTGCGAAGACCGAGGATGTTGCCAGAGGCCTATTTTCAGCACTAAGAGAGCTCGACAAGAAAGGCGTCGAGGTCATATATGTGGAGGGTATCGACGATAAGACAGGTGACGATATTGCCGCAGCGGTCATGAACCGACTCAGAAAAGCGGCAGAGATCAGAACATGAACGGGGATGAACATGGCGCACGTCCTGATTGAATGAGCACGCTTCCAATTTTCAGAACCTTGACGCTTCACTGCTGATTGTCGGTATCGATATTCGACCATAAAAGACATGTTGACACGTCGATGAACAACTCAGTGATGCATTTAGCGAGTGTGGATATCTGTTCGCGATAAAACGACACTCCGACACCTCTCCTTTGCGACAGACATCGATCCTCTTACTATTTTGCAAGTATATTAGCGCCACTATCATGTCCACTCGCAATATGTATCTCGGTCTTGTTGCACTATTAGCCAGCTGCGCTCTAGGAGCTCCCAACGATGAGAACAACAGTCAGATATCGACAGCGACCGTTCAGCTGCCCCCAACAGGCAGTTCTATCACGCATGTTAAGGTTACTGTAACGACCACAAGCACTCTACCTTACGTATCGCCTCATGAGACTGGCAACTATACCTCCGGGTTCGCCGTCCCTCCGTCACCAGGCTCAGTGACGGCACCGTCCGATAGGCCTGACTACAGTAAGCCCACTAGCACAGCTGTTACTCTAATATGCCCCCACCCAACTGAACCATGCATCATCGACGGTATTCCGCTATGGCCTTCTGGTACCACTTCGCTCATCTTACCGTCCTTTACATATGATCCTTTGCCGACATCCATGGCTTCTGGGTCTCTTCCAAGCGCGGGCAGCACAATGGTGACTGATACACTTGCCACGTCTGCCAGCCCAACCAGTCCTATGGGTAAAAGTACTCCTTGTTCCCACACTATGTCGCATATTGTACCTGGCAATTCCAGCACCGATCTGCCTTGGACACCTGTATTGCCTTGGATAACGCGCTGGGAAACCTTGAGCATATCGTCAGGAAGCCTCCCTACTTTCTCGGTATTGAGCAGTACCGCATCTGGAATACCAGCGACACCATTGGCAATACCGGTTATCTCTGGGTCAGAGACTTCAGAATTCTACTGGCCCACAAGGAGCAGCTTGGATCCCAGTAGCTCAGCCACTTCGTCTATCATAAGCATCGGCGATGGGTCAACAGCATCAATCTCCTCATCCAAAGTAAGTACTACAGCCTCGGCAATAGCAATCCCTTCTACATCTTCTGCTATATCAGCTCACCCACGTTGCAAGGCTAAGTTCACACAGTCTCCCGATGCGAAAGCACCCGTGAAAGCCCGAGACACGGAAACAAAGGCGAGTAACATTAGCAGTTCTTCCATCCTCACTCTGAAGACCAGGGACATCATCGACGCATCACTGTTCAGAGGTATGGATAACGCAACACCTTCTGCAGGACGAGACGAAGAGAGCAAGGCGACTAAGAGGAGGATAAGCTACTGGACGCGCTTCTTCGCTGTTGCGGAACCTGCGAAACGGGTGGTAAAAGACTGTTTGGCCTGCGATCAAGAGGGGGAGGTTACTTGCTTGCCTGGCGGAAAGTATACATGGTGCACAGATGGGTGTGCTGTGACGTTGAACTTAGGCTGTGATATGGTATGCAAAGAGGGGATTATACGCAAAGAAGGGAATCATTGCGTACGATGAGGGTATTCGTAGATATTATTTTGTATTTTATCAACGATATCCGTACTTCTTCGGAAGCAGCAAAAATCTTGCACTTGTCTACATCCACATGTCCCTTCTACACGACCGCGTGAAGGTTTGCCACCCATCGTCAAGCTTCCAGGGTCTTCACGCCGACGTTTCACCACGACAACGTCAACCCGAAGAACCCAAAGTCGACCGACTTATCAGTTTGCGCAACGAACTGTTGCCACCAGCGTTTCGGAACTCACTGGCTTTCGGCGAACCGTTGTTTGCCCTGAAACACCTTGCGATAGTGAACCACATGTTCGATTGCCATCTCGGAGGAACATGATGCGATCGGTCCCAGTCCTTGGAATTCCAAAGAGGCTAAGTTACCATACCGGTAAAGGTGCCTGACGATCGACACTGTACGTCACCTGCAGGGCAGTGCATCCTAGCCGACCAGCAACCTTGGATGATCTGGGACTCGCAGTTTCACAACACTTCGGGGCTTACCACGGTGCATTTGGAGAGAGGCCCTGCATCACGGCTTGTCCTTCTCGTAGGTTTGTGCCAAAGACCGTGTGCTGCTCTGCGATCTACCGACGTCACGTGCGTGCTGTCAGATTCTGGACCACAGAATCCAGGCCACCCACGCACCGCGCCCGGGTCGTTGCTTCCGATGCCGAACCGTGCCCACGATCCAGAACTGTCGGAGCGAGTGGAGATCATTACGTGTACTCGCGACATCGCGACGAGCTATAATATCGCAAACCTCGCCCTTATTCCCAGCCCGAGGAATTTCAGAACGACAAACAATGGCAAACGTAGACACATGTCATACCCAGTTGTTGGGAGATGAAGTTTGACACACCGGGCGCAGAGCGCATGCGTTAGGCTGCGCAAGCCCAGCAGCGCTTATGCAGGAACCTCCTTCCTATCGATAGGCTATATCGATAGCGCAGGGCTGATTGACAGTCGCCTCGACTCGACTCGTATTGGATGCGTGTTAGTGTGCCAGCGAATGAGGTGCCTCACCGTGGAGAATCAGTTCTCTTGTTGCTGGCACAAAATCGGGGAGGCAGACCTCGAGCGCAATGTCTTCAGGCGCATACGATGGGAGTTCTCGTTGTGATTGTGTGACGTCGGTGGAAGCGTCACAGCTGCGTTATCTGTTCATCGGCAGACAGAAGAAAACAAAGACGTTCGGAGCCCGATAGAGGGAGGGATATGTCGGTAATTGTGACAAGGACCAGCCTGGCGGAGCGCTTTCGCGTGCGTACCACGTTGTCGTTGTGGTTGACGTGGGTGTAAGGTCACCGTTGATGCGACCCGACACCTTGTCCATGAACACCGGAAATAATCTTATCGTGACTTGTGAATCTGTCGACGCTTCAGAACACTGCGAACATAACAATGGATAACACTGGTGTGCTAAGCTGAGCTGAAGTGCATGAGCAAGGGAGCCGGCTGAGTACGAGGTCGCGCGCGGAGGGCCTGCCGTGCCACATCGGTTGGTATTTTTGCATCGGACCGCCTCAGTGTTGACTCGTCGATACGAGAAAGCCTCGTCAGCATCGCATACGCCCTCTCGGCATACCTCCAGTCCTCAGCCCCTTTGGGTCGCGAGCCCGAACACGGTTAACGCTCAACAAACAAGACGATGGTCGCCGGGATGAGGGCCTCGTCATCGCTCGATAGAACTGGTCAGACTCCCGCAGAGGCGATCACACTTTCGGAAATGAGAGCGTCTGCGTCTAGAATACTCGATCAACCCGCGCGGTCTTTGCGCCCGGCCCCACCCCTTACGATGCCGCGAGTACCAAGACTTGTGAAGGATCTGTGGTCCTGTCACTATGTGGGACCAACGCACACCACGCAGCGAACGTCGATAACATTCACGTGGGCGACATGTCTGACAGGATGACTTTCACGTCTATCGATAGAGCAGCTTGCAGACGCAAAAAGCAGATCTGACACCGAAACCGACGCAAACGGTATACGGCCCCTGCTGGCATGCGTCGGTGAGCGGGTGTACCTGAATGTGGCGGCTACGTGAAACGCACGGCGCCATGCGGTAGCTAATCAAGACGGACCACGACCTTAGCGGCTCAGGCCTCTTCTGAGCTGTGAATGGCCAAGTGGGTTATTTCCACCTGAACCCCTGGCTTACCCGCTTGCGCAGAGCCTGAAGGTGTGAAAGGTTCTAGCCAGGCGCATGTGCGAAAGGATCGAGCGCCCGGATTCCCCGCGAAAAATATATCAAGTTGAAAATCACCCGCCCTCCCCGTTCTTTTTGTCACATCCTGATCCTCAGACTCACACCAAACACGGTCGTTGCCTGTCCACTCCTTTGAGCATTTCTGCTCGGTACATTCTCTTGTCGCTCTCTGACTACCACGTTCATTGTTCGACTGTCCAACGATTTCGCGCTCAGGTTAGCCGCATCTGCTTTTACTCATCGATACCCTACAAGCAAAGCGTAACGCACATCCTTAACCTGCAATCTACACCGAACATCGACATGTCTGCCTCTGTCAAGTTTACCGGCCTTTTGGCCCTCGCCTCCGCTGTTGCGGCTGTTCCCCACTACCAGCACGAAAAGTTCCACCACAGGGCTGCTTACCCTGTCAACGGATGGGGTAACTCAAACACCACTGCCATGGCTCAGGCTACCGGTACTGGTGCCTACCCCGGTGAACAGACTACCACCATCGACACCACTTCGACCTCGACCTACACTCAGTACGAGACCGTCTACCAGAAGCCTTCCGGTCTTGCTGGAGGCAACAAGCAGGTCGAGGCTGCCGATGCCTCCACTGGTGTCTGTGGCGCAACCGTCACTGTGACTGCTTCCGAGAAGGTCACTGTCACCGTCACTCCCGGAGGCGGTGCTGCTGTCCCCACCTCATCTGCCGCTGGCACTGGATACGGAGTCCCTTCTTCAGTCATGCCCGTCGCTGAGTCAAGCTCCACGGCCGCCGAGTACCCTGCCGCTCCTCCTGCCGACAAGCCCACTTCCTCGGCTGCCGAGAGCACCGTCGAGACTCCCGTAGCTGAGGCCACCACCTCTCCCGCTGCCGAGTACCCCGCCGCTCCTCCTGCTGCTTCGTCTTCCAAGGCTGAGTACCCTGCCGTTCCTGAGGCGCCCACCTCCAAGACCCCCGAGATCACCGCATCCGCTCCCCAGAAGCCCGTCGAGTCGGCCACCTCCGTCGCTTCTTCCGCTGCTCCTTCCCCCACTGCTGGCAACAGCTACAGCGGCGTCAAGCGCGGTCTCGCCTACAACGAGGCTCACCTCTGCACCACCTTCGGCAGCAAGTTCGGCTTCGGTTACAACTGGGGACAAGTTGAGAGCAACGACATCGGCACCTCCTTCGTCCCCATGATGCACGGTCCCAGCAAGTCTTCCGCCGACGAGTGGCTCGCCAACGTCGACACGGCCGTCAAGAAGGGATCCACCGCCGTCATGGGATTCAACGAGTGCGACCACACCTCGCAGTGCAACCTGAGCCCCGAAGCCGCCTGCACCGCCTGGAAGGAATACATGAACCCCGTCAAGGCCGCCCACCCCGAGGTCACCATTGTCGGACCCTCCGTTACCAACGGTAAGTTTTGGCTATACGAATTGCATATGAGACACATACTGACTTGACTTAAAAAGGCCCTGCCCCGATGGGATTGGACTGGCTCAGCCGCTTCAACGACTGCTGCCCCGACGCCAAGGTCGACGCAACCAACATCCACTTCTACGACATCTACGACGAGCAGACCATCGACCGCTTCCAAGCTCAGGTCGAGAAGGCCGCCGACATGGGTGGCAAGAAGGTCTGGATCACAGAGTTTGGTCTCAACCCCGGCAGCGCCTCTGAGGAGCAGGCCGCCAGCTTCCTCAAGGACGCCATGGCGTACCTCGACGGCTCCGACAAGGTCCAGGGTTACTCCTGGTTCATGGTCGGTGACGGTGAGAACCAGCTCAACTCTGGCAGCGGCCTCTCGGCTGTTGGCAAGGTCTACGCTGGTGCCGCTTAAGCACCTAACTTCCTCTCTCCCCGCTTCTTTTTTAGGACGGATGGGTTAGGCGTTTTTGTGTGGTTAAAAGACTTCTCTCTGTTTGTTGTTGTGTGTATATTTTTGGGTATATCCTTGGGATCAGGCTTTGTTCTCTGGGGAGCTTCATGGCATAGAACGAGCGTATGCGCACTCTGATGCAAAACGATCGCTTCAGCATATTGCTTTTTTGTTTAACTTCTAGTTACAGCTGTGTTTGAGGGGGTGTGGTGGATTGGTGTAGCGATATATGTGATGAATAGAAGACTGTTGATTTCAATCTTTGTCCCTTGCATTCTGTGACTTGCTGAAAGCTGACGCGGTGACGTTGGGTCAGAGAGAAGCGTTTACTGACGTAAGCCCCAACGATACTGTTGCTTGCTTCTTCTTTGTTCTACCCGACGAAGCACTGATGCATCAATTTTAATCTCACGTCTTGTTATAATTACATATAGATTATGCAGTCAGCCTGACACGGCCACAGCGACGTACACATGTAGAGTCTTGCAAGGCCAACCATGTCCTTCCTAACACACGTACCCCCTCGTATCAACCGCAACGATGCTCCCAGGCACCACAACACTTCCATTAACAGGCATTGCCAAACCCCCAGCAGTGCTCACATATAGCACATCCCGATCACTGTCCGTTCTTCCAAACGCTGCCGCGGTGTCCCCTGCGAACGTCGCTGACCCCTTTGCACCTGCGACTACCTCCATCTTCTTCCCACCTGGACTTACAGCAATGACTGTGTTCTCGTAGTTACTCACAGCCCACAACGTGCCATCCGGCCCGAACGTGAAGTCATCGACAAAGTCGGCCACCGCAGTCAGATTGGCGTATAGTTCCACACCCCCTTTGGGGCTATGCGGTATGTACCCTCTTGAAGTGATGGGAACGCGGTATATGGCAACGAGATCCGAGTTACTAAAGTACACCCACTCATCGCGTATCTTGATACCGTTAGCACCGAATCCTACGGTAGCATTGTGCAGTCGCGGATACGGCTTGAGCTCTGGTCCATCGGCGATGATCTCGCTGGTCCCAGTTTTGGTATCGAAGCGGAAGAGGAGGCCATATTGAGAATCTGCCATTATGACAATGGAAGGGTCGGCGGTTAGGGCGGCGGCGCCATTAAGTAGTTTTGCTTGCGGTACGTTTGCGATTTTGTGGACTGTGGGTATGGAGATATTGGGCGAGGCGAAGGTGGCTTGCCAAACGGACCAGGTACCGGCATAGCCAGTCGAGTTGGTTGTAGCGTTTCCAGCGATGATGGCGTAGGTGTCTGGGGCTGTTTCTGTGATTCCGAGTAGGTCGGTGACGTTGGTGGCACGGAATTCGTAGATAGGTTCTAGGGTTGCGTTCTCTAGGGACGGGTTCTTGATGGTGTAGAGGATGGGGACTGGAGCTAGTTGGGTGACAAGAAGATCGCCATTTGGTCGGACGACGATGTTTTCCAGCCAGGTTGGGACTGTGGAAAGCTGAGCTACTGTTCTGGCTGGGAGAGGAAGGACGGGTCTAGCGAGAGGCGAAGATGATGTGCCGAGACCTAAGAGGGCCAAAGACAGTAGGGAAGTCAGTCTTCTAGGGGACATTGCGCTGTGCTATAAAATGGGATGGTAGTCGTCTCTTGTGGTGTAATTAGCGAGTTGCATGGGGCACTTTCAACTGCCATGTAAATATATGTCCTTGGAAACTGTTGGATGCATAGTCATGATGAGCATCTCGTATCTAGTCAGTGATCATCTTGATGCCTTTAGTGATAGGTATGTCAGCATGTTTTAACTGTGCACAGTTCATGTCCCTCCACCTTTGTAGATTGGCGTTGGACTAAAGACCTTACACATCGCCATGAAGCGTGATTCAGCACACGACTGCGCGTGATTGGACCCGTCTCGTACAACAACTCCACTCGTCAACGCAGCCGACCGGGTGTTAGCCTAGCGTTAACACTGTAAGATATCAGAGGTACATTTGCCGCGCGTTACCGTTCGGAAAGATGCAGATAGGAGATGTCAAGAGGAAGGTGCGACTGAGAGCCAGGGACATGACCTTGGAAGCGTGCTTTGTCATCCCACGTGTGCTGTACCAAACCAACCGTCATGACGCCATGCAGATTCTCTGGTGACTTCCGATCTGCCAGTGTCTCGTTAGCCATAATCTTTTGCGACTGCAGCTGCCTGTATCGACCAATCTTGAATTCCGAATTATAGAAATGTATCCCATGCCAATCGCCTATCGATAACGCTTCTTCGACTGGACGGCTTGTGCCTAACGACAATGATTTCCACAAGTACCGGATGTCCAGTTATTCTGCGCATTCTCTTTAAACACCCATGGCAAGCACATGTTGCCTACGCCAATCTTACACGAGGTATAAAAGTACAGTAACGCCGTCCATACGCCTGCGATGGAGGTTGCTAGCCCGCCCTTATTGGTTCTCCTGCTTCGTTTGTTGTTGTTGCTGTGATTGATGCATGCCTTGCTGCATCGCATTCTGCCCCCAATTTTGCTGCAGGCCTGCACTATTCGGTGGTTGTGACGCATTCGAGTTCATCCGTTGCGGCCCGGGTGACTGCTTCATTTGTGGGGTCTGCCCCTTCCATCCTGGGAACAGCTCCTGCAGCTTGGTATATAGCTTGACGAGCTCGGCGGGCGAAGCGGGTATCGACATGATGGCGGGCCCCGGTTGTATTTGCTGACCAGGCTTTGGTACTTTCTCCGCATTCTGCGCGAGGTAGGCGAGGTTTGCCTGGAGGCGGCGCATGTAGCTGGGGCTGTTAGCTGACGTCGCGCAAGGGATGCGCAGTACTCACTCTACGTACTCCTTGGATGGCTGCGGCTTGTCGCCTTCGGGCTTCCCTTCTGGCGTGGGCCCGACTTGGCCTGCCTTGCCCTGCGTCTGGAGTTCGCAAACTTCTTTGATGAGGATGCTGTTGATGTCGAGGAGGGTTGCGACTCGGTCTGCATTACGCGCCGGGTTGGCGGGCGACACGGGCGACGGGGGCACCTGCTTCACGGGCGTCTGGACCTGGGGCGGCTCCGCCTTGACGGGCAGCTGGAGGTTCATGGGGGTCTGCTGGCCGTTGGTCTGCATGCTGCTGGGCGAGGGCTGTGGCTGCGGTGTCGCATAGGGTGCCTGGCCAGTGGTGCTGGCAGGGGAGGCCGTCTGGCGGTTCTGGGCAAACTGGTGGTGGGCAGGCGAGGGCATCGTCTGCGCATAGGGCGCGTTCGAGTAGGGGCTCGGCGACGACAGCTGGTGTTGCTGCTGCTGCTGTTGCGCCTGCTGTTGCTGTTGTTGCGCCTGCTGCATGGCGGCTGCTCCATGGTGTCATGTCAGCCAGGCTGCGAGGAACGCGCCCACGGGCGGCGATAGGGCAGGACAAGAAACGCGCACGTCACTGGCTTACCTCGCTGCTGGAGATACGGGGCTCCTGGCTGAATGCCATTGCTCCCCATGGCGCCACCCATGCCCGGGAACGACGGGGACTGCCCGTACTGCCCATGTGGGTTGGCTTGCTGCTGGAGCCGCGCCTGTGCATCGAATTGGGCGTGTTGCGGGGAATTGGCGAACTGGCCGCCATACGCATTAGGGTTATTGAAATCCATTATCGGCACTCATTGGCCACGTCGCACAACTCGGTTTAGATTGATCGGTGGGTTGATCCGTTGATGGGAGAAAACGTGCGGTTCGTGATAAGCTTGGGTTTCGGCTCTAGAAGCTTTGCAACCCCAGCTCAGGCCAGCCGAGCGAGTCAAGTTGGCCGCCCTCGCCCTCTTTGTTCCAGCGCGACCACGTCCTCACGAGCGCACCCAGCATCGTCAAAGGAACTCCAGAATACATCAAACCCCGCATGGCGCCCTACTGGACCAGCGTGCAAGCATGTCCTAATGCAGTGCCTTAAGCAACCTCACACCTCCACCATCCCTGTCACATGGGCCCACAAAAATGCTTGACATATCTCCCGAACATGGGACGAGACGCTTCCAGATCCGTCACCAGGTACCACGGCCTGCCATTAATACCGGGTCTGAGGCTCTTATCCGCCAACTAGATGAACCGCCGCCACCTGCATATGCCATGTGACTGACTCTTGGGAAGACTCGGCCATGTTGGCATCGAGGCATCTCGAGGCAGCACGCGCCCTCATCCTCCAGGACCGACGCACGCACTTGTTACCTATTTCTCTCATGCACTTCTGAAAACGCCACGTTGTATTCAAGTTGAGCTTGGCAATCGAGTGTAACTACATCATAGGCTCCCATGCTGCCACTTCTAAGCGAGCTCTAGCTCATCACGCGGTGTGTGGATGGGTTTCTTAACCGGGATCTAACCTCTCAACGCTCCTTCGGTGTGTGTGATACATCCATGTGGCTGCATGACGTCGGAATGTGGGCGCCGATGAGTATAGTCCTTGTCTCAATAGCAAAACGTGCTCAAGAGCTCCTTGGGATCTGCACCTCTCGGGCCGAAGTAAGATGCAGAAATACAGTAGTAATAAGCACTTCGTAAGGCGGTGTCTCCCTGATTATTCTCCAAAGACCTCCTCCTTCGTCGGTTTCTCTTTGCGGCGCAGTGCCACAAAGTACGCCTCTTTAGATTCCTGGAGCCAGTCAGCGTGGAACATCCACTGTGCGGAAAAACCTACAGCGCGAGAGGATTCCGGCTTCTCCCTGTACACCTTGGCGAAGAGACGCTTCAGCTTTGTCTCGAATGCCTTTTCCTCCGATCCTTTGTAGTACTTGCAGAGGAAGTGGCCGCCAGTCTTGAGCGTATCGAAAGCGAATGTCAGGGCGGCCATGCACAAGTCCTACGAAATTTAGTAAAATCAAGAGTGATCGGCGGACTACCCACCATGCTGCCGGCGTGGTCTCTGAAAGCATTTCCGCTGGTGTTCATCATCCTAAAATATGGGTCACTAAGGCTCTTCTTGTAGAAGCCGGCCGTTTGGTCCCAGGGTTCTGACATGTCGCTGAGCACCACGTCTACTGCTCTGCCCTGCTGCATATCTCTCTCCTTCGACGAGAGCCTAGTTGGAGCATTTCGTTCGCTGTCACTGGTCTCTGCTGGGCGCCCGATCGTTTCGAGTTCTACGCCCTCCAGATGAGCATGCCGTTCGATGTCAATGTATCCTCGTTCCATATCGTCCAGCTCTTCTTCAGTAAGTCCCTCGCTGGCTTTGGCAGAAACCTGTCTTCTGGGTCTGCCCAGGTCCGGATCTCGCACATAGGCTCGAACCTCGTCTTGAATTACAGGTGATAGAAAGTCGCCTTGTATGGTGGAGACGCCTCGCGGGGGTTGTGCGGGTATCAAGTCAATACCTATGACACGACCCTCTGGAGCAGTACGATCTGCAGCAACCTGGAGACATTAAGATGCTGTAGTTTGTGTAGATGGACCTGGCGAACCTGGGACCATGATCCTGGTGCAAAACCCTGGGATCCTTTAGCATCGTGTTTCCAGTGAGGGCGACAAACGTACGAGATCGACGACAGTCTGCCCGGGTTGGAAAAGCTTGTGCTTGGTGTTAAGCTGTGGCACGTTAGTCAGTGCGCAGTCACAGACCGAGGCGCAATTACTTCAAGCAGCTTGAATGCAGCGCGACTCTTCAAGCCTTGTACTTTGGCTTCCTTGGCGAAGAAGTCCCTGCCTTGGCGTGACTTCCATCTTGTTGAAGATGAGGATGCACGTCGACCTGAGAGCCTGTGAGTGGATTGGTGAGAGTCACGAGTCGCGTGTCTCAAGGCAAAACACGCTGGCGCTCCTGGATGATGGGAAGACTCCAGTAGCAAGCTATCTGTGAGCTGCCGAAATATACGACGTGACAGCATAGGGAAGGTGCAACTGTTGTGCGGCGCCTTCGCCTTCGCAGAACTTATATACTCTTATCGATAACGTACGTCAACGATTTCGACATGTCACCCCAAGTCCACGTCCTTCACAGACACTTGCGATAGAAAGGACGATAACTAGGAAAACTACATGCTGCAACCGACCTTGACTTGACTTGAAGGACCATCACTGTGTTCGCGATAGCTCATCATCTCGGACTCGAGATGTGAGGTCATCTCCGAGATATTATCGTCTTCAACCTCGGAACGCCGAACCTACGATTACGATGTGTCAACGTCCACGGCCGACGTTTGTACCCCGCTGTTCTCCAGAGTCTAGTGAGCACGCGATCTCAGTTGGGTGTGGGGTCGTGTGCTCATCGAACGGTACGTTTTGGATGTCTTCGCAGTATCTGGTGATGGAGAGCCCGGGCGGTACCATTCCGCATGTGACGACACCCATCCAAGACAGATGCAGGCTATCAAGACCATGAGCAGCAGGGCTCTAAAACAGCATCCTATAGTGTTTCCAACAACGGCTGACGCAGAAGGAGTGACAGTGCGCAGCTGACTGCGTTGTCTAGTAAGGGGTGACTGAGGCGCAACGCCAGTTTGCGTGCATCTGCCCTGGTGTTCCCCTGACGTGTTGCAATGATGCGCGTCGAATCATGGCGGCTCGCAGTCAGCCCCGTCAAGGGGCTGATGCCGGAGGGAGACGACAGGTGTCAACCAGAGCCAAGTATCAGATCGCGAGTAGCCGGGCCGTCAGCGAGGACCGTGGTTGTTATAAGCATGGCTGATGGCATTCGTCGATTCGTGGCGCTAGACTAAAATTCGCTCCTTCCTCCCGCGGTATCCTCAAATCTCCGCTACCAGAGACGATCCAAACACGACAACCCTACCGAGGAGCGACGCCCATGACACACGCGCGACTACACACACAAACACTCACTTGAAAGCTGCCTTGCATGGAAGATCGAATTCACCGCTCATCGACAAGTCCTGCTCACCTCGTACGGCCAGAAATCTGTCTTCACCTCCGCAACACCATTTTCCGATGACCTCGACACTACGTCGCGCGACCTTTTCTTTCCGTCGATAGAACTTGTCCCCGCCCGGACAACAATATCTAGCTTTTTAGAGCAACAGCGCCGCGTTTAGAGCAACGCCGAACAGCGTCATGTCGAAACCATCCGAGAAGCCGCAATCGCAACCGCCCGCCATCATGAGTGATGAACCGGGCAAGGGCATAAAAGTGAGTCAAGATGCAAATACTAGTCGCAGAATGTCAATTGACCCCTCATCGCAGCCCCTCGGTACTCCCGACATCACAAGCTTGCAGCGCGTCCGCCAGGTCTTTGCCCAGCCTGTCCTGGCATCCTTCGTTGCCGGCGGCGTAGCTGGCGCGGTTTCACGAACCGTCGTATCGCCTCTCGAACGCCTCAAGATTCTATTCCAAGTCCAGAGCGTTGGCCGCGAGGAATACAAGATGTCCGTACCCAAGGCTCTGGCTAAGATGTGGAGGGAAGAGGGATGGAGAGGATTCATGGCCGGAAACGGTACCAACTGCATACGGATTGTACCATACTCGGCCGTACAGTTCAGCGCATACAACGTCTACAAGCGGGTACGTCTATTTCTCTTCTGTTCAGCGTGTTCTTGATTTCAGCGAGCGACTTGCTTTTCAGACATTGGGGTGGATGGGACAAGGTGAGGGCGGACGAGAGAGAGAGGGCGGTAAGTTGGGAAGAATCCGAAGCTTCGCCGATGGAAAGCTCAAAGTGAGCCGGGAGGAGATACAAAAGGACACGGAGGTTTCTGCAAAGACGACGACGGCCATGGTATGTCCCAAAGTTTCATAGCTAACTTGCCTTAGTTCTTCGAGAGCGAACCAGGTGCCCCTCTCGATGCCTACCAGCGACTACTCTGTGGTGGTCTTGCCGGTATCACCTCCGTTACGTTCACCTACCCACTCGATATCGTCCGAACACGCCTATCCATCCAGTCCGCATCGTTCTCCGATCTCAAGAAGGAGGCTGGCCAGAAGCTGCCGGGCATGTGGCAACTGCTTACAACCATGTACAAGACCGAGGGCGGTTTCCCGGCGCTATACCGTGGCATCCTTCCCACAGTGGCTGGTGTCGCACCGTATGTCGGCCTTAACTTCATGGTGTACGAGATCGCCCGTACCAAGTTTACACGCGAGGGTCAGAAAGACCCGGGTGCCATCGGCAAATTAGGAGCGGGTGCCGTCTCCGGTGCTGTTGCGCAAACTATCACATACCCATTCGATGTCCTGCGGCGGAGATTCCAGATCAACACCATGAGCGGTATGGGATACCAGTACGCAGGAATCGGCGACGCCATCAAGCAGATCATCAAGACAGAAGGCTTCCGGGGTCTGTACAAGGGTATTGTGCCCAACCTTCTCAAGGTCGCGCCTAGCATGGCTAGCAGTTGGCTCAGCTTCGAGATGACACGAGACCTGCTCATGGGCAAGGGGAACTCGGGCTTCTTGTAGGACAGACAGTCCCATCTTCACCATCGTCGAAACGAACTACGGCAGAAGAAATCGACAAGAAACTTCACATTACGAGCGCTCTTCCGACAGGAAGAAAGATACACGAAACCGTTCACCGACAACAGGTGGCATTGTATAACGTCAACGAAAGCGATTGATACAAAATACGAGCATTGCATTTGGGAAGGGTCACCACGGCCTGGGGGTCTGATTTGGGAACGACCTCCCATGGATAACAGCGAAGGCGTTTGACTGGGTTTTAGTCCTTGCAAGTTGCACAGCATTCACATGCAACTTTTCCTTCTTCCTCTTCTCAAGAGTCGAAAAAGAACGAGCGGTCATGCATCATACATAGAAGCATATTCGAGTCTGCTATGCGGACATGATTTGGCATGGCTTGTACAATATAGATAGTTTCATGGTGGACCTGGGAAACTGGGGATAATGGAACTGCTTTACATCAATACTGGTGCTTGACGTGTACAAGAGTGATTCTGTACACGCACGTCATTCCATATCCTCATATCACCCATGCGCGCACAGAAACCCGTTATTCAACCGCTTCACCACGACGTCCCTCACGTTCCGGACAAGTACTATTCTCCGTCAGCACCAATCCACATTTTCCCTTTGAAGTGAGAATGTCGATACTTACATGCCCTTGCACCCACGGCAAAAGTTCCACGAGTTCATACACTGCTCATGGCGGCAGTATTCCCAGTCCTTCTTTCCCTTCTAGGATCGGCCAATGAATAAGGTTCCGTGTGTAGGAGAGGAGTGGGATTACTTACATTGTGGCATGTGTTGAGCTTGTCGATACAGATAGTGCACGGCTTTTTGGCTGCTGTGGTGACGTCTGTTGGTGGGGGGTCGCGGTCTGTGGTAATGATGGGGGTGGAAGGGAGGGTTGATAGTGTTGTAGAAGAGATCCGGTTAAGAGCTGTAGTCGCGGTGACTAGGACGAGGAGGCATGCTAGTATGGCGATGGGTTGGATGGGGAAGTGCATGATGTTCGTTTTGGTGATTGTTGGATTGCTGATGAAATTGTGGAGTGATGGAGTGACCAGGATGGAAGCAGGATATGGAGATAGATAAACAGTATCCTACGTGTCTGGCAGTCGTCATGCAAGCTGAGTAGTGAGTCACTGGCCTAGAAGTGTTTGGTGCTTGGATGTGAATTGCGCGTTGAAATGATTAGCAAGGTGTCACATGTAAATCTTGCACACGTAAATAGTTGAACTAGTGTGACATTTGAGATGGTCTACAGGGAGATCAACCCCAAGACCTCTACTCCGAATGCAAGGGAAAATGTTACAGTATTTACAAAGACCCTCTATAGCTCGCCGTCCTTCCGCAGAGTCTCGTTACCCCAGGGCTCGCTTGTCAAGCAAGTCAATCCAGCAGCCGGCTCGCAGCTCTTCCTTCCGCTCAATGGTCCTGGCGATGGCAGCTTGAGGCCACCAGCCGCGTATTGGCGTCCCTGCTCGTTGGCGAGAGCTTCACCAGCGCCCGCCTCTACGTTCAGCGATCCCTTGCCCGATGCCAGACCCTTGCCTCCAGGCTGCGCACCGGTGGATTGTTCGGCGGCCTTGAGGGCCTTGAGCAGGTTGACTGTCGAGTCGTATGTGAGATCCTCGTAGTAGTCGTCGTTGATCTGGACCATGGGCGCGTTCGCACATGCACCAAGGCATTCGACCTCGGAGAATGTGAAGAGGCCGTCTGCGGTGGTCTCGCCGTGGTGTACGCCCAATACGTCTTCGCAAGCCTTCATAACCGAGTCACTGTCGCAAAGCATGCATGGGGTCTTCATTCTGTCAGCTGCTGCCCTCGGTGCCAAACATGTTGTCTACTCACGGTTGTGCAGACCTGGACGTGGAACTTGCCCACGGGGTCCCGGTTGTACATGGTGTAGAAAGTCGCAACCTCGTATACACGCATTGGTGGCATCTCCAGTATCCGCGCAACCTCGTTCATGACGCTGATGCTGCAGAATCCGTGCTGGCGTTGTCCGAGGTCGAGGAGCGGCATGACGGCGGCCTTCTTGTATTGGGAGGGGTATCGAGAGACGATCTCTTGGATGAGTTCCTCATTTTGCGGTGTGAATTTGAAGGGAATTTTGAGGTTGTTTTGAGGCGTGTCGCGGTGCTACAGACGTATTAGCTCGGCTTCCAGCGCAAGATGAATGAAATACATACGACGTTGAGCGAGCCGCTCTCGTTCCATGACGGTCGCGAAACGCTGAAAGCCCGCCATTGAGCCCTCTGGAACTGTCGCGAGGCCCGTGGGGCAATCCTGCATGCGAGGGGGACGAGTCTTGAGGCCATGGTGGGTTGTGCTGCGGGCTGGAGGCGATGGCGTCGATTGAAGATGTCAACGATGAAGCTCATCCGAAGCGCCAAGTAAATGTGCAGGGGTCGTTGCAATCAGCCGCCTCTGATTGGCCGCGCCCAACATCTCCACTACGTTGTACCTTCGACGCTTCCTCACTCCTTCTCCGCAATGGTTCAGGTCATCCCAAGCATCGCTTCGTGTTGCGTGATCGATGGCAATACCTGATCGCCGTTCTCCCGTAGCTACATGGATCCACGACTTCGCTGCTTGAAACACATTACCGCCTTTGCTGCAGCGAGCCATGCCCAGTACAGTCGAGGCCGCCACGTAGCTATCCCCACCGACACCGTCCTCGTGCGTTTCGTCGCTGCTGCGCACTGCGAAAGCTTCATTTTTCTCTGGCATCCGCGGCAGTCTAGCCTGCGGATTCCTTTGTTGGCAACGTCCCGTATTAGTTTCTGCGCAAAAAATGGCTCGGTACAGAGCCGCATCGATGCTCGTGGAATGCGCCTACGGCGGTCAACCACGTCTGATGGAACTGTGGGTCTGCTAACACACGCTGGGGGCACCTCGCGACATTGCATCCTTAGGAGTAGCAGTCGGTGGACTGAGAGACGCATAGGATTCTTCCCTCTGTGCCGCCGTAGGTGGAAAGATACCCTAGCCATTGTGTCTGGCCAATCGGCCGCTGTTCGCCTCATTGACGGCGCTCTGCGCGGACGCAGGCAGGCTTTCCGTTTGATGAGTTGTACCAATGTTTGCACTGTCAATTCGGTATCTTCACAGGCTTACAACACCGGCCGCTTCTTCCAGCCATGTTTCAGAGTCATATGATGCCACTACGTGTACGTGTACATCACTCATGCAGCACTTCACTAGTACAAGGGGGCGGTCAACATCTGCGCCATATAAGTATCAATTGCTGCTATCATAGCATTTCCTGATCTCCTTCAACATCCCTTTGCTCTAACCCCACTATTACGCTGCCGACCTATACTCGCATTCGTCTCGTGGCCCACCCACATTTTCGCCCAGGATGTGCAAGTACACAATCACGATACTCGAATGCGGCCACAAGCAGGATGATCATGTCGTCACTCTCAACTGCCCCTACTACGATAGGACCAGAGTACCCTGTGACCGTGACAATTCGAGGACAAAAGATCGCTGCACCGTAAAAACCAGAGACCAAAACGGGATTTGCAACAGATGTCTCCGCGACAACGAAGAAGCCGCCATGCGCCGTGACTTGGAAAAAGAAAGAGAACACAAACGCCGAGAAAACGAAGAAGCCGCAGAAGCATTCCGACGTGGGCAGGAAGAACTTAAAGAGAAGAACCGCCGGGAGGCGGAAGAAAGACGACGGGCTCAGCAAAAAGCCGACGACGAAGCCAGGGACAGAGCCCGTCGGGAAGCGGACAGAAAGCAGCGAGCTGACGAAGAGGCCAGGGAGAGAAGTCGCAGGGAAGCCGAAGAAAGACGCCGAGCGGATCAGAGGGCCGAAGAAGAAGCTACGGAGAAACGCCGCCGGGAAGACGAAAAACGACGTCGGGCGAAAGAAAAAGCCGACGAAGAAGCTATGGAGAAGCGCCGCCGGGAAGCGGAGCAAAGACGACGGGACGACGAGGAAGCTATGGAGAGAGACCGTAGGGAAGCGGACGAAAGGCGGCGGCAGGCCAAGAAAGAAGCCGATGAAGAAGCCATTGCGAGAAGACTTAGGGACCACGAGAAAGAGATGGCTGAAAAGGAACAGGAAATGGAAAGAAAACGCAGAGAGCATGAGAAGAAGATGGCAGAGCATGATAAGAAGATGGCAGAGGACATTGAGCGACGCCGGCGGGAGCATGAGAAGAGATTGGCAGAAGAGGAAGCACAAGCAAAGGAGATCGAAAGGCAGAGAAAGGCGGAGCTCGACCGACTGGCCAAAGAACAACGGGATCTGGATTTGATGATTCAAAAGTCCAGAGAAGAAGCAGACCGGAAGAAGAGAGAAAAGGAGGAAGAGGAGCAGCGAGCCTTGAGGGAGAATGAGAAATGGGAGCAAGAAAAGAAGTATCGAGAGGAACTAGTAAGTCCAAGTCCTATATCATCTCAACATCAGTTACTAACCTCACTCTCCCACAGCTCCGATCAAGGACCGCCGCACCACCATCCCCACCCGCCACACCACCTGCGCCCCCAGCCCCAGCCCCCAAACCCGCCGTCAGCAAATCAGCACCCCGCCCCCCTCCAGCGCCCAAGCCCGCACCGAAGGAAATCAACTACTCTCTCCCCGCTGTTGGCGATCAAACGTATGGTCACCTGATGCTAGGCAATCGTCGTGCCCCCATGCACCCCTCGCAAGAGATCCCCGGAACGCCAACAACCTCGGGCATACCCATGTCACCCACGAGCCCGGCACCATTCGCGCGCCTTGGTGGCGCCATCGCGGCTTCTGACGTCCCCGTTGTGAGGGAGGTTAGGGGCCAGATCCCGCCTGTTATGCCCGTCGCTATGGACTCGAGGGCTGGATTGAGGAGGACGAGCGAAACGAGGAGGCCGCCGCCGCCTGTGCCGCAGCGCAAGCCATCGGGCACGGATGGTATGGATCCTGTTTTGAAGGCAAAGTTGGAGAAGAGGAGGGCTTGGGAACCAGAAGAGGAGGAGAAGAAGGATGTTTCGCCGCCGAGGTCTCCTGGGCAAGAGCCCACTGCACGGAGGCTGAGTCCGTCTGAATTTGACACTAAACGGAAGACAGGCTGGAAGAAGGATGAGGCGTGAGCTTTTCTTGTTTTTGCATTGAAGGTGTTGAGGGCGTAGTGAGCATATGAGTTCATTCCTTTTGTGGTATCTATTTTATGTAGTATCTCACAATCCACCACAATTATCTCTTCATCATGGAGAAAAGTTTCTCATGTTATCCCTGGCTAGATTCCGTACTAGTACTTGTTCCCGTATCAGGCATCAGTATCTATTCGGATGTAGTACTCCCGCTTCAGGAAGTTGGCGACGTGATCTACCTCGTTATACTTGACCTTGGAGGGATCCTTGATGTTCTGGCGCCGCTGACCACACTCGTCAAGGCTCTGGCACTGAGTTTAGTTAGCAGTGAGCTCTTTCATGCACACAAAACTGTGCAGTGCGTCTTCGACTTACCATGTCTGGATCACGCTTAGCATACTCAAAGAATGCATCGACCTTCTTGATATAGTCCGGGGTTTCGAGGTTGTTGGTTGACAGTATGCGCAATGAGTCGCACGCATATCTGATAGCGTTAGCATACAAGTTTTCAAGGAACCATGAAACCAAACTCACGCCGTGACATTCCCACCGATCTCCTCCTCTTCCACAACATCCATCACAAGCTTAGCAGAGACGATCCGGTCAGCATGATCGAGCTGATCGTCATCGTTATCAGTGGAAAGAGCCGACTGGTAGTTCATCACGCGAATTTGGTTGGCTCGGCGATCGCGAAGAATCGTCGCGATGATGTCCTTGAGATCGTCGATCGTGTACGTGGCCTTGCCGTCGGTAGTGGTAATCTCCGATATGTCTGCGCTGTATAGCTTCTTCAGTGACTCTTCGCCGTACGCCTTGTACCCTTCCCCGAAGTATGTACTGTCCGGCAGACGAAGGTAGAGAATCTGTGCGTTCGATAGACCGAGTAGTGGAGAAGAGACGATAGTGTGTTTGCCGATCTGGACTGTGGTCTCATTGGCAGCTGTGGTATACTGGTTAGTCTCGCTGTGCAGTATGAGGGTCTCTTGTGGCGCCTTACGTGGCGCTTCCTCGTTCGAAGAAGAGATGGACTGCGTGCCATCCGGCCTAACGGAAGCCACGTCGGACATGAACTTGTAGGCATCTTCAAGGCCGCGCTCCAACTCCTGCACCCGAGTATTGTTGGCCGCTTCACCACCGCTATCCGCTGTGAAGACGACTGTAGTGACGCATTTGAAAACATAGAGGTCATGGTAGAGATCTGGGTTCTGGAAGAGGAGGCCATCGACCGTATGGCCGGTGAAGTAGATGGAACCACTGCGCGTATTAGATTTGGTGACTCTGTAGAAGGTGAGTCTGCCAGCTTACCCGGTGCATGGGAAGGGCGAGTCATCAGTAGCAGAAAGTGCTGCTGTTGCGAGAACCGTCAGTAGCGCGGCATAGACTGAGAAGCAGCGTGGCGCAATCATGTTGTTGAGAATTGAGCGAAACAGGTGCGAAGGGATGTGAGGGATCGATGCGGCAGCGAGGGGAAGGTGTGGTTAAAGGAAGGAGAAGGTGACGGTGATGGTGAAGTTTATCGAAGTGCCAAGCTGGGACGTCTACAGAAGGAGCAGCCGCGGCGACCCTGAGGTGTAACAAGGAAGGTGCGACCCATAGCCACCTTCACCTGTGTTTTCGCAGTCTCCCAAGGCAGGTAGTCACGATAGAACATAGGCAGTCGAGGCAGTCTTGCAAACATTAAAAACATAACATTCATAATAGAGTGTACGAAGGAAAAAGTATTACGCATAATTACAGGAATACAACTCAATGCAGTGATATCGTAACTTCGTTCTCATGATCCAACCCATCTCGAAACGCCCAAACACAGTAAAGAAACTCCAAGAAACATGTATTCAGTGCCTCTGTAAAAGAAAAAGATACATGCGAAAGGAAAGAGAGAATCAACGAAGCAAGAGACGCTATCGAAAGATGTTTTGCAGAATACTCTCCAACTTCTCCGCCAGTGGGTCTTCAGGCTGCTGCCTCCCCTTCTCGTCGAAGCGCGGTGGCAGGTCAATGGTAGCATCAGAGGTATCTGACCCAGGGCTCTCAGAGCGGTGACGCCTTTTCCGGGCCCTGCCAGACTCTCTTGTAGCATCCGATCGTTCGTCATCCCTGCGTCGCCTGTGTCGCTTGTGGCCGTGATCATCTCGATGTCTGTGTTGCCTTTCGGAATCGGAATCGGATGAAGACTCCCGTGATCGTGAGGCCGATCGGGAGGGTATCTCTCGTTCTTGTGGGATCGGGTCGAAATGGACGCTCTTATCTTCTTCTGGGGACGGACTCGGGCTAGGCGGGTCGTCTACGGGCCCTGGTCTGGTATCAGCGAATTGTTCAGATTCATGGGCAGGCAGCGGCCTCCACCCACCACGTGAAGACGCAAAGTTATGGTGCTCTTTACCGCCATCAGGGACTGGAGCACTCACATTGTCACCCCCACGTCGTGGCTGGCCGTAATAGGGTTCGTGTTGTTGCTGGTGCTGGGGTGCATATGGGTTGCCGAGATGCAAGTCGTCGTGTGGTGGGTTGACGAAATGTGAGGGATGGTTTGGCTCGTATGCGCTCTGGGGAGGCGGAGGGAAGTCTGCTGGGTTATACGGAGGATAAGGATTGTTGGTGTTGGGATTGAAGTTGAGGTTGGGGTTGGGGTCTACTGGAGCACTAGGGGGAGGGGGAAAGTAGTTCGTCTCAGGGAAGTAGCGAGAGTCGTTAGGATGAGCAGTGGAGGCAGTGGACACAGTGGTGGGAGTGGGACTATCGTAGGGGCTGTAGGTGCCTGTGGAGTAGGCTGAATCCTCCTCGCCTGGTGATGTTGAGTATGCTAATTGCGGTGTGGGCGTGGGGTGGACTCACGTCGTCGTTCGGCTTCCTTTTCGGCCTTCTTACGGTCGCGCCGCTTCGCTGCTTCATGGGCAGCCAGACCAGCTACACCGGCAACCGCCGCCGTCTCCGCGACCTTTCGTGATCGACTCTTGCTGCGGCTCCGGCTCCGGCTTCCACGCCGACCACCAGAGGAAGAAGAGCTTCCTCGCCGTCTACGGTGCGCGCGGCTGCGGTCCCGGCTTCGACTGCGACTACTGGCACGATCGGTGTACACCGGATCATCGCCGTACTCTACTAAAACAGGTTCACTCACTGTACTTCCACGTCTGCTGCGGTTGCGTCCGGTGAGGCGGGAGAGGACTGACCTGGACCTTGAGCGCGACCTTGACTTGGACCGCGATGCCGCCCTAGCCTCCTTCTTAGCCTTGCGTTTCTCATAAAGTCCAGTGACAGCTGCGCCGGCAACGCCAGCGGCAGCGATTGGTACACCCTGTCGGATCCGGCTAGGTGAGCGCTTGCCCTTGCGCTTTCGAGACTTGCTACGGCTGCGTGCCGCAAGACCGGCTACAGCAGCAGAGGCAAGGCCAACTTGCGCTGCTCTGTTGTTGCGATGCTCAGGGTCTAGGTGTTTGCTCGTGCTACGAGACCTACCCCTGTCACCAGCCACTGAGGCGGACCTGGACCTTCTTCGGCTCTTCCTAGAACGCGATCTGCCTCCATGACGTGATCTGCTTCGGTGCCGATCTTCTATGACCGTAACCGTCTCCTCTTTGACCACTTTGTTCTTGTTCCTCTGTCCGGCAGCGTAGGCGAGAGCTCCGACACCGGCAAGTGCGGCAAGCGTGCCCAGCTCCTTCACCCTCGACTTGCTGCGGTGGCGAGATTTGGCACGGCGGCTGCCTCTGCCACGATCAGAAGAAACAGACCGGGATCTGTCACGGTTGTTAAATCTATCGAGAGCCACAGCACTCACAGCACCGAGCGTGCCGTAGCCAAGGGCATTTCCTATGTTGCCTCCAGCGGCTTCACCCTTTCTCTTGCGGTGATGCCTGATGATTTGTCCTGCAGCGACTCCGGCAAGAGCACCTGCAGCAACATCACGTTTGGTGCGGGTCTCACTTCCGCCCCAGGTATCCTTCTCCTTGTGGATGTAGATGTCGTCGTCGCTGTAGTAGTTCTTATCTCCCCACCGGTGGTCATATTCACGCTCGTCGGCGTATCGCTCATCGTAGCGACCGCCGCGATCGATCTCCTTCACTCTGCGCTCGTAGTAGTAATCTTCCTCGTGGCGCTGCGGACGAGCAACCTGTCTGTCTTCTTCAGTACGTTCAACAAGCTCATAGGATGGCTCTTGGACGCGCTCGCGGATGATGATGGGTTGAGGGGCTTCCTCCCGGATAATAATAGGCTGCATCTGCATCTGCATGGGTGGCATCTGCTGGGGCTGGGGGGCCTCATTGCGGATGTAGATGGACTGGGGCTGGGGTGGTGGGGGTTGGGGCAGCGGCTCGGGGCGGAAATACTCAGTAGACCTCGAGTACTTCTCCAGCTCATAGGGCTGCTCCCGGGGGAAGATCTCGCGCTCGCGGTCGTAGTCCCGGGAGATGCGGATCTCGGTGCGCGCAGGTGAGGGGGAGCGCTCGTATTCGCGCTGGATGCGATACTCGGAACGAACGGGCGAAACTTCGCGCTCACGCTCGGCGTAGTGGTAGTGTCTCACTTCTCGTTGGGGAGCGGGCGCTTCATGGCGCTCGATATGATAGTCCTTGACGGAGCGACGGTCGTCGAAGTCGTCGCGCCCACGGTGGACCATGCGCATCTCGGTCTCGTACGTGTCTTCCTCGAGGCTGTGGTCGGGCACCTTGTAGCGCCGCACCGTGGTATAGCCAGTGGCACCAGTGCGCGTCGACGTGGTGTCCCACTCGCGGTCGCGCTCGCTCCTCTTGTAGATGACCGACATGGTGCGGCGTGGAGTCGTGGAAAGAGAAGTGGAGGGGCAAGTTACAGTGGCTCGGAAGTGCGCGCAATGCAAATGCAATGCAGGAGGGGAGCAGAGGATAGGGGATGTTTGTAGACTCTGGCGGCGGGTGCTCGCCTACGTAGCCAGTCGTGGTGACTCGCTGCTAGGCGTGACTGTGAACGGCTGAGCGAGGGCGGGTACTCGCAGGCGTCGATCGCGAGCGGGCGGGGCTGGGTGATTGGCGAGAGTGTTGATCAACACGCTCACTATCGTTGGGGATGCGCAATACTGGCGGACTGCGATAGCAAACGAGGTGGGGTAATAAGAGGGTGAACGCGAGTAGGGCAGACGACGTCAAGTGTCAGGAATAGCGGACCCCGTCAGAAGACTTGATTCTGGCCTGCCCAGAAGGCAAGAGGTACCCTGAGGCCGATGACGTCAAACCAATCGCACCACCTCAACCGACCGCGCGCTGGACCATGTGTTTCAGCACCGCGTCTCCAGTGACTAAATACATACGGGCGCCGTCGGGCAGTGCCTGTCTGCGCAAAGCCTGTCTGCCTTACCTAGGTACCCTCTTCGCAGCCAGATGGGCACACCGCGCCGTCGCAGCCCTACATCGAGCCACGACGGGAGCGCGCGCATCGCACATTATGCGAACCATTACCTGCAAGCTGTCACATTCGCTAGAAGTTTCTTTTTGTGGGCACCAAGAACTCACCGGACATTGCGCCATCACGTATGCGCATAGCCCCGCATGCGGTGAGCGCTCGAGCATGTGGACGGTGCTTCTGCGGCTGACAACGACTCACGCCGCTGACTGCCCCTTCCCCATCGCTGCCGGCTGCCTGGTGACTCCATCAACGGCACAGCGGCGAAGATAGAACTTGGGCCCAACCTGGCACCGAGCTGCAAGACAAGAACCTTCCTGCGTCACCGCACGCAAAGCCCAAAAGTGAAGCAACCCAATACTCCCAGGGTCACCCTGCCCACCTCGCATAGAACGCCTCGCAAGAAGCATGTTCTTGACGTGATCGACGGAAAAGTACATCGATGAGACCGTTGAAGAGTTTTTCCACGACCGTGAACTCGCCGGGACCTTTGCATCGTGATGGAGCAGCACCTGCCCAACGTAGTGAACACATCGCGGGCATGCATACTACAAGCTGGACCCTCGCTGCAAGGGAGCGCACTGTGTCTGACCTACTTCGATCGATTGAGGCGTGCATCAGAGTACTGTGAAGATCGGGATAGTATCCAACAGGCTGCACCATGCAGACGTCTAAAGCACTGCCTTAAGAACCCAGTACACACCCTCACCACCATCTGCATCCTTCCCACGACCCGCACCGTGAGACTCTGCTTCTTAGTCCAGTAGATCTGTCCTCCCATAGTGACCACATCACTGCCGAAACAAGCCACATTCTTGCTATTGGACATGTCTCAGCTTCTCAACGACTCACCACCTGGAGTGATTGTATGAAACGAAGCCACCTCCCGGTAGATACCCACTTTTCTCTCTCGCTCACCGGAGACGCATAGCTGCCGGTAAACACGGCTGGGCGATAACACTCACTGTACGTGGCCTCCCGTCTGTGTTTCAAAGAGGGGCGACACTGGGGGCCAGATGACTGCGCGGACATCGGTATCACTGTGAGGAAATAACATACGAAAGCGGGTCAGCAGAGCACACTGACGGTTGGAAATCAAACGACTGTCATTAATTAGTCGAACGACAAGCCTGACTCCGATATGTAGTAGTGGTACAAAAGCAAACGTGTGTACTGTCTTGGTCCAACTCAAACCAGGGACGACTCAACGCGAGCGAAACCCGACCACCAACGCCACGCGATACAATGTGTTCTCTCAACCAAATGGCAGTCTATGCTTTTCTCTTGAACGTGATCAAACGATGCCGTACACCCTCTTCGCAATGAAGTAGCACATAAGGCCGAAGGTGATGAGGCCTCCAGTAATGCACCAGAACCAGTTGAGGTTCTCGATGTCTTGGCCAGGGACAAGACTGCGTTTGGTTAGCTTATCGTTCGATCAGGGTTGAGGTCTTGACTCACCAGTTCATACCCCAGATACCCGTCACAACGTTCATTGGCAGGACGATCGTTCCGAGCACAGTAAGCTTGCCAAGAATATCAGACGTCTTCTCTTGACGTTCGTTCATCCTAATGTTGATCTGGGCAAGGTAGTTGCTATGAGCGCGGGACAGAAGACTGAAGAGCTGATTAGTTCGTGGTCTATAGTATTGCCGGGATCAACTTACTTCTCGTAATGACTCAGGTTGCCTGTCATGGTGACAATATGATCCTGGATATCTCCAAGATACATGCCAATCTCATTGCGAGGTGCAATGTCCCACTGCTCGTTGCATCGCTTCGCGAAACCCTTGATGACATCGGCCTTGTTGCCCAACAAGCGGTAGAGGCTCATAACCTTCTTTCGGCATTCACCCACACGTCGCAACATGTCTCGGCCGGTTTCTTGCTGCGACTTGATCTCGGGAGGCTCTTTGTAGTGCGGATTGTTGTAGCTGTACGACTTCTCCTTCTCTGCTTCCTGCTCTTCTTCGCTCGAATGAAGTCGCAGAATAGCCTCGTCGATATCATCAACCTCTTCTTCAATCTTTTGGATCATGGGCGCGTACGCATCCGTGACATCGTCAATGATGGCATACGAGATCCAGTCAGGTGAGAGAACAAGGTAGTCAGAGAGTTGGCGAATACGCCGGCGGACGTTGGCAGGATGTGGTGTCATAGAGAAGTGGAAGCTTATTACGCCTTCTCTGAACACAACAACATACAGGTTGACGGGCTCCAGATAGTCCTCGCTATTTTCATCTTGCTCAAAGGTACGGTAGTTGATGAAGTAGTAGTGCTTGAACAGCTCGACCTTTTCGCGTTGCTCTTGCATGAGGATGTCTTCCGAGGTCAATGGATGTATGCCAAACGTCTTAGAAATGACCTTCATCTCAGTCTCCGTGGGGGACATGACATCCAACCACCAGGCAGGCCGTGGGCCAAACCGCTTCGGCTTTTCGCCATTGGGCTTATCAGGTTTTCCTGCATCCGTTGGACGCGGGGTTGTTGAGCGCGTCTGTTCTCCAGAAGAGTACTTGCCCTCGGCCTTCGATGTCGAACGCGTTGTTGTGCGTGAGGAGTAGCCGCCGTTGGGGCCAGCATGCAGCATGTCATCTTCTGTGTCGGAAGAATCGCTGTCGTCGTCCAGGATCGGTGGATCAGGAACGAAGAGATTCCTGAAGCTCTGCCCAGGTTGCAAGAGTTCGCTGATGCTCTGACTGTGAATGGTGTTGTCGAACGTCTCGTTGAAGTACGTGAAACGATAGGGAGCGTCGCTGTCCTCGCGATGCCAGACGCGTCGTTTCGGACGGAGGCGTCCTTCAACCATAAGCGGTTCGCTAACCTTGCGCATGCGCATGCCTTCAATTGTCCGTTGTTCCTTCTCCTCGTGTGCCCAAGCTTGTAGAACGTCGAGATCGGGCCAGCGGCGGCGTCTTCGGCGAGTGGTAGGCTCACCGGTCGTGGGGGCGTTCATGTAATCTTCGTGTCCCATCTCAGACATGTCCTCGTGGGGGAAGCAGACATCTTCAAGCGCAGAACCGGTCATGCGGCGTGTGAAGTCGCCCGGAGTAGGTGGAGTGCCTGAATGGGCGTCCTCATCGATGTTGATGAGTGCATCTCGAGATGCACTGTTAGACCTTCCTGGGTCGGACAGGTGGTCCAAGTCTGTTGGAAGCATAACATCATCTAGACCGCTGCTAGCCTCGAAAGCTGGGCTCGTAGGTACGGATGGTGGGTTGTTGACATCGTAGTCATCGAGGTTGGTTGTAGAGTGGTGGTGTTGAGTGAACAGATCCGGCCTGTGTTCTGGCATGGGCATGTGCTTGAAGCTCTTTGCGGAGTTCTTACTTCCTCGGCGAGGCTTGCCGTTGTTGGAGCCGTAGCTGGTGGATGTCCTGATGTCGCGTTGAGAAGAAGCCATGAGTGGCGTTCTATCATCCGCATCGTCTTCGCCATCACTGTAGTTCTCCTCGGGAGTGTGCGAAAGGCGTGAGCGGCCGTAGGAGTTTGCGGCTTGAAGCCGCTGGGGCGTGCTGACGCTGGGCTGACTTGCCCTCGGCTGGTACATGGACGTTACAGGCACACTGGGACGACGCGTCCGGATGGTAGGCTGCTCGCGGTGGTCCAGCAGAGCCTCGCTCTCGAGGCTTGTGTTGCTGAGGTTGCTGTGGGTGCGGTAGAAGCCGTTGCTCCCTCGCGACTGCCCATGGCTAGCGACATTGGCCAGACTCGGGCGCTCCTCCATCATGGAGTCGCCTTGCGCGAGATCGGCTCCAGCTGCAAAACTCTGTCTCCTGTTTTTGCGCTTCTTACCACCGCGATGCGTCTTCTTTTTCTTGGGTGGAGCGGCTGCAGTTGCCGCATACGAAGGGCCGCTGGAGGTGGCAGCAGTGCCGGCGTCGAGGCCAGCAGGGCCAGACGGATTTGAGGCCATTACGGGAAGGCGCGTGGATCAAGATAACAATTGCAGTGTTAATGCTGCGTGACGGGGGTGTGCAGCAATGATGGGCCACTGATAAGTAGACACGCAGGAGTGTGGGTGGAAAAGCGCGTCGGAAGTGCTGAGTGTGGATTTGCTGCGAATCTCGTCCTGAATCTACCAGTGACGTTACTCGGTGTCCGTGCCCTGGAAGTGTGGGCCCGCCCGGGGGGGTCTAGCCTCTCCAGCTTTGCAGTTCGCATGTGTGAACCATCCGGTGGATCTCGCGCACACTGCTGCCAGCAACTCCATCTCTGTCGCCATCTCCGCGATAATGCCCTGCAGTCTGCATATCAGTGCGACGACTGGTTTGTACACGTTGGTGGCTGTTCTGAGCAACGGCTGTCGCGTGGTCAATTGCCGATTCGGGAACATGGCAATCCTGCATGCGCCATTGCTTCGCCCTAGCACTTGATTTGGCGCTATTACGCTTGTTTACACTACCCCGACCTCTAATGGTAATTCCGTGCGTCACTAGTCATCAATAGATTAGAAAGAGCATGGGACACATCTCGATCAAGCCGATAAAACAATTCCATACCTGGGTATCTCTCTGGCCTCAGCATACCCCGCGTGAAGCTGCATATCGAGTGGCACTGCAGTGCGATAACAGCTTGGTTTGTCATTGGTAGCTCTACACCTACAAGACGTAGCGAAATCTCGGGCCATAGTTTTCGCCTAGTTCCCTCTTGCTCCCACCAATTTCGCTTTGCTGCGCCAATGTCCCGTACTTGCGATCCAGCTTTTTGTTCTCCCAAGCAAGAATTGTCCTCAGCAAAAGAGATAGCAGGCAGAACAGAAACATGAATCCAGCACATACGGATTGGCCCTTGACGTACAATGGCCCTTCTGATGTGGGATACAATCGGGTCCCCAGCAGAGGTCCGCATTGACCGATCAAGTTCAGGATGACTATTCCTGTACCCCTTCGAGTATCGCTGCCTTGATTGTTCGTGACCCAAGGCAGTACATTGCCTATAGCTGGAAAAATACCAGCAGCAGCCAAAAAGACTCCGAAATATCTCGCTCCTACGCTCTTCGTGGTTGCCAGGATGACATAGCCAATCCCTCCAATGGCCGTGAGGATAGCGATCATGATACCTCGCTGCTGCGTCCGATCTGCGATGTAGCATGTGGCGATTACTGTGAGGAAGGACAAGAAGAATGGCGGTGCTGTGAGGCCCTGCGCATTAACCTTCGAGAACCCCATTTCGTTGAGGATCGTGGGAAGGAACACCGGCAATGAGGAGAATGCAACGTTCCCGGAGAAGTACATGAGCTGTTATTCAGGTCAGTCAAGTATCGCGACATCGCGTTGTCAGACTTACACCGAGTATCCAGCCTTTTAGATCCATCAGTCCCTCCAACATCTCTTTCCAGTTGATAGCTCCAATTCTTGTTCCAGCGCCAGCCTGTGCCACACCACGAGCTCTCGCAACCGCCTTTTCCTCTTCATTCAGAAACTTCGCTTTTTCCGGACTGTCTGGTAGGAAAAAGAATGCAACTGCCGCCATAACGACTGTAGGCAAGCCTTCTACCAAGAACAGCACGCGCCATTTCGCCATTCCAGGATTACCGCTCGTAATTCCATACGCTAGAGCACCTGCAAAGGTGTTGGCTAGCGGTGCAGCCGATAGGAACAACCCGCACCTAAGCCCAAGTTCATGCCTCAGGTAGAAGAATGAAAGCAGAAATGGCACGCCTGGCCCATATGCTATCTCTGCAGCTCCCATGAGGAACCGCAGTGCCATCATTCCTCCCCATGAAGTTGTCGCAGCTTGTACGGTCGACACGAGGCCCCAGACGAAGACGCAGCCCGCGGCCCAAATATGCGGTGGTACGACTTTCCACATGATTGCAAGGAACCCGAAGACGATGTACGAGATGTAGAATATGGTAAGTAGCCACTGGTACTGCGAACTACTCAGGTCGAGATCTTCTTCCATGCCGGCGATTCGCGCGTTGCTGATGCCACATTAGCCATGCTTTCTCCATTACAAAGATGTTTCGTCATACCCAATATTTGACCGGTCGAGGAATGCCAGCAGATACAGTGCCGATAGCAAAGGAACGATATGGGTGTCCAATTTCCGTCGCACGCGCTTCTCGATCACCGGGTCAATCTCGTCTTCCACCCGTGCAGCTGGCCCAGCTTCTGCGTCCCCGTCTCCTTCTTTCATCATTTCGACCTTCTTCTCCTCATTCTGGTCTACGCTCTCCGGGTCTTTAGAGGTGAAGAAACGCATCTCAATCAGCGCACAGTCTCAAAACAGTGTGTAGTAAAGCAAGAACGGCAGCGCGCGGGAGCGCAGCAGGGGAGGCGAGCATATTAAGCACTCCAAGACTCATGCCCGAAGCTTAACCAAATGCCGAGATCGGTACGACTCCACCCCGAAGCTTCATGATAGGCGGTCTGATGCGCTGTGTTGGGGATAAAGTGTGATGGGGTGGGGCTGGGGCGGGGAGATCGACATTGGGGGATGCACATCGTGGACGGAACGGAATTAGGCCCGCACACCGCAGACCGGCCGACATTCTCAACGAAGTAGAGTTCAGACTGCTACCTTTACCCTTTGTGTTTGTCTTTGAGGCTGAACATTATGGTGGATGAGAACGTCATAACGTTGTCACCCTACACAAGAGAGAAATCGACAGGTGCTTTGCAGGATACATTAAGGCAGCAAGAGAAAGATAAAAATGCCCCAAGACGAGTAGGTTTCCCGGTCATCTTTATTAACCTTCGTACAAAATGTGTTTAGAGACTTTGATTTTTCCCTCGAGTGGGTTGCTGCGGTTATGCAAAGTACGCGAAGTACCCGTTCACGTGTACGAACTTACTACGTACCTATATGAGTATCAGTTATCAGCATCACCAACGCCATCAACGATCAATCGACGACATTGTGCCCGCTCCTTCATCCCAGGGTACCGGGGCGAACAATAGATGACGAGCCACTCGCAATCCCCGCAATACCAACGACGGAAACGATGTCTGAACTATCCCATCAGATGCTGGCGACAGCGACGATGAATAGAATCGGGCTTAAATGCTGCCTTCGGAAGCAACAAGTCGTCGGGTATTACATTCATGGCTTAGAAGAGCGAAATTTGCAATGCGATCTCATCCAAACCAATATCACCAGCATCAAGAGCTTATTCTCGTACTCATTTCCAGCACACACATCGAATGTCATTTCATCGGAAACCAAATGCTTACTACGATATCAAAGTCTACATGTCCTCTCCTAGCCCATGCGCAATTCCTTAGTCGTCCAACTCTTCTGCGCATTCTGGTCTCCATAACCTTTCCGAGCTCGCGCCGTCTCCAAACGCGCTGCGTTCTAGAGAGCTGTCTCAAGCAAGTAAAGTATCTATGCTGCTTGCAGCACAGCATTGAATACACAAGAGAAGAAAAAAACGTCAAGGGCATCTCATCAGGCACATCAAATTCCCAGATCAATCGCGCATCTTGTAAGTATGCTCGAACAACACACGGCCATCACCATAGTGAACCAGATGAAGCAGCTAACAAAACCCAATCCATCTATCCATCCAAATAAAATCCCAACACACCATACCATAATCATACACCCCAAACCTCCATACCTTAACGCCATACCACCCCCATTCCAAAGCCAAAAACCCCCCCGCTTCTCATCTTCCTAAATAGCAAGATGCGACATAGTCTGCCCTTGACCAATCTGCGGCGCCGCCTTCGGCAACGGCTTCAACTTCTGCTGTTGCACCGGCGTCCGACTCGTCCCCGGCAGCGTATTCGTCCCCGGATAAGCTTTCTTAGGATCAGGCTTCTTCTGCTCCGTAGGCGGCGTAAACGGCTTCGGTTGGCCAGGCTTGACTGCCGCCTTCTTGGTCGTCGGGTACGCGGGTTTCGGGAGGCCGTTGGTATCCGGGAAAGGCTTGGGAAGAGCCTTGTTGGCTGAGGGAGTTGCGCCGGGGCCTTTGAAAGGAGGAATCGATTTTGTGGCTCCGCCGATGGCTCTTTGGCCGCCGCCTACGAGGCCGGAGGTGGCTTTTGTGGTGGTGTTGGTTATGCTGCCGACTGTGCTGTTTGCGCGGCCGATGACGCCGGAGGTGGCTTTGGATGCGTTGCCTGTTACTCCTCCGACGGTTTTGTTCAGGCCTCCGACTGTTCCTCCGACGGTCTTCTTTGCTCCTCCAACAGCGCCGTTGACTTGGTTACTACCCGGATACTTCTTCGCGCCTAGAGGCGTTCCACTGGTGGTTGGCTTGTTACTCGCGGGGGTGGAGTTCGAACGCTTGACCACGGGCTTTCGTGCTGTGGAGGGGAGAGCTTTGCCTGTGGGTTTGTAGGTTTGGCCGGTGATTGCGGTGCCGTAGCTTGTTGCTTTCTTCTCGAGACCTGGGCGCGTGTTAGTGAGTGCTTGAGAGGTATATAGGTGATGGGCGAGGAAGGTAGAGAGGAGCATACCATTCCCTACACTCCTTCCACTGTTCTCAATCATATCCCCAGCCTTAATCAAGGCATTTCCACCATATTCACCCGCCGTCTTCTTTCCGGCATCTACGAAGCCCTCTACCGAGTTCCAGATGATGTTTGAGATGAAGCTCGTCATTGTATAGTATATGTAGTGATCTCGCGACTGCAATTGATGTCGAGAGCTAAGTTCGACGGAGGAGCTATGGTAGTATCGGAAGAAGCTCTATGATTCTAGACTTGTTGGACCCCAGATCATGTTCTCCCGATGATGCATGGCCTTTGGCGCCACCGCAGCTTGAACCTGTTTCGCTACCCGTCGCATGCAGGGGGGTCGCTGCCGCCCCGCGTCAAATGACGTTATTGTGGCACAGCGAAGTGGACCTGAACCAAAGTCCTGGCTGGCGATCTTTTGATGCAGGTTTTTAGCTTGTGTTGTAGCTTTCTGCCGTGGCATGTCACCATTACGCTAAGCGGTACGGCGTTGAGGCTGAGTATCACTGTGAGGAGGTGGTGCTCGTATGCCAGTTTATTATCTTTATCGTCAATCATACTATTCGTACAAAGCGCGCTACTACGGTCAAACCCTTTTGATTACATATCCTCAACTCCGATAAAAGAAAAAGAAACGCTCGTAACTACTCGTTGCTTTGACAAAAGTAACATATTAAGCACCCTGTCTGGCCTTCTCAGCGCAGATCAGAGCAATGATGCGGCTCAACTCAGCGCTCTGCGCAAATTGTTCCTGCTTAGTCTTGTCGTCTACGTCTTCGCACGCCGCGATGTCGTTGCTGACTGTCAGCATGCGGTTCTGGAGCGTAAGGAGCTTGGCGAGTGTGTTGTCGAGGAAAGGTGCGCTGAAGGTGATGTTGGTCGGCGAGGCGCCGTTGTTGGGCATGCGCATCTCGAGTTTCCTGGGTGGCTTCTTTCCCGAGTTGGACGGAGCAGACTGCTGTTGTTGCTGCTGTTGCGCTTGCTGTTGGGGCCTACCAGAACTTGTCAGCAAATGTACGTCTAGATCAGTGACTACGCGATAGGGGTCCATATTCAGGTCGGCAGTTGTGTAGTGCGGCCCTGATTTTCCACGCCGTCGCAACCGGAACCAAAAGAATGCCAGGGGAAAATTCAAGGAAGTTCGGACGACTCACTTCTCGCGCTCGACGAATGTCATGTTCTCTGCCATTTCAGCGACGCGGTTTGCGATTCTCGAAGCCATGATAGTGTATGGTGACATCTGAGGTTGCGACGCTCCGTTGGTTGCGCCATTCGTCTGGGGCTTCTTTGCGCCCTGGGTAGCCTTCTTGGGAGCCCTTGAAGCGGTGGCTTTGTTGGTGGTGCGCTTTGCCGGCGCTGATGCTACTGAGGCTGCGGGCATGATGGAGGATGCGATGTGTTTTGTCGGATTAATTCTGTGATATGTGTCAGTCTCGAGCCCAAATGTGTATGAAGGTGCTCGCGTGCACCACTCGAGCATGCGCCAGGGCCGACAGCTGTCACAATTGAACGTACCGTAGTTGTGGTGTAGATATGATGGGATTGTTGGAAGAGGGATGTAATGGAGACGTTCTCGAGAATCGGTATCTACTGCGGAGCGAGTATAGTGTTATTGAGTAAACCAAGAAGCTAAGGAAGGGGTAACGGTGTGTCTCGAATATCTTGCTTGCTTGACTTGGTTGTACGCCGCCACACATAACGTCATGCCACGGCACGCTGACAGGGGTTGACGACGCGCAAGTGGAGCATCCATCTTGATCTCGAACCTGGAACCGTTAGCCTGCACTGACGTCGCGGGTAGCCCGTCACTGGTGCTGATAGTCGTGTTTGACGTTTTGGACTTCGATGTTCGCTCGTGTGCCAACTGTGGAAGATGTCGCCTGCTACTGCTACGAAGAAGCCCGTCGTTACCAAATCGCCGGCTGCCAAACCCCCAGTGAAGAAGGCGACGGCCCCAAAGCCAACCCCAGCGAGCCAATCAGCGTCCAAGCCGCCGGTACCAGCTGCTGTCAAGAGGAAGAAGAAAGATGACCTCGGTGCTGGATTGCGAATCTCGAAAGACAATGTCGAAGCGCATCCGGCTGGACCACCGCGCTTTGGCGAGTTGACACAGGCAGAACGGGCTTTCACGTTAGCCTCGACGTTCTTGTCCGGCGTTCTGGCGTAAGCACGTCCATGTCCACCCACAGATACACCCAACTAATACCTGACAGTATAAGCGCATCCCAATTCCTAGGCGCACCACTAAAGCTGATTGATCCGCAATTCTACGATGGGTACATGGCCTACACCAAAGAATGCTTCGCCATCCTGATTACATGTCTCACCCAATGGTGGGCTCCGACTGTCGTTCGTGTATCTGGCGACTCCAGTATGGTCGGCCAACTTATCAAACGCAAAGATGGATCATTGCAATGCAATTTTGCAGACCGTATGGTTCTCATGGCAAACCACCAACTCTACACTGACTGGCTGTATATCTGGTGGATCGCGTATACGAACAACATGCACGGCTTCATCTACATCATTCTGAAAGAGTCGCTGAAGAACATTCCGATCATTGGATGGGGTGCCCAGTTCTACAACTTCATTTTTCTATCTAGGAAATGGGAAGAAGACCAACGCACATTCAAGAAACATCTGAACAAGCTGAACAAGAAGGGAGATCCCATGTGGCTGATCATCTTTCCTGAGGGCACGAATCTGTCCAAGACTACACGCGAAAAGAGCCAGCAATGGGCGAAGAAGAATGGGCTGCAGGACATGAAGCACCAACTGCTTCCACGCAGCACTGGTCTCAAGTTCTGCCTCAACGAATTGAGGGAAACAACAGATTGGCTGTACGACTGTACCATCGCATACGAAGGTGTGCCAGAAGGGCAATTCGGTCAAGATATCTTCACTCTGCGCTCTTCTTTCTTCGAAGGCCGGCCTCCAAAGTCAGTGAACATGCACTGGCGACGATTCCACCTCGACGATATCCCATATGAGAACACACACGCTTTCGAAGTCTGGCTAAGAAACCGTTGGAGAGAGAAAGACTACATGCTAGAATACTTCAGTCGCCACAACCGCTTTCCCGCCGAAGATTTCTGGAAGAACCACCTAGACATGGACACCAAGAGCGAGAGCAGCAGAGGCGGAAACAAGACCATCCGAACCGTCCCCCGCCCAGCCGTCCAAATCGAAACCGAAGTCAAGAGCGGCAACTGGAACGAGTTCGTCAAGATCTTCGCTCCAATAACCTCCGTCATGATGGCCCTAACCGTGGCCTACGGTGCATCCCCCGAAGACCTACCCATACCCGGCGCGAAGGAATTCTTCCAAACGCACATGAAAACACTGCTAGGTCAAGGCGGCGATATCAAAGGCCTCCCAAGCCCCGAGCAACTAGAAAAGATGATTGAAGGCGCCGCGCAAATGGGCGCAGCGCAAGCCGCAGGGCCAAAAGAAGTACCAGAAGTACAACGGCTTACGCAAGAAAACCTCGCCAAACTAGTCAAAGAAACAGCTATTGCAAGCGGTGCTGTGATGCCCAACGGAATGAGGAGAGCAAGTACAGCATTGCCGCCACCAATGACCAAGACACTGCAAACGCCCACTGCTGCGACCCCAGCAGCACGACGAGCTCAAAGCGCGGTGAACCTCCCCACATCCTCAGCGAAGAAACCCACACCCACAGCCCCCAAACCAGGCACCGCCGCACACGCCCGAGCGAACCCCGCAGCCACAACCAAAAAGCCCACCCCATCTCCACCCACAGGCCCCATGAAAGAGATGATGACAGCCTCAGGCGTCATGATCAAAGTCCCTCAGACGGAGGTCGAACAAGCCAAGAAAACAGGCACGCTAACCATGGCAAACGGCGTCAAAATCAAAGTGGGCAAAGAGGATATTGAGAAGGCGCAAGAGAAGAAGGGGACTACGCTCATGACAGCAGGCGGTGTGCCCATCAAAGTGACGCCTAGCGGTGCTGTGCAGGTGCCTGAGAAAGTGAGCAACAAGGGGCAAGCGGCGGCAGTGAAGAAGACGGGGGAGTTGGCGGGGAAGATGGGGAATTTGTCTGCGCCGGCGAAGAAGATGGAGGGGAAGAAGGCGCCGAATAAGATAGGGGGTGCGACGAATGGGACTGCGAAGAAAGGGGGGGTTGGGAATGGGGCGGCGAAGAAATCGGCTGCTGCGGCTCCGAGGAAGCTTTGAGATGGGTGGTATGAGGATAAGGGTATAGGTTTTTTTTGGGTATGGGTATAGTATAACCGGGGTATTTATTTGGCGTTGAACTAGTATACTTGACTAGGCCTTGGATATTTGGTTTGTTTGTATGTAAGATATCGATATGCCATTATTGGATTTCAAGCAAGACAGCATGTCCCATGCATCAGTAAAGTGTGTTACATGGCCCCCAGTCTCAATCGTCATACCGAAAGAACCCATAGCTGCAGACACCCATCTCACTAACCGCTATACCAAGTCGTTTTCTTGACCTGCGTATCCATCCACTCGGATCGTTCAAGTACTCGTCCGTCGTTCGTCCTTGCACCACTAAACAAAGATGGTGTTAATACCTCAATCAAATCATCGGATTGACCAAGAAACATGGTGAAGAAGGAAGATCCAAAACAACCATCCAACAAGACAGTGCATCAAATCCTCTTGTATAACAATCCACAAATCCTCACAACGGATACCACAGCAACAACAACACAAAAAAATCCATGTACAGCAAACATTACCTCTTCTTCCTCGCAGCCTCCTCCTGCTGTAACTTGTGCATCTTGGCTCTAGCGCTCTTGCTGCCACCCAACTTGGGTCCCGTAATAGGTGGCGGCGCACCCTTAACGGGGGGAGCAGGTGGTTTCCTCGCTTGCTGTTTCGCTTCCATGGACTCGAAGTATTCGTTGCGGAACTGCTCGACGAGGGCGTCGTCGGTGTTGGTGGAGGTGTTGGCGTGGGGGTTTGCGGGGGTTGGGGAGTCGAAGAAGTCGACTGGAGATGTTAGTGAATGAGGTAGGGAGAGAGGGAAGGGAGAGGGGAAGGGAACGTACGTTTGGCTTCTTTCAGTACAGCTTCAACCATCTGGTCGCGACGTTTGTCTTCTTCCGTCTTGCCGTTGGCTTTAGGCTTGCGCCACGCGTAGCCGTACTTGTCTCGTCGCGCTTTGCTTGCTGGTGGCTCTGGCTCGCCCTTGTCCCATCGTTTCCAGGCTTGTTCGGTGCGCGCCGCAGCATCAGGACCCAGGTCTACTTCCTGGAGCTTGCCCTGGCCTGCCGCCAACCGGTTGCTATGTTCGTTATCCGCGGGACTCTCGGTGCTACTGGTCGCGCCCTGTGTCGATGAACTGGTGGCGAAGGTATGTCGCAGATCTGGTGCGATGGCGGCTACGGAAGCCTGGAGGTGGTTTGGTATGGGCCAGCCGTACTGGCGATAGTTCTTTTCAGCCATGCGGGCTTCTACATATTCCGACCTGGCACATTAGCCTCCATGCTTGACGGTGCCCTCATTCGAGCCTGTTGTAATCTGGCGAAGAGTCCACTCACATCTGCTTGTCATCGCGGTCTACCACCTGTCCCGTCTGCGCGACGAAGCGGCTGGTGTACTGGTCTGGCCGGGGTGCTTCTACTTGCACCACCTCTGTCCGCAGCGGCTCTGCTTTGCGCGTAGTTTCCTTCAGTCGGTCGCGGGGCCGCTTTCGGTTGCGCAATATCTCTTTCAGGTTCAGCACCGACTCTTCTTCATCGTTGCCTTCGGTCGGCGAGACAGGCGCGTCGTTTGGAGTCGCGGCAACGGGCGTATGCGAGGCGGAAACAGTAGGCGCATCGTCGTCGGTATAGACGCGCTTCGGGTGCGCGATCTTGCGGCGCTTGAATCGTATAGCGGGGACTGCCTCGTCTTCTTGTGCTGTCGACATGCTGGGCAGCTACGGGACAGTCGGGAGTGAAGCGTGGGTTGGAGAGGTAGAGTTTCGGAGGATGACCTAGGCCGAGGCGTGAACCACGCAAGGGTCCAAAGCGTCATAAGCCCTTTCACTTTTACCTAAACTTCATGAGGGCGACTAAACATCGTTCGCATAATTAGAGCATGATCTACGTGAGACTGGATTTAGACGCGATCTGGGGTTGCAGGAGCGCAATAAGACTGCGGTACCCTTTCATGCATGCATCATCTGAAGAGGATTGACAGACGCAGAGCACCTACATGGCGTGACACTCAGCTCATAAGACGATCACATAGCCGATTTCCGCTGTCGCGTACTAGGACTTACATACCAACTCTCATCCTCCACAGCGGTTGCCTCTACTGTCCATTCATTACACATCACATCACAATTCAACCCCATGGCTTCGCATTAAGAATTTTGTTCATTGCGATAAAACATATGTACTCTCAGCCTACTATACAGGAAGCCAGCCGCCGTAACGCTCAAACGCCCAAGTCATACCCGGTACATTGAGTAGCGAAAGACTGAATGCAGGTAATATCAGGAAACTTCCCTTTCCAACCTTCCTTCTCGTCCCCTTGGTATCAATTTACATCATCATTGTCATCGTCCTTCCTAAGCCGTCGCTGAGGAAACAGTCTCAATCTCCACCTTTGGCAGCGGCGCCGACTTGCCGCCAAGGTCTGTTTGCCGTGCGTTGGGGTTCTTGGTGTAGTAGTTGGAGATGGCGGATTTGATGGCGTCTTCAGCAAGCATAGAGCAATGCACTGCGAACAGTTAGTAATCTGGTCTTGATTCTCGCTTTCGTGTTGTGGGATACTCACGCTTTACAGGTGGTAGGCAAAGCTCCTTTGCAATCTCTGTGTTCTTGATCCTCGACGCATCCTCCAGTGTCATGCCCCGGACCAATTCCGTCAGGTAACTCGAACTCGCAATCGCGCTACCGCAGCCGAAGGTCTTGAACTTGACGTCGCTAATCGTGTTGCTGTTGGGGTCGACACGGATCTGGAGCTTCATGACGTCGCCACATGCGGGTGCGCCGACTAGTCCAGTACCGACGTCGTTGTCCGTCTTGGACATGGAGCCGACATTGCGAGGCTTGTTGTAGTGGTCGAGCAGTGCTGCGAATGTTAGCTGAGCGCTCTCAGATATAATTAGTCGGAGATGGTGGTGCGATGACGAGGTGATTCCGATCGGACTCCCGTGTCGCCACCACATCGATTTTCCGAACAAGAGGGGAGGGCGACTTATCTTTCTCGTGGTACTGCCGCCGACCGACTGCTGCGACTGCGGGTGCTGCTGTGCGAATGGGCGAAACGATGCTGGGCCTGGCGGCGGTTGCGAGCACTCTTCCTGCCTGAGCGGGCACTGCTGCTGCGACTCTCCTGAACATGGTGGCGATCGATGTGTGTGGTGTTATGAGGTTTGGTGGTATATTTGGCGAGTTTTGGCAATAGTTCGGGTAGCGGTTGGATGTTGGTGTAGGTGTAGCGGAGGTGGATGGCGACGGACAATTGAAGTAATGATGAAAAGCCACGCCCGGCCGCCGGCGACGTAATGTCCGTGCGCACACATACCCCACACTTATCATGGAATCATCTCGGAGAACCGCTCCAGATCACCGGCGAACGAGTACTATCTCCGTTCGTCCTGCTATCAGATGGAACTTCAGCTCCATTCATATCGCCTACAGCCATGCTGATGCTATCTAGCAGCTTGCGCCGCAATGCTCCCAATCCGCTCTCGTTTCGCCGTTTCATCAATGCTAATGCTAACCCGACACAACTCCGCTTTCGCTATGCTAGTCCGTGGTGAGGGACCTAGACCCGCTGTCTTACAAACGTCGGAAGAAATACACGTAGGCAAACTTCTTCATCTCTTCAATGTCCGCCGCCTTGGCCACCTTCTCGTCATTGAAAAGAACCCATGACGCAGCCTGCTCGCCTGGCAACTGCTTGCGCACAAACGCAACGTAGTGTCTATGGCGTGTTAGCGAATCCTGTACCGTAATAGTCTAAATGCGGAAAACTTACCCGGCGTGTATCGAACTACCCTTGTGGCATACTATCGACTGGAGCTGGAAGTTTGCAGGCAGCGTCTCACTACCAGCCAACTTCTTCTCTGTTAGCTCCGCAGGTGCCTCGGAGCTACCGCCTTCGTCGAAATCGCCCGGTGCATCGGGGTGGCTGAACAGCCAGTCGACAGCGCGCTCCATGTCACCACCCGTTTCCTTCAGAGCCTGGCGTGCCTGTGGAGCGTTGAAGCCCATAGCTCCTAGGTTCTCGATTTTTTCAGGGTCGAGAACAGATGCAGCGGCTGCGCCTCCACCAGAACCAGCGTTGAAGTCGACTGGGTCGTCAATATCTGGATCCTCCATGTGTCCAATAAGCCAATTCATCGCTGCTTCGGCATCTTCGTTGCCAGTAGCATGCAGAGCCTTTTCACATCGAACTCTAGGGAATCCCATAGCCTCAAGCATCGAAAGTGCCGCCTCGTTGGGTGACCACTTCGAACTGCCCGACGCTCCTGTGTCTACATCTTCTGGGAGAAGCTCCTCTCCGTCTACCAAACCATTTGACTTGTAGGCTTCGAAGGAGAAAGGTTCATCGTTGACAATGACAGGAACATCCTGCTTGGTAGGCACCCAGTTGACCAGTTCAAAGCGCCTTGCGTTGACGGCCAACACTGAAGGGAAGGTCTTGAACATGCTCCTCTTTGTGAAGCCATCCTTGCTGCCACATGCACCGCAAGTAAGCTCAACCAATTCCTCGGCCGTGAAGATGTCGAGACACTCCTTCAGCGTGACTGGCTCGAACTCTTCCTTTTCTTCTTTCTTGCCGTCGCTGTTGGTGACGTCCATCTGTGAGTCTTTCGGTATCCGTCGGATGGGGACCGGAATGGAAATGTTCTCCTGCTCGTCCGTCTTGTATCGGACGCGCTTGCAACTGACACACTGTAACCGCTGTTCCATAGCAAAGCGGAAAGCACCGACCGGATCCTTATGGGGCTCAACGTGTTTGCTGCGTGAAACAAGCTGGAGTACGTGCAGAAGCAATTCGAACGCGTCCTGTTGTCGCATAGTTGAGAACTCGGCGTGGCCTCGTCCGATCAGGTGCTTGAGCATGGCAGGCGCGAGGCCGCGCTGGTGAGGAACCTCTGGGTTGTGCTCGTTGGTGATGACGTCGCTATCTGGCTTTGAGTATCGACCTGAAATCATGCCGTCTGCGATTTTGCGCATCTGAGTTTCCAAATCCTCGGCAGGGAGTGGCGTCTCCGGCGGAGCTTCGTTGGGAAGGTAGTATCGGTCTTTGAACTCTGGAATGGAGAACAAGGCCTGCAAGGTACTGTTCAGGTAGCAGCTGTTGCCAAGGTTCTTCAGGCCCGTGAAGTCTGGTCCGAATAATGGCTGCAGTTCCTTGCCGTCTTCGGTCACCATAGCAAAATCCCAGCGCAAGTTCTGCTCGACCTGCATTTCTGTAAGACTCTTCTCAGTCTTCACCCTGTCCTTGATGTTGATGCCCCAGTGTGCTAGATGGTCCGGTAGTTCTGGGTCGATGCGCTCTTCGTCACAGGCGTAGCAGTAGATGTCAGCCGTGCCATCTGCCGTGAGAGATCCGAGCTTGACTGCGACAGGATGGCCAGTCGACTTGGTGTGCCCTACACCGTGTGAGTTGCCACCAACGCCACCGAACTGCTGACGGCCACAACCCAGATTACCGCAGGTCAAGCAAAGCCAGAGGTTTTCGTTGAGCTCGCACTCTGAGCAGTGACCCAGGTTCTGCGACTCGATCTGTCGCGTCGCTTGTTGTTCCAGACAGAGGGTATGTTCGCAAGCAGTCAACTCCTGTTCCCACGCCTTGACCTCCTGCTGCTTCGCGAACGTGTTCGCCTTGAGCACTGCGTCCACAACGTTGGGCAGCTTCCCGGAGCTCTTGTCTACATCGTCGACCCCGCACTCGTAGCACTTGACTTGTGTTGTGGTATCGTAGCGGTCTGCCTCGGTCTCAGCTGCGACAGCAAGCTTGGTCATCTTCTGAGGAGGCTCATCGCGCTTGACCCTCTTTCGCGTGCGCTTGATATTGAGGACGAGGGGGTGGTTCGTGGACGACACGTGGAGGAGGGAATGATTGCGATCGCTCGTACACCCACCATTGAAGCAGTAGAGGCACACGTCGAGGCCGGTGGGGTCGTCGATCGAGTCGAAGCACTGGGTACAGTCCTCCCGATATACGGACTGCGTTGGCCCTGGTGGGTGAAGCTCTGAAACGTGTTAGTACTGTCTAGGGTGAGGATGTAGCCATAGAGCAAATGAAGGCGCCTGAAGCATGTTTGCCACCCTTCATTTCTTTTGCTATTCGAGAGTAGAGTCTGGAGACAGGTACGGGTGCTTACCGGGTGCGTTTACGTGCGTACAGGCCATGTTTGGTCAACGTTGATGTGGGCGAGGTACGGTGTAGAAAGTCGCGACGGTTTGCACGTAAATTCGGTTGTTATGACATAGGCTAGGCTTCTAGAGCTCCTCCCCGCGGCGGGGCAAACAAAAGTGGATACCTGCCACCAATACCGAAAGAAAGGTAGTCACCACGCGACAGCTCCACTCTGGCTAAGAAGTCACGTCTGAGTTCAAACAAGTTGGAAAATTGTATTAAAATTCCTTTGGCTTGATTTCATGGAGAGGATGCTAGATTTGAAGAAGTCTCAACAATTTTATAGATCGAGACTTACACAAGATGTACTATTAGAAATACGCGCTTGTACATATGCATGATCACCTATTTCCCCTGCTGTCGTGCGTTGACAGACCAGTTCTGGAACTGAGTAAACAGCACAGGTTGTAGCGGAGACTTCTTGTCCGCAAACCACTGCTTCTGCGTCTCAGCATAAACGTCCACCACACCAGCATAGTTTCCCTTGTCAAGACCAACAAGGACCTTGACGACATGGAGACTGGCGGAACCACATGCATCTGCATGGACTTTTGAGCCGTTGCCTAGCTTCGCCTCCTCGTGAATACCCTTCAGCAGCTCCCATACATCCTCGACGTTCTCTGGCTTCGGGAGAGGTGCTTTGCGCTTCGTGCGAGTGTCGAAGAACGACTTGAGCATCTTAGCCGCTTTGTCTGCCGTCTGCTTGTTTGCGTTTGCTCGGGTGCGACGGAGTACTGGGAGGAGGATTTCTAGAGTGAGGGCATTGGAGTATTGCTTCTCCATGTACACAGCAAGTAGATCCAGGACTCTTGACTTGAACTGTACGACATTCTGCTTTGCGTCCGTTCGCTCCTTCTTCTTGCTTGTTGTCTTGCTGCGCTCCTTGAAAATCTTGCTGAGATGTGGATCAAGCGCCATCATCTGGTCGTCATCCATGTCTGACTCGTCGGATGTCTCGTCTGCCGCCTCTCCGTCGATGGTCGGCTTCGAGGTCTGGAGGGTCATAGCGAGCATGTTATCGAACTGAGTTAGCTCTGCATCTTCCTCCTCGCTTGCGTCGCTATCGTCATCATCAGAGCCTGACTCAGAAGCATCGTCGCTATCCGGCTCTTCTCCATCAACCATCTCAACGTCCGAGTCGTCTTCATCGCCATCGCTTGAATCTTCCTCCTCCGCGTCTTCATCGCCCTGATTGAACAATTCTTTCTGTCCTTCAAGGTTCTCTTCGGTATCAAGGATCTCAGTCAATGAGCGCAACCCTTCGGCACTGATCTCGGATGCGAATATAGAGAAAGCTTCTTCTCCGATTCGTCGGAACAACGTTCGTTCGTTTCCTGAGAAAGAGAGTACGATCTCGACGAAAGCATTCTGGCCATCGGACGTTGAAGCTTTGCTCTTCTTCTTCGATGACGCCTGTCGTGACGCCTCGAAGGCTTTGTAGGAAGCATCGAGGTCATCGAGCATCATGACGGCATCGCCCTCGCCGTTGTAGGCTTGCAAGAGGGTCAGAGAGTATAGAAGCAGGAAGCCCTGTGCTGCCATCTCATTGCCAGCTATTGATCCCTGGTGGCACTGCGTTAGTCAAACGTAAAAGACAGGAGATAGTATACATACTGTCGCAGAGATGGCGTCAATGGTGCTAAGCGCCTTCTCCATGGTACTCAGAACCGATTCATCTGCTTTGAAAGCAAGATCCAGTTTTGCAGACTTGCCATTCCTGGCTCTTATCATGCCCAACACCATGAAGGCAACATCTGACCGAGCACCCAACTTTACGTCCAATAGCTTCGTCAAACAGGATGATAACCGCTCTTGAAACATCGTCCGACTGCGGTCACTGACAGGTGGAAGAGGCATTTTCTTCGTATCCGCCTTCTTTGAGGGAATGAAGTAGGCAAACTCCACCAGTGTCTCCAGGATCTCCCGCAGCCAGTTGGACTTTCGGTCTTCTGCAGCGCCACCTTCGCGTTGGTGAGCGATGTCCTTCTTGAAGGTCTTTTCGTTGAACTTCTCGTATCGCTTGTACTGCCTGATCGTGTTCAGAAGCAGGTCTGCGATCGCCTGGCGGCGGCTGTCTGCAACGGCCTGTTCCTCGCTTTCAGGACGCAGGATCAACGACTTGAGATGGCGTATGATCTTCATCAAACTCTTATCATCTGCAGAGGCGAGAATCTGCTCCAGCGTTTTGGTCCTGGTGATCCGATCAAACTCGACGCTACCGTGCTTTGAGGTCAATGCGACGAAGATGGGAAGTGCTGTTCCATCTTCTTGCTCAACCCTGAGCTGAACGGAACTCAAAGCAGCCAACGCGGCGGAATGAAGAAACCGGTCTTCTTTCTTGCTTTGGTTGATCAGGGTGCGCATCAAATTGGGGCTGAACAAGGCAGAGACAGCCCATTCCGGCACGCGTGTGATCATGCTACTCAACAGCTTGAACCCCCATGCTTTACGTTCATGGGATGCCGAGGAAGAGAACAGACTGCTGTCTACAGTATCGATCCAGAACTGCGGGAATTCTGTCTTGTCCTTGGAACTACTCTTACTGTGATCATCTCTTCGCAAGATCTCGGAAAAGACCAAGTCCCAGGCGAAAGACGGGTTCGAGCTCGTGGTTCCGGTCTTGATGGCTTTTTCCTCGCCATCCTCCGAATCGTTCTTGTTGAAGTCCTCCTTCAGAATCTTAGCAAGTCGCGAGCGTTCTTTCTTGGCCAGAGGGTCTTTGTCGTGCCAAACGTTTTCAGGCAATGCCGCTGGATAACTTGCTTGGACGGTAAGCCACACAGCTACCCCTTCAGGCGTAGAAACGAGCTTGAACGTGTTGAGACGTTCCAGTATCTCCTCGACACATTTTTGGTACTGCGATTGGCCTTTCAAGCTCCTCACTGCTTCGACGAGGACCATGCCGCATTCTTCTCGGAGCCAGGGAATGTCGCGTGCCATTCGATAAACATTGTCCAAGAGCTTGTTCCAGGCATCCAGCGAAAGTTCTGGTTCGATAAGTACCGATGATTGCATGATGGCCTTGAACCCAAAAAGCTTTCCGATGGTATGATCCCGTTTTTCCTATACTCGTTAGCATTGCGACATCCAGCGCGTCCATGTTCCTACCTTTCCTGGCACGTTGCCCTTGGCTTTGGTCTTCTCCTCTACCATCTTGATGACAGCCGCCACATTAAGCTGCGAACCTTCGATAGACTCCTGCTTTACTGCAAATAGTTGTCGCAATAATTCGGTAAGCGTGAGCGAGAATCCGACCCTGGCTGCTTTGCGCTGACTGCAAAGACCTTTGATCAGGCGTACTAACGCGTCCTCCACATCTTTGGGCTCTGGCTTGTTTTCGGGCGAGAATTTGACGATGATTTGTTTGGCGGCTTCAAGACGGACGTCGTCTTCTTCGGCTGCCAGGTCTGCGTAAAGCTTAGATAGCTTCACCTTGTCCGAATTACTTTCTCTGCGCCGCTTCGCCGGAGCTTCGTCAACTTTCTCGCTTTGATCCACCTCGCGCTCCCTCTTGGGTAACTTGCTGCCCATCTTTTACTGATTTCCTGGAGAGTGTATTGGATGTTGTCGCAACGCGACCTCCGCGAAAAGTCGAGCACGGCTCTAGGAAAATTTGGATGCTAACCGAAGGCGGACTAGTTGGTCAGGGTCCAGCCCGCGCGCCAACGCGAAATCCACTTGAATTGCATGACGTCGGAAGCATGCGAGCTCCATCTGCATATTCATGGGAAATTCAACATTGCACTTAGTGGAGTCTGCATCAGTTCTATGCTGCGAATGATTCTACTTGAGTCACCTAGAAATCAATAGAAATTCTAGTCATGTCATCATGCGCTGCACAGTATCACACAACAGAGAAGATATCATAGCCATCACCGTTGAAAGTGACATCCTTGGTATTGAGTTGAACTGCTCCACGCCAACCTAGGCAAAAAACTGAACAGGTCTGCAGGCTACATTAAGCTAAAACCTCGCAAAGAAGGTGACCCAACGTCAACGTAGGCTCTAGGCTGTTCAGTTTTTTCCTGGGTTGGCGTGGATCTACGTATGTTTGACGTGTACATATCAAGTCCATCCCTTGAAAATGATCAGTCATCATCCTCATCCAAGCCTTCGAAGACTCCGATTGGCTTTGGACGGTATGTCGTTGGAGGTGGAGCCTGATCTTGAGCTGGTCTGCTCGGAGACTGTGCCATGTCTTGTGCAGGCGCGTTCTGTGCAGCCGCCTCGCTCTGTCCCTGCTCTTGCAACGCCTTCTCCCTAGCCGCGTCCAAATGTGCAGGTATATTGAACTCGTCTAAGTTTTTACCCTTCTACATACGGAGATAGGAGTCAGTGTGTGTCTCTTATGAATCCTGGGTGTGCCAGACATACCTCACGCCAATACTGGAGACTGAATAGAGCCCCTGCGCGGATCTTGTCGTTGCTGGGCCACGGGTACCACGGCAGGTTGCTAGCCTTGAGCTTCTTCAACCATTCTTCTTCCTCTGGGGTGATTTCGAGCGCAGGGCCAGCAGCATCTTCGCCTTCCTTCTGCCCTTGCGCAGCTTCACTTGCTGGTGCTACTGTCTCTGGTGCGAGAGCAGGTGTGTTGAGGCCATTGGTAGGAATGCCGCTTGAGCCGACCTCATCGTCCTCCTTTTCCTTGTCTGCGGCAGGTACGGGTTCACGGTATGTTGGCGGGACGGTGTGTCGGGAGATGTTGGTCGCGTATTGTAGGAGTTCGTCGAATGGAACGGCGCGCGAGTCTTCGGGGAACGTGGTCACGGTGGTGTCAAAGAGCTCATGGCGCAGTTCTGCAAGCTTCTTGACCGATGTCTTGAGCTGGTCTTCGAGCGCATCGGCTTCTGCGCGGAGGTTTTGGATGCGGATGTGATTTGCCTGGTGTTTGGCGACTGCAGTGCGTCAGTCGTCAATGTCAGCAGACGTGGGTGTTCGCGTACGTTGGTCCAGGCCTTGACTGAGCTCGTCGTCAGCAGCTAGCAGATCGACGGCAGCTTGCGTGGCCGGATTGTAGGCAGCGATTGAGTCGACCAAGGTTGTCAAGGCCTTCTCGACGCGTTCGAATTGTTCGTTCAGGACGTCTTCCATGGTTGCGTGGTGGGGACCAGCTGTGCCGCCGACAATGGAACAGCGCAGGGTCAGCGAACGTGGATCGGGTGGAGCACGCGCATACACGTGACGTGAAGAGGCATGCGCGGTGGGCGATGGGGTCGTATGCAGGTTGCGCGCCAGTCGGGCGGAGCTGAATGGCCAGCGAGTGCAGCGCGGTATTCACATTACAGTCGTGAAACCGGGCCTTCAAGCGCGAATCATCCACGGGCGCTTTTGCTAGACTCGCGGGGTTGCCCGCCTTCGACGCATGCGAAAGCGGGACATGACGAAGCGGCCAGGGCTGCCAGGGCCCTCTCGGCGTGGCCGCTATTTGCGTCGACGGGCTGGAAGCCGAGCTGTCACGACGACCAGCCTGCAGCATATATCCTCCGCTCCCCTGCCTCTGCCTGTCTACACCATAGTCCTAGTCTCGCTCCTATCGCCCTCCATATCCGCCATCCACGGTTCTTCCAGCGTGCTGCGCCTCCGTCTCCCAGAAGAGCACCCCGCCGTCGATTGGCCCGCCACTTGCACCCAGCTACCACTCTGATTGCTGCTCCGCCTTCCAACGCCTACCAATTCCCCCGACTGCCTGCCTTTCCTTCCTACATAATCCGGTGCACCCCGAAAGCCTCGACGCACGATATTCCGCACATCTAGCAGCCATGGGTAAATCGTAAGTTCTCTTTCCTTGCTGCTTTGTAATGCGGGGCCATCGCGCCTACCACGCCGACGTTTGGAGATTCCTGCCCTTCACCTCGGACACGCGCGTCGTCGAGTGAAGGCCACACGTTGGACCGGACCTCGCCATGGACCCTTCACTCAGGCGCAGATATTCCCCGCCCGCCCGCACACTCGATCGCCCACGGCACAAGCATGTTCCAAGAGCTCGACATCCACGACCACAAGAAGCCCGCGCATACACCACCGCTGCCTCACCTCCCGTCACAGGCGCACGGAATCCCGCTGCTGGAGCACGACCACCCGCCTCTGCGGTTCGCGCGCCGCCATCACAGCGACGTACCCCGTCATGACGAGTCCGGCTATGCGCACTACAAGGATATGCGGGAAATCGCCTTGGCGAATGCCATACGCGAGTTGGAAGACGAATTGGGGTCGCGCTGCGGAATCAAGTGCTTGGAATTGCAGAACCAACAGCTGATTGTACATCGCTATAGCCAGAGTAAACTATCACAGCAAGAGCTGGCCGACCTCCAGAAAGCGACACACTTCGACAAGAAAGAGCTACAGCAATGGTACAAAGGTGCGCACGCAGTGGGGCAACTGGGTTGGACTGTGACTGAGTACATACAGGCTTCCTGAAGGACTGTCCCTCGGGCATGCTCACCAAGGAGGAGTTCCAAAAGATCTATAAGCAGTTCTTTCCGTTCGGGGATCCGTCATCATTTGCAGATTATGTCTTCAATGTATTCGATGCAGACAAGTCCGGCACAATCGACTTCAAGGAGTTCATCTGCGCATTGAGCGTCACGAGTCGCGGCAAGATGGAGGACAAGCTAGACTGGGCGTTCCAGCTGTACGACATTGACGGAGACGGCAAGATCAGCTACGAGGAGATGCTGGCAATCGTAGAAGCCATCTACAAGATGGTACGTAGTCACGCCCAAGGATGCGCCTTCATTACTGACATGTGCAGGTCGGCTCCATGGTTAAGCTCCCGGAAGACGAAGACACCCCCGAGAAGCGCGTTAAGAAGATCTTCCGCATGATGGACAAGGACGAGAACGGCAGCTTAGACATGGCTGAGTTCAAGGAGGGCTCGAAGCGCGACGAGACTATCGTTTCCGCCTTGTCTCTGTACGATGGTCTTGTGTGAGGAAGAGGGTCGATACCCAGTGTCATTTTCTGCTTGTTTCGTTATAGTCGATATCACAGCGCATTTGTGGGATTGGCATACCATTATTCCCTTGCTGTTAGGGTGGATGACCTCGCCTTGGCGTACCGGACATCATGAATGATGTATACAAAGTGCGCATTTCGTTTCCGCGGTCAAGAATGCAACAACAATTTCAAACTTGCTTGATTCTGCACGTTGGTCTGACTGTAAGCCTCACCCAGGAAAGCCTATTTTTGGGTTTCTTTGGTCCAAACTTGTAATTGGGCGTCTGCATGGCATGTCGGGTCTGTGTTCTGACGTGACGCAACCTTGCGGGACGCTTTCTTAGGCGGCCTTCAGGGAGCTTTGGACAGGTAGCTTGAGAACAACACATTGCTAGTACCGTGCCGCCTTGCTGTCGTACCATCGCCGGCTGCACGCTATGGACAGATTACCTGTCTAATAATACTCCATCATTTTCTCCTCCGCTGTCGACTTCTGGCGACGTTTGCGCTGCGACGCTACGTTTCGGCATTCCGCCCAGCATCTCAAGCTGACGCCGGCCCGTGGGCTCCACCACGTATTAAAGCCACTTTCACGCGCCTCGTTTATATAGGCAGACACACCTACACAATGCCGCGATCCGCGATATCAACATGCAGCGCCGCGCTGGCAGCCCTGCTAGCCATTGCACCCTCGCCAGCGTCGGCCTTTTACTTCCCAGGCACCGCGCCAACTTCGTACAAGACGGGAGACGCAGTTCCGTTATACGTCAATCGCCTGACACCCGCCGATTCGCAGAACGACCCCAAGCTACGATCCGTCTTCTCCTTCGACTACTACCACCCGCCCTTCCACTTTTGCCGCCCAAAAGATGGCCCCAAAGAAATTCGCGAGAGCTTGGGAAGCATACTGTTTGGCGACCGGATACAGACGAGTCCGTTCGAGCTGAAGATGGGCATGAACGAGTCGTGTAAACTGCTCTGTGAGGCGCCATACCCTGGCAAGGACGCGGCGTTTGTGAACAGCAGGATATACCAGGGCTACGACCTCAACTGGCTGATCGATGGGCTGCCTGCAGCACAATCACTGAGGGAGCCGGGCTCAGACCAGACCTTCTATCAACCAGGCTTCGCGCTGGGTCTTGTAGACGAGGACCAGCCCATGCTCAACAACCACTACGACATTGTCATCGACTACCACGAAGCATCGCCGGGCAATTTCCGCGTCGTTGGTGTCCTGGTAGACCCATACTCGGTGGCAGAATCGAAGAGGCAGGGTGACGACGGGGCGACGTGCAATGGACAGACACCGGTTATTCTGAAAGAGGGCGAGGCTGATGATAACCTGGTCGTCTTCACGTACGGCGTTTACTGGCGACCAAGTCCGACTCCGTTTGCGACCCGATGGGACAAGTACCTACACGTATACGATCCCAAGATCCACTGGTTCTCTCTCATCAATTCGGCCGTCATCGTCGTCTTCCTCGTCATAATGGTCAGCACCATTCTCGTGCGCACCCTCAAGAAGGACATCGCGCGTTACAACCGTCTCGACCAGTTTGCGCTCGAGGATTTTGGAGAAAGCGGCGACGGTGATGACACAGCGGATGACTCTGGCTGGAAACTAGTACACGGCGATGTATTCAGGCCACCGAAGAACCCGCTGCTTCTGTCGGTTTTGATTGGCAACGGAGCTCAGCTCTTTGCCATGACAGCGTTGACTATAGGTAAGTCGCCAGAACATATCCCGTGTCAGGTCCCTGCTAACATCAATGACAGTATTTGCGCTTCTCGGCTTCCTCTCTCCTAGCAACCGCGGCGCTCTCGGAACCGTCATCATCATCTTCTACACACTCTTCGGTTTCTTCGGTGGCTACGCCGCGGCACGTACCTACAAGTTCTTCCATGGCGAGTCGTGGAAACTGTGTTTCTTCTATACCCCGGTAGCTCTACCCGCGATCGTCTTTGGAGTCTTCTTCCTCATGAACCTGTTCGTCTGGGGTCGCGGCGCATCGGGTGCTGTACCCTTCACCACCATGCTCGTAGTTGTCATCATCTGGTTCGTCATCTCCGTCCCGCTGAGTGTCGCTGGTTCCTGGCTCGGATTCAAGCAAGCCGCCATCGAACCACCGGTTCGCACAAACCAGATCCCACGCCAGATCCCACCTGTGGGAGGCTACCTGCGCCCTCTTCCTTCCATGGCCTTGGCCGGTGTACTTCCCTTTGGCGCCATCTTCGTCGAACTCTACTTCATCATGAACTCGATCTGGTTCTCGAAAGTCTACTACATGTTCGGTTTCCTGTTCATCTGCTTTGGGCTTATGATCATTACCTCGGCGGCGGTCACAGTACTCATGATGTACTTTTTGCTTTGCGCAGAGAACTATCACTGGCAATGGAGGTCTTTCTTCACTGCTGGTGCGAGTGCCGCGTACGTGTTTGCTAGTTGCTTGCTCTACTGGATCAAGGATGTGAGCTGGACTAGTTGGACAAGTGGTGTCGTGTACCTGGGATACTCGGCTTTGCTGAGTTCCCTGGTGTTCATTCTGACTGGTAAGTTGCAATCTAAACCCCCTTGCTCGTAAACCGCGTACTAACGGGATGAACAGGCACTATCGGTTTCTTCGCCAGCTGGCTATTCACCCTCAAGATCTACAGGTCCATCAAGGTGGACTGAGCGTGGGGTCGTAGTGGAGATCTGCTAGTATACCTTTTCTTTTCCTTGGAATCTCAATCAGTCAAGTAGCGTGCGATCATTGCCAATATAGACATCAAAAAGGCATTCTTTGCGTGGCGAAACTACCCGTATATCTTAGACTACTTGACTACATATGACGGCGAATCTAGACTCAGTGCTCCGATAAAGCAAGCTGGAGCAAGCGCGCATGTCATGGCCAATATTGGGAAACTCAAAATACGCCGTATTTCACAAAACCCACTTAATTTGATAAAAAAGGTACTCACTGAGTTGTCGTCGGCTTATCTTCTACCAGTCCGATTGTCCCTAACTATCTTGATGCCCGACCACCCTAACTGAATTTCCAATTCCGTTCTCATTTTCCCTGGCATGTTCTCAGCAACTTCCTCTCACTCTGTCTCCCATGCCTACAACCACCTATTCCTTCCCCCGTCTTCCATAATGACGTCAACGCTTCACCTTCCACGATAAGAAAGCCCACCCCCCCCCCGTTCCCACCTCTTCACCATCCAACGCGTATCCAGCGTCTACAAGAAGTAGCGAAAACATCGGAGACCCACCTATCCTATATCCTACCCGCCCATGCACGTTCGCAAAAGACTGGGACGCGATGTTTATTTCCATCCGGACATCTCTCGGATTTCAACTCTATACATGGACCTGCACGACGCGTTAACCGAAGCGGGGCTAGTAGGCGGAAGCTAGTGAGACCCTTCCCGTCGAACTATTCCAAAGCCCCGTTGAAACCCAAGACCCGAGAGTTTTCCGGGTGAAGATTGTCATGAGTGATGAGACTTTTTTGCAGAGGTTTGTTGGTCGTACGAATGGGTTGGAAGGAGTCTATTGCACGGACGTGCGTGTATATATATAGGGAGGCCGGCGTCTTGCTTGGAGGTTGTTGATGATCAGCTTTTTGGATTGCATCACTGTTGCGATCATTGCGTGTTTGTTATAACATACCCTCGGTGTTTTGTTTCTTGATTATCAGGCCACTGGGCTTTTTGAGTCACTCTTACGAAAGTCGTTGATCTTTTACTTCTGTTGAAGTCATTGAGAGACTACTATCTATATATCAAGCTCTTTTGCGCCGCCTACCCCGAACTACCGGACACCTTCGTCACCCCGATTATCGACTTCACATTGCAGACCTCGAGGTCTGATTAACCCCACCATGGCAACAGAAGGCATCCAGTTCCCCATGACGCGGGACTTCGCCAGCCCCTCCAACAACCCAACACACCCCGGCCGACGCTCCTCATCCTCCGATACCACAACCCTCGATGCCGAAAAGCCCGCTCCCCTCCACCGCGCGCCCACTGCCGAAGACATAGTCAACCTACCCACCCGCACCCTCTCCAACGATGCCAACCTCGAGGAATACACACAAGAAACCATATCGGGGCAGATGATGCGCGAAGTCCGGTCCAACGCAGGCAAAGTCGAGAAGTACGACTTGGTCACTTTCACCATTGACGACAAGGAGAATCCGAAGAATTGGAGCAAGGCGTACAAGTGGTGGTGTACCATGTGTGTTGCGGCGACTTGCTTTGTTGTTGCGTTCAACTCGGCGGTTATCACAGCGGATCTGGAAGGCGTGAGCGCGGAGTTTGGGGTCAGCGAGGAGGTGGCGCTGTTGACTATTACGCTTTTTGTTGTTGGGTTTGGTGTTGGACCTATGGCTTTTGCACCGGCGTCTGAGATCTGGGGGAGGAGACCGGTGTATGGTGTTACGCTTGCTTTGGCTGTTATCTTCACTATTCCTGGAGCTGTTGCGCAAAATATTGGAACGTTACTGGTGACGCGCTTCATTGCTGGTGTGGCGTTCTCGGCACCCATGACGCTGGTTGGTGGAACATTGGCGGATATGTGGAGATCGGAGGAGAGAGGTGTTCCGATGGCAGCTTTCAGTGCGGCGCCGTTCATCGGCCCTGGTGTTGGACCTTTGGTCGGCGGTTACCTCAGTCAAGCTGGTGGCTGGCGCTGGCTATACTGGATCCAGCTCATCCTCAGCTTTGTCGTCTGGATCCTCATCACCTTTACCGTACCGGAGACATACGCGCCCAAGATTCTGGACAGGAGAGCGAAGAAGATGCGCAAGGAGACGGGCGATGACAAGTTCGTCACGGAACAGGATCTCGACATGCGGCCTTTCAGCCAGCGCCTCCAACTTTTCCTCCTTCGACCCTTCCAGCTGCTCTTCCGTGAGCTCATCGTCTTTTTGATCACGCTCTACATGTCGGTTCTGTACGGTCTTCTGTACATGTTCTTCGTCGCATACCCGATTGTCTACCAGAAGGGCAAGGGCTGGAGCGCAGGTCCAACAGGACTCATGTTTATCCCGCTCATCTGCGGTGTACTGCTCTCCGCTGCCTGCGCACCGCTCGTCAACAAACACTACATGAAGCTGGTAGAGAAGCACAACGGCCACCCACCAGCGGAAGCACGTCTGATCCCCATGATGTGCTCATGCTGGTTCATCCCTATTGGCGTTTTCATCTTCGCATGGACAAGTCAGCCCGAGACCCACTGGGCAGGTCCCGCATTCGGCGGTGGCTCTGTGGGCTTCGGCTTCATCTTCCTGTACAACTCAGCCAACAACTATCTCGTCGACTCGTACCAGCACCAGGCTGCTTCAGCGCTGGCGGCGAAGACGTTCCTGCGCAGTTTCTGGGGAGCGGCTGTGGTGTTGTTCACAAACCAGATGTACGAGCGCTTGGGCGATCAGTGGGCCAGTTCTCTCATCGCTTTCATCGGGCTGGCGTGCTGCGCGATTCCTTTCTTCTTCTACTTTTACGGCGCGAAGATTCGTGAGCGTTCTCACTATGCCTACAGTGAGGAGGACAAGAACAAGGAGCAGAAGCTGGGAGCTTAGGCAGGAGAAGGATAATCTGATCGTTTTCTGTTTTGTGGACCTGTCGTCAAGCTTTCTTCGACTTTTCTTGTTATGCGGCATTGTGGGCGTTTGGGAGCTTGGTGTTAGACCGCGAAAAGGCCGTGGGAGGGGTCTTGGGATCGAGAGGCTTCTTTCGACATCCATAGCGTATGTTATTCATAATCCATCAATTTCCTACTTCCAATATGGATCCAAACCCCGATGCGTGCAATCTTGCCAGCGGTTACACAGCTAATTTCGAGTGAGCGAGCTCATGGACAATGACATGAAGGCGAGACCTCTCGACGGTGATGTCATGGCATGATTGCAGGCCCTGGCTGGGTGGAAAAGAAGTGGATGCGATGGGCAGAGGAAATTATTCCCATCGTTGGCCGGGAATGTCAAGCTTCCTAGACGCGTGACTAGCCGGGGTCAGAGGCGATCGGCATCCTTGCCCAGGAGTGGGGCTCCAGCGAGCGGAAAGGCCGACCGAAGTCGACACTCCACCAGCGCGACTATCCGGCCCAGACAGACCTCTGACGACTTTCCCCCGAGCTTCGACCATGGACGAGCTCAAGGACACGCACAACTCCAACGCGCCAAATGGGTTTATGCAAGACACGCCGCCAAGAGCCGACGTCGATGAGATCCTGAGACGGAAGCGGAAGGCGCGAGAGTACAAGGTACGCCGTTGAGATGATGCGCTATCGATGCAGCGATAGAAAAGAGGAGGCTTTTGGGTTCGAGGGGCTTTAGTATGGGCAGGTTGGAAGAGAGGCCTCTCTGCATTGCCGAATTGGGCTACAGGACCCGGCGCATCCAGCACGGCAGGAGCTACTGCCCCACGAACATGCGCTGACGCTCTACTCCCCTACAGGCCTGCTATCCGTGTCGACAGCGCAAGGTCAAGTGCGACCAGAACGTGCCCTGCAAGACATGCGTCGTCCGCGAACATCCCGAGCTATGTACCTACCACCCGCCGAGCGAGTCGCACCCGCCCGCGAAACGAATCAACCTCGGACTTGGGCAGAACAACGGCCATGACTTCTCCAATGGCCTGGTTCACATACATGGCGGCACAGTCACGCTGCCTCGAGAGGTGCGCACACATATGACCGGGAGGATGGCTGTATACTGACCGTAGCAGGACTGGGAACGCATCTGCGGGAAGCTACAGCAGGCTGAGAAGTCGCTCAGTGATTTGAAGCATGCCGTCGGTAGCGTTGCGGAGATACCACCCCCCATGAACGGCTTCTCTCCTGCTGATGGATCTGGAAATACGCCTTTGGCCGCAGCGGCACCCATGGACGGCGAGCAGAGCCACGTCAGAACCCAGGGAATACATACGCGCAACGACATCACCGGCCAGACGATACACATCGGACCCAGCTCAGTACCAGCACTCGTCATGGCGTTAGGGAGGGGGGATACACAATGGGCGCCGGGCGTGCAAGATCTCCTGGGCAAGAAGAGCATGCTGCCGATATTTGGCCTGGACAACGAGAGCGCTACATACCCATTCGTCGACCTTTGGGGCCTACCACACGGATCCATAGCGCGCGCCCACGAGCTTGCCAACGCATTACCGAGCGACTCTGAATGCCTGAGTTTCTTCCGCAGCTATCGCGAAACCGCGCACGCCGTATACCCCGCCGTTGCCGACATCGAGGCTATCGAATCCGATCTTCTGCTCTTCCTGATCAACCGCGCCAGCTCACAGGGTACGAACGGCATCACGGATCAGCAAATATATGGGAAAGACTTTCACTGGATAGGCATGGTCTTTGCTATACTAGCTTCAGGATGTCAATGCTCGAGTCTGTCACGAAAAGAGAGGGAGTTGACATCGCAGGTCTACGTCTGCTGCAGCTTCGAGTGCCTGCGGTTCACTAATTTCTTATCGCATGCGACCATCGAAAACATACAAACGCTTCTCATCCTTGGAAATGTTATATCAAATAACATGAACGCCGGAGTTGCTTGGAGTCTGATGGGATTGACAGTCCGCCTCTCGCAGACTCTGGGGCTACACCGACAGTGTCCTCCGTCAACGCCAGTGCAGCAAAGGGTTATTCGGAGCAAGACATGGTGGGCACTTCTGTGGCAGGACTCGCTACTGTCTGTCTCATACGACAGAGCCTCATCGACCACCACCATTGATCACACCGTTCCCATGAGCCAACACACAGCGCCGGGGACTAGAACATACGTCGAAAGTATGTACCGGTTGTGCAAAGTAGGCCTCGACATAGTCCGTGAGCGCCAACGGCCACAAAACTCACATGATGCACTGATACGAATAACGGAACACCGCAACGAACTCCAGGAAATCATGATAGATGCTGCAGACTATCTCAAAGACTCCAGAAGGTGTCGGTCCATGCGCGATCAGCTCGAGCACTGGGCACTGTACCTGCACATATCTTACGTCACATCTGAGCTCTGTCGACCAGCCATCAGCCCCGCCACTGCCAATCTCGATCTTTCCAAGACGCTGCGCAAGACATGCATCGACAGTCTCACCAACACGGTCGAAGCATTCCTCGGTCTGCAAAACATGACACCGTTTGCTACCCGTTCCTGGTCTGCTGTGCATCGCTCCTTGAGCTCTGCCCTACTGCTTGGTATCCTCGGCGAACACAACCGCAACGAACGGGCGCGTAGTCTACTGCAGAACGTAATCCAAGTCCTTACAGATGTCACAAAAGATGTCGATCCTGCCGAGCTCGCCACGCCCATCACTCGATCCGTCTCAGCTCTCGAGCGGCTGCTGAGAATCACCACGACGCACAACCGCAAGCCGAGTGAAGCAGGCTCACAGGCGTCCCCCACGATGCACGTCTTCACCGCACAGGACATCAACAATGCCCTTAACGGAGATGCCGAGAACATGTTCTCCCAGTCGCCACTGCTTGGTCTGGATCTCGACTCTTCACCGTATGCGCTGATGGAGAGCATCGTGTGGGGGGCGCAGAAATCGCCATGAGATTATTAAGAGAGTAGAGAGTAGTCGGAAAGTAAAACAAAAGTCATGATACCCAGATGTGAGAGCGACGTAGCGCTGTCGAATGAAAAAGTCGAAACAACAATCAGGCTGCCATCATCATTCAAAGACCAAGCAGTTTGACTGCCTTCCAACCTGCTGCCTAATTGCGCAGAGTGACAGATATTAATGCCGTTAGAAGGGAGGCGATTATTGGGCCATGTGTTTCTAAGAACAAGTTTCGTATCGCGAGTGATAGTTTGGCCTGTAGTCCAGCGGCCGCTAAGTAGTAGTTTAACTGAATGTAATGCGCTGAGAGGTTCTCTTCGTACCCACCTTGGCCGCGTCGAGTGAAAGCTTGCTGTCAGCCCTACCCATGACGTCGCTAAGCGAGGCGGCTGCGAGTGTTTGCCTAGACCCTGCATCATCACCAGAACCCGTGCAAACTACCCTAGACGTCACCTAGATGGACTTGAGCGAGCGCCTTTCCTCTGAGCTTAAATGAAGGCTTAGCTCTTGCGTTGCTCCGCCACTCAGCAGTCGCCGCCATGTTCATGCTCCGAAACCGTAAGTCGAGCTTTGTTTGCCATGTTTCTCCTTCCCGAGCCGCTGCCCCTCCCCCTCCGTTGCTGCGACGACACTAATCCGTACCACCAGTCAGTAAATTTGTCTTTGGCGACAGCTCCAAGGAAACCATCGTCGAAATCGCCCAGGGCCAGCTTTACCTCGTCCGACCCCGCTCTGTCAAGGGATACTCGGAGCTTATATTCAAGGTACAGAAGCCCGTAATCCTGGACTGCATGTGCATTAACAGCCTAGTAGGACGCTGCAGCTACCATCCGCCGCACCGGACAGGAATTCCAGTACCAGCTCGTCATCCAGCGCGCATACGAAGAAGGCGAAGAGGACTTGCTAGCCGAAGAGAACGAAGACGCGGCACTTGACGCGCTCGCAGGCGACAAGGACGAAAAGACGTTCCTGCTCGACGAAGACCTCCAGTTCCGCGACGACGTCCGCTCCACCGGCGAGAAGATCTTTGCGTGGCGCGACCTCAGCGGCGACGTCGACGACCTCTGGGAGTTTGTGTGCGACCCGTCAGTCAAACCCGAGACCGCCTCTTTGTTTGAGCGCGTGGCCCTGCAGTGCCAGTACGAGAGGAAGTTCCGGAGAAGCCACGAACACGCGACCGAAGACGATCTCGCTGCTCTAGCCTACTACGAGGAACCTATCCCCGACGCGAGCCCCATCGCCAGCCCGACCCTCTCGAACGCCCGCGCGCTTCCCGTCGAGCCCCCCACTACCGAAGAGCTCTTCCCGAACACGACAAAGGAAAAGATGGCCAAGAAGGTTGCAGGCAAGGGCACCGTCCCGGAGCAGGAGGATGCTACGGCCGCGCCGCCCTCTGCCGCCCAGCCCCAGGCTCTTGAGACCCTGGTCGAAGGCGACGCGGAGCTTCACCTCTTCGACTTCCCCTCCGGAACCTTCATGAAGCAAGACGACAAAGTCAGTGTCACGGTTACCGAGATTGGCGACTGGAACTACTGGCTGCACATTGCTGGCGAAGAGCGCGAGTGGCTGGGACAGCCCATCGTTGAAGACATCAACCCCGTCTTCAACTACGAATACAAGTCCTTCATCTTCAACCACTACCTAGACGACGGCTCGGCGTACTCATGGCTGTTGAAGTTCAAGGATCAGGACGAGCTTGAGAACATACAGCAAGGTGTGATGCAGGCCCTCTGGGAGCACTTGAACAAGGTCAAATGGGGCAAGGCAAAGGACACCGATCGAGAGTACGTCTTAGAGGCGTTCCAGGACTTGACTATGGAAGATGCGCCAGATGAGGAACCAGAAGAGGAAGAAGAAGAGGACGAGGAAGAATACGAGAGCACCAACGAGCAGCGGAGCGAGCACTACGACTCTGATGAGTCCGAGGATGACGTCGAGACTGGTCCCACCGACGGAGACCAGAACTCCCAGCTGGCGGTTGGCTACAAACACGACAGGTCGTTCGTTGTGCGTGGAAACAAGATCGGTGTCTTCAAGCATACCCCGGAGAACCAGCTGCAGTTCTCCACAACCATCTCCAACATCAAGACTCCGGCAGGCAAGGCTTTCAACCCGAACAAGGTCATGCTGCACCAGCAGGATCGCGACATGATCCTTCAGAACCTTGAGAATCCAAACAACCTTTACCGAATGGATCTTGAGACTGGTACCGTTGTAGATGAGTGGAAGGTGCACGACGATATCCCCGTTAAGGTCTTTGCACCGGAGAACGTATGTAAACATCCCCTAATATATGATTGCAAGCTAACATGTTGGAGAAATTCGCGCAAATGAGCGGCGAGCAGACCTTCCTGGGTCTCTCCGACAACGCGCTCTACCGCGTCGATCCTCGTTTGGCCGGCAACAAGCTAGTCGACGACCAGCTCAAGCAGTATGCTACCAAGAACGCGTTCTCCGCCGCCGCGACCACCGAGAAGGGACACATTGCTGTTGCGTCCGAGAAAGGAGACATCCGCCTGTTTGACAGACTCGGCATCAACGCCAAAACCCTCATTCCCGCGCTCGGTGACCCAATTATCGGCATGGACGTCTCAGCAGACGGCCGCTGGGTCCTCGCCACCACGCGAACCTACCTCCTCCTCATCGACGCCCTCCAAAAAGGCGGCAAAAACGACGGCAAACTCGGTTTCGAAAAGTCCTTCGCCAAAGACGACAAGCCCCAACCCCGGCGTCTCGCCCTCACACCCGCCCACGTCGCCCAATTCCAACACGAAACCAAAGCACCCATCTCCTTCACCACCGCCCGCTTCAACACGGGTCTCGACGACAAGGAAACCACCATCATCAGCGCCACGGGTCCTTTTATCGTTACCTGGAGTATGAAGAAGGTGCTGGCTAACCGCAAGGATCCTTACAATATCAAGCGTTACTCTGAGGAGGTTAAGGCTGATAACTTCAAGTTTGGCTCTGATAAGAATCTTATTGTTGCGCTGCCGAATGAGGTCGATATGGTGGCGAAGCGTGCGTTGCAGCGGCCGACCCGCGAGAGTATCGCTATGCCGAGTCGGGTTGGGGCTGGTAGGAAGAGTGGGGTTAGAGGGAGCTATCTTGGTAGGAATGAGATTGTGAATAGCCCGTATTAGGGTTGTGGATCGCCTCACGCTTTGGCGCCTTTTTCAGCGTGGTATGGGTGTGCAGTCTGGTGGTGGTGGTTGCGGTTATCATCTTGCGCGGTGTCGGCGTTGTGTTAATCTTTCTTCTTCTTCTTCTTCTTCTTCTTTCTTCGACGAGCTACGGATGCTGTGACGATGGGATGCGAGTAGCTGGTTCCTATATGATTCCCCTTTTTTAGATCGAGACTGGAAATGGCACATGGTTATGTTGTAATTTGCGTCTGCGTTGTTGTTGATGTGGTTGAAGATGGTGTATCGTTTTGTTGGTTGTAGGGATGGTCCGGTCGCCTACGACTTCTAGGTTCCAACATGCACAAGAGCTGTGCCGCATATCCTTCCACCTTCAACCCCTCGACCTTTTACTTCTAGGAAGATAGCCAATCCCAGGATGAGTGTTCGTTCTCGACGCCCGGCCGCCCAGGTCGATTCGACATCTCACACCCAGGTACGCATGTATTTACCGCATATGTGAACATCAAGGCTGATTGCCGCAAGACCACGCCTCGTGATCTAGCAGGAAAGGAGCAACAAATTTCCTTGCTGACGTGGAATGATATACGTAAGATCAGTCGATTTAGGTTCAAGTTTTAATAGCTGATCGATACTGTAGCGAGTTGGTACCAGTACATTCATCATTGGCCTTATCCGTCATCGACATGCGCTCATTAGTATCAGGGACAATGAGTACATTCTATCAGGCTACAGGTAATACTCCTGAGCCCCCCCCTTAACGAGGACGGCTTCTAACAAGACCGATACACAGGCCCGTCTCAAACTCCTACGTGCAGTCCTTTCGCAGCATCCTCAATCTCCACAACGAAACAGGTAGGCCATCACACAGTAAAACACCTACAAAAGACGAACTGACTAACCCCTCTCCAGCAAACATACTCTCACATCTCATCGGCTCAGCACTATTCTTTACTCTCCCCATCCCCATATACTTTTCCCTGCAGCAGCCAAAATACGCCACAGCAACCACATCCGACATGATCGTCTTCTCAACCTTCTTCCTCGGTGTCGGCATCTGCTTTGCACTGTCCGCAACGTAAGTCCTTCATCACACATTGACTTCCAACGTTACTAGCGCCTAGGAAGTGACTAACACACAACCCCAGTTTCCACATCATCGCCAACCACAGCGAAACCGTCCACGTCTTCGGTAACCAGCTCGACTACGTACGTAACCCAACACCCAATCCCCACCAATCCCACCACAGCCACTAACTACCTCAGCTCGGCATAATAATACTAATGTGGGGTTCCACCATCCCAAGTGTATACTACGGTTTCTACTGTTCCCCCCACCTACAAACAACATACTACACTCTCGTATCCGTCTTAGCGAGAGCCTGTATCTACGCAACGCTGCACCCAGCTTTCCGTCGCCGGAAGTATCGTGCGTACCGCGCGGCGATGTATGCGGGTCTTGGTTTCTCGTTCGTTATTCCTATTGTGCATGGTTTACTGGAGTTTGGTGTGGAGATGCAGATGGGGAGGATGAGTTTGGATTGGATGGTGGTGATGGCGGTGTGTAATCTTAGTGGTGGTGGAGTGTACGCTCTGAGAGTAGGTCCATGTGTCCTGGTATTGTTTTATGCGAAAGAAAAGGAAATGGGGAACTGACCACATACAGATCCCAGAGAAATGGTATCCGTACCGGTTTGATGTTTGGGGTTCGAGTCACCAGATTATGCATTGCTTGGTTGTTTGTGCTGGCGTCGCGCATTTGTGCGGTCTGCTGAGGGCATTCGACCATGTTCATGGGCATGGAAATGTTTGTGCGGTGTAACGAGTGATACGTTGTTATACACATAGCACTCAACGCACACATCCAGCGTGTCAATCAGCAGCTTAGATAGGTTCTTCAGGAGCACGTTCCGATTCCCATGCAGCGCGCTGATGATGGTAAGGTAATGTAAGTGCAAATCGAAGCGGTTGATGAACTTTGGTTTGCGGAGGATGTACGCAGATGCCGTGTTGGGGTAGTTGCAGCGCAGTGTCAAATGCTCTGGGCGAGCGGGTTCAGACACGGAGGAGAGTGAGACGTTCAAAATTTGAATGAGTGATGTTTGATTGCTGTTTGATACAAACTGACGAGCACGCCCGAATGACGGTCACGCTATCGTGATGAGTTTGTGCCTAGGATGTAGCTAGAGGTCACGATCGCAGGCGCATATTTGATGCGATAGGATGTTTCAAGTCGATGTAATTGAATCGACGCAAGCGCTTGAAGCGCAGAATGCGTTGTCTGGATGACAGTCATTCAGATCAAGAAGTTAGTACCACAGAATTTTCACCTCACAGCACGCAGCGCCATAACATCACGACATCACGGAGGCAGCCATGCGATAGCACAGCGATGCCGAACCACATCCACGCATAGCATGGACGGGATAGCCAAAGGCCCAAGGTTTGTTCAGGAACGGTCATATTGTCTATGAAACATTCCTCAGCCACCACGCTGACGCAAGTCAACGCAGACCCGTTTGTAGGGTAACTGCGGACTTGAAGATCCATCCCAATCATTGCCGTTATGGTATCCTTTTGTATCATTCCGAGACGCCGTTTCATGCACAATCGTGTTGTGTGAGTGATGGTTGATCGTATCGTATCGTTCTGGCGCTTATGCGACGAGCTGAACGACACCGCCGGCCTCCTTGATCTTCTTCTCAGCCTCAGCGGAGACGTAGCGGGCGCGGACGACGATGGGGACAGCGGGGAGACGACCCTTTCCGAGGACCTTGGAGTAACCGTAGTCGAGGAGGTTGAGGACGGGGGCGTTGCCGGACTTGTTGGCGAGGTACTCGGCGCGCTTCTCGGCGGGGATGAGCGACCAGAGCTTGTCGAGGTTGATGACGGGCTTCCAGAAGAGGTTCTGCATCTTGTGGAAGTACCTCATTCCGACTGCACGAAGTCAGTGTTTGTCTCACATGCACTTCGTACACTCATATAACTTACCCTTTCCGAAGTAACCAGGATGGTACTTGTCAATGTTAGTCTGGTGGTGATGCTGACCACCAGCCATACCACGACCACCGGGATGCTTCCTGTGCTTTCCGACACGTCCGTGACCCTGGATAGCGAGTTAGCAGAGTAAATGAAGTATTCCAGCGTGACAACATACGGCGGAGACGTGACCGCGGTGCTTGCGGGTCTTGGTTAGGCGGGTAGGCATCTTTGCGTCGTGATGCTGTGGGTTAGTTGTCGAGCGAAAGTTCGGTGGAAGACCGGCGCTGGCGATTTTGCTCGTTGAGCGGAAAAGCTAAGCGAGGTGCGCTAGTGGGGTCACGTGTGGGATCCTTGTCGCATCGTTACGGCGGTGCGTCCTCGCATGATGTAGGTTGGAGTGGGGCGAGAACATCAACGTGCGCATAGCAGATGGAAGCTGGGGAGGAATGTTGGGTGTTGATTTGAATACGTGGGTGTCGTCTTTCAGTAGTAATACTTCGCCAATCCGCCCCGCTATCGCTATGCAATACAGACTTCATCCGTCAACATCGCTGCTCTCTTCTCTACTCTAACCCCAGTACGGTGTCCGCAGGCCTACAAACGTAGAGCCAACACCATCACCCGAGTCCTCTTTCTTGCGCTGTCCAGCAAGCTATTCAAAGTCAGCAATCGCGTTCGCACTAACACCATCAGATGCCAAGTACCTCTAACTGAATATGCCTATGCACATGCACAAGCCAATCCACATAACTCTGCGCCTCATTATTCCGATCCTCATACAACAACCTCGCAAATTCGTATTCCGCGCCATCGAGACCCTGTCTCGCAAGTTGGATAGTAAGCGCCTTGGACGCCCTCGTACCTTCAAGGTACTGAAGGATATTCCTGACTTGGGCGTTGAGGTGGGTTTCGAGAACGGGGAGGGTGGATTGGAAGGGGTCGAGCGCTTTTAGACTGTTGTTGCCTTCGCCGAAGAGGTCTTCGAGGAGGTTGGGTGAGACTTGGGTGTGCAGCCATAGCAGGCAGACTTGGCCGTTGTCGACGATGTAGGCGCCGCCTTCTTCGACTTTGGAGAAAGAGGCTCGTATGTTTTCTGGCATTACGAGATGGCCCTTTTCGTTTGCGAAGCCGTCGCGCGCGTCGAGGTTGTGGATTGCGATGATGCGGGGGTAGAGGTATAATGACATTTCCAGTGGGCCCATTGATTTGATCATGCGCATGTCGTGGACTCTTCGGTCTGTGGGCTCTTTGCCACCCTTGAAGGCTCTTGACTTGATCAGTCCGAGAATGTACATGCCGAACTCCTTGAGGTTCTCCGGCAGTACAAGCTGACCAGGAGGATTGTTGCCAGTGAAGTTCTTTCTGTAGCCAGCAAGAATGTCGACAGTCTTCTCCGTCAAGGCTCCCCTAATCTCCTTGAGGTTCTTCTCTGTCATGCGAGCAGCAGCTTCCTTGGCGATGATGTTTACAACGGCATCCTGATCGACGAACTTCATGCATTCACCAGTGTTCGGGCTGACACTGGCCACGATGTTCGTACACCGCACTCGTCGCTCACCGTTGGCTGCCGTGTATAGTAGCGCACTCTGGAAGTGAGCATCAAGCTTCGGATCCAGTTTGCCATCGTAGCTGAACATGACACCAATAGCCTTGTCGGCGTCAATGACTCCGAACTCTAGATCGGCGCCAAAGGTGTGGTGGTAGAAGTTTCCGTGGTAGGCAGAGACCTGCAGGCCATTTGAGCAGCGAACCTTCATCAGCGCTTGATATCCGGTTTCTCGCGTGACTGTGTGCTGGATCTCCTTGGATAATTTCAGGATATCCCTTGGCGCATGGAAGTTGGGGTAGTAGAAGACTTCTCCACCTGTTACAGCGGAAACGTGGCCGATGGTCGCAATGTCGAGGTACCCTCCACTGGGCGCAGCAAGGAAAAAGTCCACACCAATTCCATTCTGCACCATCTTCTCAGCAACCTTCTTGAACCCAGGATGCTCAGTCTGAAGAAGCTTCTTCTCAGCATCGGTGTTGTGTACGTTGTTGTCCTCACGTAGCATCAGCCGACCAGGACCCCAAGTCGGAAGCGCAGCCAAAGAGCACACAATCTTTCCGCCTGTAGCTGACAATGCTGCCACGGCAGAGTTTAAGCAAGGTAATAACGCTGGCTCTGGATTCTTGACTTCAGAAAACATGGTCGGTAGCTGTGCGAGAAGCGATGTGATGACGCTCTTGCACTCCACGGGGTCGACGAACAAGCCTTCGCTGAAGGGTAGGAAGGGATCTTCAAGGTCAGACATGACGAGCATTTGAGCGCTCGTCAAGCTGGCGTTGAGGTTGTAAAAGTGCATCTCCTTGTCGTATGTGACGATGCCCACTTTAGCACCCTTTGGTATCCGAGTTGTAGTCTCGGCGCCCTCTGTCTCTGCTTCTTCGCCATAGAGCGCTTTCATGATGCCTTCACAGAAACCATGGAGGAAACCACGGTTTACAGCCTCGGCGGTCACATCGACAAGGAACAACCACCGTAGACCGACAGGCTCTTTCGACCAGTATTCCTTGGGTACGAGGAAGTCGACAGTGCCCAAAGTGAGCTCCGGCCGTTGTAGTCTGTCTATGCGGACGCCAGACTGATCGGTAGGCGCAAAGTATTCACCGGGAACGTCGCCCGGGTATGTACACAGGTTGCACACGACCTTGTTTCCGCCAGCCTTGAACTGCATAAACGGATTGATGTACGCACGACACCTTGCACATCTTGGTGGACCGGACTCGCCAAAGTCCAATACGGGTATAGCTTGCTCGCCTTCTTGTTGAGCAGCCAGCGGCTGCAAGACCATACCAAGCGGTAACGAAGTCGCAGCAAGGGCTTGCGCAGTGAGTGGAATGTTGTTCATGGTCAAACGTGCGAACTTAGGTGAGGAGTTGCCCTGGTCAAAGGCTACGAAGGGGACCGTGGCGGGAGGCGGTAGGTGGTGCTCCATAGTCGGGTATACGTTCTCTAGGTAGTACTTCGCCGGCGCATCGCGCGACTTCGGTATGCTGGGAATCTGCTCAGGGTCTACACGGCCTTGAGCTGACCCAACAGCCGCTCCTCCACTCTGATGTGGTGCTGCCGGTGTCCTCGCTGCATACTGCATAGGCGAAGCCTGCGATCCAGGGCTGAAGATAGGGTTTACAGGTGCGGGAAACTGGCTCATGGCGGGAGTAATCTGAGGCTCCATCCATTGCGCTCCTCCGACTTGAGGCGAATTTTGGTATTGGGTAGGTGTGCCATTCTGCGGCGCTCCGTTGAACGCCGGTGAACTTCCTCCAGGCCCTTCAATATTATGATATGCATGTCTGTTCTTCTTCTTGTGCTTGGGTTGTGCCGCCTGATCCATACCCAGCCCAACTGCTCCCATTTGCCCCGCGAGTTTGTTCACATCTTGATCGCCCTGGTACTGAGGCTGGCCCTGCAGCGCCGACTGGTCAGGGAAATAACCTTCTTGCTGGACTGGCGTGCCATATTGCGCTGGTGTGCCGGCGTACTGATTCGGAGGCTGGGCCTTGGCCGGGCTGCCCGTCTGTTGGTAGCCAGGAGGGCCCGCAGCGACTGGTGGGCGCCATTTGTTGGGCTCGTCTGGCCTACCGGGTCCATTCGGGTTTGGAGAGCCCGTGCCGAGGGCGTGGTATGCGGCGAACTCAGACATGGTCGCGGCGCGGGGATGTTGCGGTGGATTCGACGGACGGGACGATTCGAGGCGGGTCAGGCGTGTGGCGGAGGAACAACGGGGCGCGGAATGGTGTTAGAGATGTTCATATCATGGGGCGAGCATGCTGGGGGGATTTGGGCACAGGCGAAGGGACAGATCGCGAAGAACCAAGGTTGATGATGTGGCTATTTTCTAGACCTCTGCTTCCATCATAAGAGCGCGTCCGTGCGCGCCCTCACATGCAAGAACGACAGGGTGCAATCACTCGCGTGTTACCGAATGTAGAAGCAGGACAGATTTGCGTGAACGAGGTGTTTGCAGGAATCGCTAGGATTTGCAGGCAATTCTCCGTGCTATCCTTCCGGCCAAATCTTGGTACCGAATCAGCCTCAAAGTATACCAACCCACCATGGGGTTACTGGCGCCACAGATACTCGCGCAAGCCCTCTCAGCGCGGCTATATACGTAACTCTGTTGTGTGCCCTTAGCAGCTCATAGCTACTGACCTCGTTCCTCTTATTCGACCCCGAGGTGCCCGTCGAAGCAGCCTCGCGGCATGATGCGACCATGTAATTCATGTAGTGTATTCTTCTCGCCCTCCTACTCCAGCTTATCCAAATGCGCCAACCTCGTCAGCACAACCTGTTTACTCGTCTCCTCAATCTCTCCCGCCAAAAACACCTCATCCAGTATCGCGTACACTTTGTAGAAGTTGAATACCAAATCCAGTTCACACACGTTCCCGAAGAAGGCATCTAGCACTTCGACAAAGAAGTGTATGGCTTCCAGATAGGCGAGTTCGTTGTCGTTTGTGTCGACGCAGGCGCAGAAGAAGAGGCCGGCGTAGCGGCGGTACACGATCTTGGACATGTTGCGGAACTCGACGAAGTTGGATTGGTGTTTTTGGTCGCGCGGGGCGATGAGGCGGTGAACCTGGTGGAAGGTTTAGTCATATTCGGAGGTCGGAAGGCGGTGGGTTCGAGGGTAGGTTTCGTGGGAGTGGTGGATGGATGGGTAGGAAGGAGGGTATAGCATACCTCACCCTTTAACTTGACTTTCTCTTCATCCTACACAATCATTAGCTCCTGCAACCTCTCTCAATATATTTCTGAATCTCAACTCACACTGTACGGCGCATACCACTTCGCCAATCTTGTCTTCCCCCTACACTCCATTAGCATCCGATACAACTTCCTTCATGCCAGACCTCCCACCACGAACATTCCAACTTACTGCCTGTTCTGAATGAGAATGAACGAGAGCACCATCTTCGCAATGTGCCTCGGGGTATCAGGCACGGTGCGCTGAGAGGGAAGTGACGGTGTAACGAAGAGGGCGCCGCGGCGTCGAGGGCGCGACTTCCGTGAAGGGACATGGCCCAAGCGTCAAGGGTCAGGCACAGGCGCATCCCTGCAGGAACGTGGGCGCTGGCGGACCTGGGACGGAAGTGCCACTTTTAGCCGCAGGAAATCCTCACGTTGGGCTTTCCCATGTTTTCCTTTGGAAGTGCGTAGCGCTGCTGATCCTGCTTTTATGATCAAGACATGTAATTATGAATTAAAGAAGGCCGACTGATCAGCAAAACCCTATCTCACACAGAACAACCCCTACTCCCTACCCGACACAACGGCGCAAACCCCTCCACCACCATATCCTCATCATCCAAATTAACCTGATCTTCCATCCTCTCTTCCACATTCCCCATGACCACATGCCCCGTCTCAGCATATCTCTTATCAACCGAGCCATTCATTCTAGACCTCGACTTCACACGCCGATACCGCCTTCTGCTCACCAACGCCTTCAGCGAGTCCACTGCTGACGAAGAAGAAGACGAGGATTCGGCTTGCGACGACGAAGATGAGGGCAAACTACTCGCATCATCCAGAATCGCAGGATTCCCACTCCCCATAACAACATCGCCATCACCATCTCTCATCGCTGCCAACGATTCCACATCCCCACCCCCTCCTCCTTCTCCCTCCCCCCTCTCCCCAAATCTCTTCAGCGGACTCCCACCCCGTTCCCCAGCACCCTTCCTCCGCTCAGCACTCGCTCTTAATGCAGTCCAAAGATTCGTCTTGACATCTTTCTTCCTCGCAATAGTCTCATTAGTCTCACTACAGTCCCCTGGTTTGAGGATACCCTCCGGCAACGTGTTGATGATGGGAATGATAGGAGCAGTCAGTGTACGCATAGTGTTGTTGTTGGCGCCTTCGTTACTGCAACTGGGGAAGACAGAGTCGACGGGTGTGTGAATGCCGAATTTTTTACCCCAGCGGCATTCGGAGGGGTAGTCGCATGTGTTCCAGCAGTCTTGTTGCTTCTCTGCTACTGCCACTTTATTCGAGCCGTTGATGTTGATGGTTGTTCCTGTATATGTTCTGCTACTGTGTTTCGGTCCGCCCCTCCTCCACCGCCCAATTGTCTTCCAGCCTTCGTAGTCGAATTCACTCGGACAAGCACGATGTTGCCGCGCTTTCCGTGAGCTGCTTGACTTCCGCCAGGATTTTATAGTCGTGCTGCCGCTGCAGAAATGGTGCCCGTCTTCGAGACAGCGGCGCGTTACGCCGAGACGGTAGGTGTGGTGGCATTGGTGGCATTTCCACATCCATGGTAAGGGACTTGATGGCGCGTCATCTTCGGGTGTTGGGTAACCGGGAGAGGTTTGTGGAGTTGGTTTGTGGGTTTGCTGGCGGAAGGGGAGGGGAGGTGTGAGGGGCGTTCGCGGTGAGAATGGAGAGGGTGGGATGGAGAGAAATGAGGATTTAAAGGGCGTTGCGAAGATTTGAAGAGAATCTTTTGCTTTTCTTCCGGGCATCCTGGAAGCTCTTAGTTGAAGTTTCCTGTCGAAGATGAAGAGCTTGTCGCGTTGTCTACAACTCAACTCTGCTGACTCTCTCCATCAACAGAAATTTACCATTTCTACAGACATCCCTAACATCAGACTCCATCGCCTCCTGAGCTGCACTACTTCTTTGAGCATTTCCCACGAGGCGTCTTTACAAGCATCCACAAAAGCTGCGTTCAACAGCGGCCTTTGTCATCGTAGCTCAGCCCTACGCGGGGCCACGCAAGCACACGCAAACAAAGAGCAATGCGTTCGTGATCGAGACATCAGACTTCGAGGCCAACAGAACGGACAAAGGATACGGCTCGAGATCTTGCACAAGACTACCATTATTTCTTAGCGTGTTCCATCTCCTTAACCCCCATCCAATGACATCACACCTCATGTCTAATTCCGTCACACATCATCACGATGCGAGATCAACTTTCAACTTTCGACTATTGATCGAAGCTTTGCACGTGAGTAGTAGTAGTGGTAGTAGTCCACTGCACAGCCTCCCCCACACGCACCCGCCTCACCGGTACACCCATGCCCACACGCACACCCAGAGATAAGGTTGTCCAACGGCGCAGTTTCCAGATCGGCGAGGTATGGTAGTTCCCGCTTTCCAACCCAACACTTGCGATCGCGATCGAGATCACCAGGAAATTGACGCCAATGAATTCATCTTGGGAATAGGGTAGGCTGCGCGTAGATTGACCAGTGAAGTCGTGAGCGCAGATAATGGTCGTAGCGCATAGCCAACACTCCTCTTTCATACGCCGCCTGCTGTTCAGATAAGAGCTCTTTGCCGCATCGAAGCACATCGATATCACAATGCGCGATAGAGATACACATCTTCGATATCTACGGTAAAAAGCTGCGTCGTTCATGCATCGTGCAGATGTCAAGCCCACTTCAGTGGTAGCTTCAGTGGTAGCGTCAGTGGACTGACATCATCTTGCTTGCGCAGATCTGGGGTTCACACTCTGGAGGAGCGGGAAAAGATAAGGAAGTGAGGAGAGTAGGCTTGGCGTTGTTGTGTAGTCGGTTTTATTCGTCGAAAGGGGGCAGTCGATCGTGCTTAGCATGATAAGAAAAGGCTGGGCGGGTGTCGGTGATATGGAATGTGTTGATATAGGGTTAGGTGAGTATGGATGATTTGGAACGCACATGTGGAAATTGCCAGATGGGAGGGATAATGATGTTTGATGTATCCATTCTCGATTTATGTACAATACATGAGGAAAAGAAAAAAAACTGTAATACAATCATCTAAATGTATATGTCAAAAAGCACAGCTCAAAGACCGCGGGGAGGAGCAGCGCAAGGTGGTATCTCGAAACGGGTAATTGACTCAAAAAGTCGCAAGCAACAAATCCAAATCAGAGCAATGCGCATCAGCAAAGAGAAAAGGCCCTTAGGTTTGAACCTGCTTCTCGTGCTCGGAGCCCATGGCCATCGCGTGCCTGTCGCCCGCAATGCCCGTATGCTCGTGGCCTGAGCTGTGTTCCGATGGTGCCTTGCCCTCGAGCATCTGGCTGTGCTGGGGGATGCCGTGGCGCTCGCCTTGGGGTACCGAGTGCTCGCCGTCGATGGGCTCGCCCTTAGCTGGAGTCCATGCGAGGTAGTCACGGCGGACCTCGACGTAGTCGTAGGCGAATTCGCCGAGCTGGTCGTCGTCCATACCGAGGAGCTCGGCCTCTTCAGATGCGCGCAGTTTGAGGCCGGGGATCTTGTCGATGACGAAGGCGAGGATGGCGCTGACGACGAAGGAGTAGGCGGTTACGGCGACGATGTAGGCGATTTGCTTGTAGATCGCGGCGGGCTCGCCGGTGATGGCACCAGCGGTAAGGCCGTTGTTGACTCCGTCGAGTCCGATGATGTAGTCGGCACCGAAGATTCCGTTGAAGAAGAGACCCCACATTCCAGCGACGCCGTGCTCAGCGAAGACATCGAGAGAATCGTCGATCTTGATCCAGAACTTGACTAGAGAGATGTTAGCGAGCTGTTCGCGGAAAGGTTTTGACAAGGTACATACTCTTGGTGGCAAAGTTGGCAACGATACCGGTGGTGATACCGAGTATGACGCTGGCCCATGGAGGCAAGAAACCAGAAGCGGGAGTGGCAGCGACAAGTCCGGAGATGACACCTGAGCACCATCCGACCATGGACCACTTGCGAGCAAGGCGCCAATCGAGGAGAACCCAAGTCATAGCGGCGAACATGGCGGTAAGGTTGCTGTTCCAGCATGCCATGACAGCACGGAGGTTGGCGCCGAAAGCGGAACCACCGTTGAAGCCCAACCAACCGAACCACAGGAAGACGGTTCCGAGGGTGATCAAGGAGACGTTGTGAGGGCGGAAGTTGAGCATCATCTTCTCCTGGCGACGTCCGAGAATCATGGAGTAGGCGAGGGCTGTGCAACCGGAGACAATCTCGACGGGACCACCACCGGCGTAGTCAAGTCCACCCCATGCGAAGAACCAGCCGTTTGCGTTCCAGGCCCAGTATGCGACGGGGCAGTATACGATCGTGGCCCAGAGCCAGATGAAGACCATCATGGGGATTAAGCGACCGCGCTCAGCAACGCAACCGACGACGATGGCAGCAGTGACAGCGCAGAATTGCATCTGGATTGTGTTAGTTCGTCGAAACCGGTTCATAGTAAAGGTTTTCGTACCTGGTAGAAGGAGTACAGCAACTCTGGGATCAAAGGACTACCGGGGCTGGGATGAGCCAGAACGCCCTTGAGACCGAACTTGTCGAGGTTTCCGATGAAACCGTTCGTTGAGGGTCCGAAAGCGAGCGAGTATCCCCAGAAGTACCATTGGAAGGTGATGACGGAGGCGGAGAACATGCAGGCCCAGATGAGGGAGAGGGCGGACTTTCTGCGAGCCAGACCGGAGTAGAGGAATGCGAGACCGGGAACCATGATCATCACCATGGCCGAAGCCACGAGGATGTAGGCCTGGTCACCCGCAGAGAACCACTGGTTCAAGTTCTCGGTGACTGATGTTCATGTTAGCCTTCTGTCGCACACGATGCGGATGTTGCGCTCGGCACGTGCGCAATGGTACTTTGGGGCTTGTACTCACCAGAGTCACCACCAGTGATATCATCGGTGCCATTGAACTGCGCCGGAGGGCCGACCCACGAGTACGACATGGTGAGGGAAGTCCTAGGGGATTGTCGGGGTACTAAGGAGATCTGGGGTCCTTAAGTACTATGGGGAAAGGGAGGACGGTTCCACGGTAGGGCCTGTGGAAGAAAAGAGAAGGGATCAAAAGCTGGATCGGTGCCAGTAATATAAGCTGCTACAGGGAGATTCCGGAAGCCCTACTGTAGATTACGGTAGATGCGCCGGGACCTTTATGGGTGGAACTTGCTGTACTACTCTTATCTATCCTGGTCCACGGGCCATCACTCGAGGCAAAATAGACGAGGGTACATCACCCACAGCCGCGACCGTCGTGGGGTTCGCGTTAGATCCAGCCATGGAGCTTTGTTCTTTTTCTGCCGCGATTGATCGGAGCTGCGTCATTGCTGTCTCTAACGATCTAACGCCTTATCTCGCCGGCTCGCTGCTCTGCAAACATGTGACGGCGAAACAGACGTGATAAGGCGCGACGCCCACCCACACCGGCGGCCACGTCGCGTCAGCTTGTAGGGACAGGCCTCGCGCGGCGCCTCTCACCACGGGCTCAACACGAATTCGCATAACGATTGCAGGCAACGCCAGTTTCATCCGGGGCGGAAGGCTTGGCGAGTGGGTGGTCCAGGTTGCGTGTGTCAATTGCATTTCTGGCCAGAGATAAGAGAACCGCGACGCCCAATCAGCACCCGCCTCGGAGATCGAGCGCGCTAGCCGCTTTGGGTGCCGCTTCTTCGCCGGCCGTCGCGACGCGTTCTGACTAGACACCAGCCAACGCCACCCCGTCCCTGGCGATGTGTTTATGCGATTCACGTACGTTGTGTGCGATAAGACGACCACGGCGGTTTGCTCGCATCCTCCTCGTGTCTAGTGCATCTCACCCCAGGTCTCGCGACATCGAGGCACCGCAGTCGGGCGAACATCGGGCGCCCAACGACGATTCGACACCCAATCTTTTGGGTTTTTTGGTCTTGCCGTTGCGACACGGCGCTACTGAGCGCACGCCCTGCAGAAGGCCCGCGGCGTGCAAAATCCGGCTGTGGTTGAGCAGATCGAGACACCCGTCCGACCGGCCATCGTCTGTGGTTCTTCAACTGACCGCGGCCACTGTCGTACCGTATCTTACCGCATCCAGTAACGAGTCTCCACAAGGGCAGCAGCTAACCTCGTCAAACGCCCAAACTGGGACTATTTTCGAACCAGCTCACAGTTATTTCCAACGAGCCAGGCAACATGCCGGAGCGCGAAGATTGTGAGACCCTGGTTCCCGATGCCCGTGTCCGCATACTCTGAGGCGAGCTCGACCTGGATACGCCTGCCAGCAGCTTACTCTGAGAGTGGGAGGCATCTCAGAAGCAATCAAACCTTCGTCTTTCTTTGCATCTACGCGCTGACACGAAACAACATCAACTGGCCTGACCAGCTGGAACCGTTGTGTTCTTTTGCACCACGACCCGTGCGGCGTGGCATGCAGTAGGGCTCAGCTGCATGTCAGCCTCCCGTACCCGTCCGGCAACCCTTGGCGGCAAACTGTCGCGAAAGCATGTGAGTGTCCCCAGAAGCGAGGCGGTGGGTCTCAAGGCCGCCGTGGTGGGCTCGTGGAGAGGTCGATACTGTGGCACACGTCTGGCGTGGGGAAACTGGAATTGGACACAGCAGCATCGTTGGCTCGCACGCGACCAGCCACTTTCCACATAATTCGCATCCTTGATTGGCATTCCGCGCGATCTTTATTGACGGGTGGGATTGTACTTGTTTATCTCGACGTATCGCATGTTGTGCAATTCAAGCACGTTTCGTAGGATGCGAAAACCCGCCGGGCCAATGGTTGCGCTCCGAAGCCGGAGCCCTGACTACGCGTTTGGAGTAACCTAGGAGCGGATCATTGGTGCATCGCGCCCTATCAATTCTCCGACGGGCTTGTCTTGCTGACTCTAGAGTGGATGTTAAGAGCGAGTCAGCTTGGCTACTCTTTCTGTTCCTTCATTGACGTGTGCCTCTTCACTACCATGCTGGGCAATACTGTTGGCGGGACGGGAGTTCGACTAGAGACGGCGACCTGTGGCAGACGACGCAGCAAGTGCGCCACCGGTGCCGTCATTGTTTATCCACTCGAGATCCACGGATCGGTCGATTTGCTTGGTACCTGAGCGTGGCTGGGAACAGTCGCAAACCTTACATCGTTCAAAACTGTCTTCAGAGCACACCTTACGCCCTGTTCAGCGTCCTTCATGAACTTGTGCACTGGAAGTAAGCTTGCGGTTGCTCAAAGCTCATCCGTTAGACTAGCGACAGCAAACACGCCGAAGATATACACAGTGCACAACGTATACGTCGCACAAAAGTCGAACGAGTGTCGACGTAGCACATGCGACATGCGAGTCTCACGATCGTTCCACCGCTCTTTGCGACGCCGTTCCCGTGGAACACTGCAGAGATGAGAACGTCAAGAATAGAAAGTCGTTGTTCCAACCGGCCATGCATATGGTTTTCCTAGTGAAGCTCTATGCGGTCAGCTTACAATACCGCCGGAATTGACAATCCCAAGCCTGAAACTGTAAGCGTCTATAACACCGAGAACGCATGTTCCTCTACGAATAAGACATTCCCCTCATAGTCACAATAGACTCTTCGGAACTTCTCAGCGCAACGCACCATTCCCCCTTCACACATGCCTACTTCAACCCTGCTCAACAACCCTCCCCTTCCCGACTAATCACACCCTCCCCTACACAGAAGACCCCCCATCAATCGAAATATTCTGGCCCGTAATACTCCTACTAAGCGCCAGCACCCTAACCTGCTCCGCACAATCCTCCACCGTCGCCAACCTCTTCAACTTGGTATTCTGTATCGCCGCCTCCCTTTTCTTCTCCGGAAACTTGAGTCCCCACTCCGTAAGCAACATACCAGGACTAATACTATTAACCCTTATCCTCGGCGCAAGAATAACAGCCAAGCTCTTCGCAAGATGTATCTGCGCCGCTTTCGTTACAGCATACGGCACGCTGCTCCCACTCGGCTTGACACCCGCTACACTTGCTGTGGAGATGAATGTGCCTTCGGTTGAGGCTAAGGCGTCTTTTGCGGCGTAGGCGAGCCACATGTGTGTTTTTACGTTCATGGTAAAGCACTTGTCCCAGTCTTCGTCGTTTATCTGCTGTTCGATGTCCGTGAAGGTGGTCATGCGGGTCCAGCCGGCGTTTGAGACGACGACGTCTAGGCGGCCCATTGATGAGATGGTTTCTTTGACGAGGTTTTGGACGGAGGGTTTGGAGGACATGTCGGCTTGGATGAGGTGGAAACGTGGGTTGGATTCGGAAGATGGGCCTGGGATTGAGGAGAGCTCTTTCATGAGGGTGGCGGCTCGGTCGGAGTTTGAGGAATAGTTTATCACCTGGGTGTGTTAGTTGCTCTTCTTGGTCACGGTATATGCTGGACATGTGACGGTAGGTTTGTATACATACTACACGGAAGTCTGGTGCAAATACGCGTGCTATCTGCGCGCCCAGACCTGCTGAGCTCGCAGTAATGAGTGCAACTTTTGTGGTCGCCATTGTGAATTCTTGGGAGTATGAGAAGACGATAGTAAAGTGGGATGATGCTATATGTAGTGGAGAGCAACTGCTCCATATGTATCACCGCGGGGTGGACGCGGGGTTCCGCCATTGGATGCGGGTGCGGAACCATTCCGATGTGGACCCCTCCACCTCTCTTTGTTCTCTCATGTCTTCCGCTCTACTTCTTCATCTCAGCGCAGATATGGATGGGACATGCCATCACGATCGATGCTTCTCATAAGTCTTCCAAGCTTCTTTTCTCTTTGAGAGCTACTGCATCCTACTCATGGAAATCCAAGCGCCTTACACACCTGAACGAAGCTCGTCATCGCATCACAGCTCACCTAGAGAGTCTTCTCTGTCTCAGCCAACACACCCAGTCCATCAGCGAGAGAACACACATCCCATCCTTCTCGCTCTCAACTCATCTCTTGTACTCCGCATCTCGGCATCACCCTTCCCCACGAGCTCCATAGGACCAAGTTCGTGAATTCGATATCCTCCTGGATGATATCGTTCGTCGCCTGGGACGACACCCCCAACTAGCCGCAGTAAAAACGCGTTTGGACCCCACCTCTTCATGAACGACGGCTTGACGTACCACGGCCTGTCGATATATTGACCAGCATTGGCGCGGCCAGTGCGCTCGTCGATCTCTGTGAACCAGTCCGGGCGTAGGAAGGACGGACGTGGGAGGAAGAAGTTTCGGAGCAAGAACTTACGAATTTCGACCAATGTTTCTAGACCTTGGTAGTAGATGGCAGGGGGTTGCGGTATGCTGGTAGTGGTCAGTAACGTGGGTCAAGTAAGTGAGAGCTCCATCTTCCACTCACTTCATAGCTTTCCGCAAGCGTGGCTCGAGTAACATATGTGCTATGGTAAAGCTGAAAGGCTTGAGAGGAGAGGGTACGTTGAATAAGGCGACATCGAAAGTACCACGACCAAGCGTCGCATTTGTTTCAGCAGGCACCATATTCTCGGCTTCATATGCCAAACTCCATGCTTCCACCTCCTCGAGCCAATGGAATCCGTCGCGCCATCCTTGGCTTGCTGAAGGTAGAGTGTCGTATGATATCTTCATCGCCTCGCCCATATCCTTCCAGTAAACACCCATGGCACATCTCTCGAAGTCCGTTACGGTTCGCCACTCATATCTAGCAGTCCACCTGATAGGTTCAAGAACGAAAAGGCTGAGTGTATACAACATATCGTCATTTGAAATCTTCCCGGCTTTGATATACCGAGCATGGAGATAGTTCATACGCGCTATGCCACTGATGGCGCGTTCGGAATCAGGTTTGTTAATAATCGCCTCGGTCATGATGGTAGCGGTATCAGCAGCTCGTTTTGATGCTGTTTCCGGGCAGGATAGTTGTCCTGTTGCAACCAGCAGCTTCGAGATGCTGGGGATGCCATAGGTTTTGAAGAGGGCGAAGAATGTGGATGTGTGGAAAATGACTGGGAACTCGAGTTCAGTGAGGGAAACGTGTACTGAATGCGCATCTTTAACAGTCATACGACTCCATGAAGAGCGATCGGGGTACTGGGTTGTTTGTCAGCCTTGCGGGATTGGAAGCGTTGATAGTATTGCTTTTACATTCAAGCGGTGAGTGAGCCCATCGCGACGCCTATACCGGAGAGTGCGAACGAGAAGCCAGTAGGCACTGACGACGCTGAGTATCCAGAAACTAAGACTTGAAGGAAGGCGCAGTGTATTCGTGTGACTTGACGACGTCGAGTTCGTGGTTTGAACTGTGTATATTTCCGACATTGCAGCTTGATTATGTGGATCAATGCCAGACGCGGCTGAGTTTGAGGAAGCTGAGGTTGACAATGCAAATGACGTTCAGCCGTACTTAACTAAGTACGGTAGCGGTTGGTGCACTTGTGGGCGGAGGCTGAGGCACAGTTGCGCTAAGCTAGCCTAGGTAAAGTGGCACGCCGTACGTTCCACCTGCTGTGCGTCCTCGGAGACCGCGCGCGGATATCAATTGCATCATGTACGACGTTGGTCGTTCTCTCCTGGAGTATACATTTTTTACATACCGGGACTCGCTCACTGCGAAGCGATGTGTTGACTCGTTCTTGTCCTCGGCCTCAATTCACCCCCCGTTCCGTCAAGCACATCCAGAACGATACACGCGATGTTCAGACCTCAGTTGTTGTTCGAAAAATGCCTGCCGTACCCTAAATCCCATTCCAATCTTCGTCAAGACACATTCTTTTGTCTCTGCGCATCACACGTAGTGAAGGTGAGATGTGGCGGCTGACTACAACCTCGCAAGGATCGACATTTCGTTCCTTCCAAAGAATCGACCTTCCGGGAAGCATAATCAGACCTCCACCAACATCTATCGTCCTCAACTATGTCCTCCATCTCGACACCCGCATAGTCCCCCGCTCCGATTACGATCTTATTCGGAGACGAGTTCCCGGTACACGAGGAACGTTTGTTCCGCGGCGAACGACGAACAGTCTAGATCGCAGGCTACCAGCGATAGCGCGCCCATCCAGCCATCGGGTCTGAGCGCATAGAACCAAAGATAATTCCAGATAAATCTACGCCCCATCTCACCGGTTTTGCTCAGCTCATCGATCCGTCTTGGTCTATTGGACGCAGCATTCGCGGGGTGCAGTGAAGGACGATCAGGCTGACCAACGGGATCACCGAAGCCACAAGGCTGAGAATGCTGTCGAACTGACAACTCATGAGTGCATACAGACCCCGCGTCTTGTAATATGTGACAGCGCATGTGTTTTGAGCCTCATTATGGAGAAAGTTGTCGTGATGGGTTAAAGGGAAGTGTTTCGTCTGACTTCTCGCAAGTATCATCAGGCGACCTTTGGTCTTAGCACAATATGTCTGTTAGCGATAACTCTACCCTGGATGTGTCGCATGACAATGACGGTTTGGGTGGATACGCGTATGGCACGGGAGACTTAGCTGTCAGTCCTGAAGAGGTCTCGTAAGTCACTTACCACCACTGGGTCTCAGCATGGCGTTGACAGTACTATACAGCCCCTATGCAACCACGCAGATGGTCTCCCTGGAAGTTGGACCAGAAGCGACCCGCTTCCTCGTCCACGACAGTGTCTTGAGCCGCAGCGAGGTTCTTGCCGCAAAGTCCTATCCATTGGCCTTTGTCAAGCAGTCCGTACTTCTCCCGGAGCTTGATCTGAACACAGCACATACTCTGGTGCACTACTTGTACACCGGTAAATACCAGAGCCTCAACACACTGGCATCATCCGACAAAGTCATACCCGAAGTCTACAAGCTCGGCGCGGGTGTATACTGCGCTGCCGCGCGCTACAAGCTACCAGGTCTTGCTGAACTGGCTCAGAACAAGCTGAAGTCCCTCGACGAAGAGATGAGCATCTTCGATATCCTCACTGTAGCGAGAGACCATGCTTTCCCTTTGCTACCGGAGGATGATCTGTGGTATCCGAGCTATGTTGAACAATCGCTCAACAACGCTATGGCGGACGATCCTGAGCCGTTTCGGAAGCCAGACTTCATCACGACGGTGGAGGGCAACAGCAGGCTTCTACAACTCGTCTGGAAGACTGTGATGAGCAACTACGCTCGAGCGTCTGCGACGCCGGTTGTCAGTAACGAAGAAGCCACTACTCCAACAGCTGAGCTTGTGCCGGAGCTCAACGAGTCGGTCGGTGGTGAAGCTGATGTCCCTACAACTGCGCCCCCCAAGGAGCAACACGTAGAAGAGACCGCAACGAAACCTGTGTCAGCGCCTGTTCCAAAGGATGTCCTTGAGGAAGCACCAGTTTCGAACGAAGTAATCGTTTCGAAGCCCACTGAAGAAGTCGCACCGAAGCTTGAAGAAGCTCAACCAGTAGAGAAGCCATCAACGCTCGAGCCCTTCACGGATGAGCTGGACTTCAAGTCCTCAAAGACGTACCAGCAGATGGGCAACAGGAAGCCAGAACAGGTCAATACCAGTGATACCGTCTCAGAGACAACCAAAGCTCCTGTTCACGTACGCTCAGACTCGGTGATGCAGGCCGAGCCGCCCTCGATAACTCCTGTCGATGGTGAGACAAAGACCGATGGTGTTGCGCAAGCGGAAGAAGGGACTGAGCGAGCATTGGCCGAGCTAGAGGAATTGAAAGCACTTGGAGCGCCAGGAAGTAAGAAGAGCAAGAAGAAGGCTAAGAAGGCAAAGTTGGCTGCTATGGAGTAGGATCGTGAAGTGCGGCTGCTTCTTGTCGTAGAGCGTAAATAGCTGGCATTAGCAAGCTTGGACATCTACCTTGTAGGAGTCTACCATGCATCGATTTTTTTGTAGCAGTCTTCGCTTTTGATACTAGTACAACCGCCAGTGTAACTGTTCATTCTGCTACTCATATGAGGTGATGCGGTTGGCAAAGACTTAGCCTGCGTCATCGGGTTAGCCAGACCGCACGGCCCCATGCGCGCTGAAATGGCCCCACCCTTCTCCCCATCTTCCTCCATGCTGATGTCCGTCCTCAACGCGATCGCACCAGACCACCAACTCTTTGCTCGCATACTTCATGTCTCATCCAAGCCTTGACGCACATGTGGAAGGCCTCTGACTGCTGAAAACGGAGCTTGACTGAACATGTTGGCCCACAAGGCTCGGCAAGCGGCACAACAAGTTCTTCAGCCTTGCTGGCATCGCGCACTGTACGGCAGCAAGGTGAGGGTCTCACATACACGAAGATGGGATGTACGACTCACAGTATAATTCTTTTTCAGAAGATACGCACATCACAACTAACGTCTAAGAATGTCTTTGAAGAAGGAAAACCGATCATCACCGTCCCGCGCTTCACCGCACTCCAATCGACAGCGACCTGTTGTAAGAGCTTGAACCGACGCAACATGTCGTATAGGTTGTCACTGCTCAGGCTCTACCCTTCGCCGAATCAGGTGTTCTGCATTGTCATCGGGACCCACCATTGATCCGACTTGAAGATCGCGACAACCCAGGTCCACGTCTCATTCGGATGATCGACGTATATGTATCCTGCTGGTCTCGCCGAACGTCTGCGATGCCAACCCAGCCGGATGCCGTTGACCTAATTCGGATCACTGCGAGTTCTTCATCTGTGTAATATCAGGAGGTGTCATGATCAAACTGCCACTCCATTCACGTACCATTCATGAGTAATCTCCGCCATCTTGACGCTGACCAGCGATTATATCTTTTCAGGCGGTGCTTGCATACCATGCCTATGGCGGACAGTAGCACCATAATGAACAAACTGACGATAGCAACTATAGCTTCTTTCGACCACGATTGCTTTACGTTGATAATGTCGGTAGGTGGTGCCACTGGACAAAGTCAGCATCTTGAGAGTATACAGGGCACTGGCACATCTGTACAGTAAGCAGAGCAGCTATGTTATACGAAATGGACGAGCTCGGTAAGTCGAAACCATCTGCACGTACTCTCTGTATTCTTCCACAAGGATGGAAAAAACTGTATCTACACTTGACGAAAGTGACCGAGGCGGAAACAGAGGTGATCTCCAGAGAAATGTTTTATTGGATCTGGTGATGTTCAAAGAAGCTGCCGTCAGGAGGTATGGAATAAGTTAAGCGTCGGGTCCAGAAGTAGTGAAGAATATACGAGAGACTGATGATGGATTGGCCTCAAGCAGTAAGCCACAGAGTGAGGTCGAGAATCGGGGACCGTCTGCTAGGTACCTAGGTAATTGCAAGGTGTTCAAGGTTAGGTATCCGCGCTTGAAGTAGTCGAGCGTCTACCGTCGTTGAGGAATAGCAGTGATTGATTGAAGAATGACGAGATGACATGTTGACGGTGTTGAAAGTTCAAATACCTCGTCAAGTCACGGGTTGCGCCTGCTTGTCAGGTCCGTGCATGTTAACTGTGACCACCCTAACGCTTGGACTGCAGTGTATGCGCAACCACCCTAATGCTGCCCCCTGCAGAACTTTGCTTTCTGAAATCGAGTAATGATCTACCGAGGAATGATCTCTGATTAGTGGGTGAATTTAGAGCGCAGTCTCATTGGCCCCGAAAAGCCAGTGTGGCGTGCAGCTCCGTGCCAGGTCGCTCATACCGATCTGCTGGACCTGTAGCTTATTAGCCAAGCCATGACCACAGCCCCTCGAGCCATGACGATCGAACCCAGAAGAGGCTAGCATCTGTTACCTTGACACCTGAATCCGCAGACCATTCAAGGCTCATCGTATCCGAATCCTCCATTACATCTTCTTCCTCTTTCCTCACTGTATTCACAACTTGACTCTGTGACCAAGTCCACCAGCTCATTAAACATCGGTCCTTCATCGTATTAGACTTGAAATCTTCGTACGTACAATACTTGCTTGTCGGTGCTTTGCTTTCTATTCTACTGCGGGGTGTTCGGTCGCGCCACAATAGCCAAATGATGGTACAGTCGGGACGCAGCTTTGTTAGTCTTTACATGCCAAATACATGCAACAACGAACCACGCTCCATATGTACAGAGACTTGTGAACTCGACTGCGATCTACTGTTGTGTCAAGCGTTGAGAAGTTTCGGTACTTTCATGTCGTCGGTACCAAACAGCGGCACAGTACTTACCCACACACGGCTATCGTTGGAGTTCCAGTAGGTAGTCAGGGGATTACCCCGTTCAGGATGGCAACCTATGCAAGGAGGAAGTTTTGTATACTCATTTCATTCCCTATCCAAATATTCATTCTCAAAGAATCCCATACCTCTCCCTACCCTCAGCGACCCGGCACTTACAGCAGTAGAGTAAACTCATATTGCACCAGGTGCTCAAGAGGCAAATGGAAAGAAGGTATATGCCATGGCTCAAACCAGCCCATCCGAAACCTTCCCAGCGGACAGGTAACATTCAACTTCCATATATAAAAAAATATCCTCAAGACATTATCGACTAAAGTATCTCGCCTCGCCTGCTCCGGTGACCAGCCTCGATAAGTGAGATTGGGGACGGTTGGTGCGAGGCTACAGGGGGTATAAGCATCGAAAAGCAAAGAGGTCTAGTAGGGACTGGCCTTCTACTGCGCACCAGCACACCTTCTACAATGTGCGGATGTGCAGTGGGAGGGAGCCACTACAAAGAATCGAAGCCAAGCGAAGGGAACAGGGTAAACAACGAATTCACAAGGAACCGCGTACCGCTAGTTGGAAAGATTTCACAAAAGGAAATAGCGAAAAAAATCTCAGAAGATCAAGAAACCGCTCAAACGTTCCTCATAAAAGCACCAGTCTAGAATCAAACGTTCTTGTTTACATAGCCATACCAGGGACCGGCTTCCGGGCGGGGATAGGAACGGGTCCGTTGGGGGTGATGGCATTGGGATTCATGGGACTAGGACCGGGTGCTGGACCTCGTCGTGGGTTGCCGGCCTGGCTCGCGGAGTTGGATCGTGGACGCCCGCCCATTTGGGGTGGGGGTGCCATCTGGGGTCCCCCGCCGTAGGGTCCGGGGGACATGGAGCGGGGTGGGCCGGCGTAGGGCGCGTTGCTGTTAGAGCGGCCGCGGGGAGGTCCTTGTTGGGGAGCGTTGCTGTTGGATCGCATGCGTGGGCCTTGTTGCATTTGCGGGGAGGGCATTTGCTGGGGCGACATCTGGCGAGGGGTCATTTGACGGGGTCCGGGGCTGCCTTGGGGCATGTTGGGAGAGTTCATGCCGGGTGATTGAGGACGTTGCTGAGGACCGCCCGGACCCATGGCTGGGCGGATGGGTGGGCCGCGCATGTTGCCTGGTGGTGGGGGACCGTTGCGAGGAGGGCCGTTGCGGGGCTTGACGGGGTGCTTAGAGAGACATGTGCGGGGGACAACACCTTGCTGCGAGCGGTCCATACGAATGCAGAGAGCCTAGAAAGAATTAGTCATTTCGTCAAGTTATGGGGAACAGTCAAACTTACCCATCCATCATCGTACTCGTGGAGCATGCGAACCAGCTGGCCAGCGTGGAGATCGAGTTCATCTTGCATGGAAGGCTTGAAGTCAAGTTGAACACGATGTACGTTGTTAGGACCGGGACCCATGGCAGGGCTCTGGGGACGACCACCAGCCATAGCACCGGCAACAGGAAGAGGACCAGCAGGAGCTGGGCCAGGGGACGCAGGAATGTCTTCAGTCCAAGCCGGGCTCGGGGGAACACTTCCGTTGTTGGCGGCGACAGTTGGCGGGAGAGGAAGCTCGGAAGTAGGAGGAGGGATCGTAGACATGGCAACAGCATTAGAATCAGCGGTAGCGATAGCCGGAGCTGGGTTAGCAAAGTCAGAGCTGGGCTTCGAAGAGTGCATTGCGGAGGCCATTGGAGAAGCATTGGGAGGCGAGTCGGGGATGGAAGCTTGCTGAGTATCGACCGCAGCGTTGTTGCCGAAGGGGTTCGCTGAGGGAGGACCCGATTGCGCCTCAGGATCCTTGAATGGGTCGGCAGCGGGAGCGTTGGCGGCACCACGTCGCTCCCAGGCGCTGGTAGGACGTTCGGCTGAGGCTGAAGGCGAGAGGTTACGGTTCTGGGATTGAGCAGTAGCACCACCGGCGGCAGCAGCAACGTTGAGCAAGTTTCCTCCACTCTTTCGCTGCTCGTTGAATGCTGGGTCGAACTGGGTGACTGGGCGCAGGCTGAGACGGGGTGCAGTTGAAGCAGTACGAGCAGAACGGATGCTGCCTGCCGGACCAGCGCCAGCGATGATTTGAGGAGGCGGCGGTGCGGGTGCGTTGTACATCTCAGTCTTCTCGTTCTGAGCAGCAGCGGCGGCCATTTGCTTCTTCTTGCGACGGTACAGGAGCAAGATACCAGTGAGGATGGCACACAAGACCAGGAGTATACCCAGGGCAAGACCTGCCTTCGCACCGGTGGACATGCCTTCCTCAGAGTCTGCTGCGGCGGCTGAAGAAGAGGATGCGGTAGCCGAAATGGTCGCGGCTGTAGCAGATGCGAGACCTGCGATCGACGAGGCGGGGCTGGGCGTTGGGGACTTGGTCGCTACCATAAGGGTGGAGGCAGGCTTGAGCGGGCTCTTCGCAGTTGAGGTCTCCTCCACGATTAGATCATCGTCGTCCTGGGTAGATGACGGCTTCCTGGCGGTTGTGGTAGGCTTTTCGGGCTTGGCAGTCTCCTCCGGCTCGTCCTCTTCCTCAGTAGTCGTCTCGCGAGCGCGTGTAGCAGGCGCGGGCAACGCGATTCCGGGATTCTTAGTCGGCTCCGGTCGTCCATCCTCTCCTACAGTCACGGCGACGACCGCCGTGACAATTTCGACGGGGCCGTCGTCGCGTTGCCGTCGCACAAGATGCGCTCCGGCGTGTTGGTGCGCCATGGCGTGCATTATGGCGTATCAAAAGGTCGGTTGGGGGATTGATAGATTATGTTTTATGATGTTTATGGTTCTCGGGAGAACTCCGCCGTCAACTCTACTGGAACCAGCTATTGCGTTCGAGGTTCCGTTTGGTGCGTGATTACGTAGTCGCACAGTCTAGGATTTCTCGATCGAAGTCGGCTCGTTGTAAGGAATGTGGTGCTCGGTGGGCGCACGGGGGTGGATGTCGTGTATTGGGTGAACTAGGCACTAGACAGAAAAGAGTGTTACTATGGTTGTGTGGTAAAGAGTGGAATGCGACAGGTAGCGCTTGATGAAAGAAGGACAAGACGACAACCTGGCCGCAGGAGTACGTGATGTCGTGAGAGGAATTAGAGAGGCGGCGTGGAGGTGAAGGAGCGTCGGCGCAGGACGCGGCAGAGACCAGGAAACAAACGGCAGAGCGCCAACCAAGCTCGAAACGCCCGCGTGCCTGGCAAGGCCGAACCGTGAGAGCTGATCCGTGCAGCCGTACATCTTGCCGTGATGCGCGTTAGCCTGAGGTTAGGTCCAGGTACCCGTGAATGGTGATTGGGCCTCCCATCTAATTTCCTGGGGGCGTTAGGCGCTCGAGCTATTTTCTGCCTCAGCCTCGCGTTGGTTCGCAGATGGCGGTGCACTCCCCCTTATCGAGGGTGACTATCGGCGCGTTTGATATGGCGACATGGGCTTGGGGAGCTAGATGTCATCATAGTTATTGTGTGGTGGCCGATGCGCATTGTTCGCATGTGCTCTCGCGGCGTACGACCGGTCCATCCAATATAGCTCATCGACGCGCCCAGTCAGCGTAAGCAGATCGAAAGAGCAGCGATATAGCGACCCAAGGAATATCCTGCACATCCGGTAATTACCTGCAGATGGCAGATGCAAGCCTGGGTGCCTCGTGCATGGAGGTTGCTTTCCTCGGCCGGTACCCGTCGAGTCGCAATTTCGCTGCTCATCAAAGCTGCATAACAACACGGCAGAGCCCGGTCGATGACAGCATGCCTGCGCTAGGCGGTTGTATGTTTGCGACGATTATCTCAGGTCGCGTGCTCTTCGCACCGTGCCGAAGCGTCTCTGGAGCCACAGGGCGAAGGAGTGCAGTGGCAAAAGTAATACGCAGTGGAAATTGTGAGATGTGGCATTAACAATAAGGAAAGATCTGTGGTGCGCAACATCGGCTGTTGAGGGCACGGCATGCCCGTTTTCTGTGTTTATCGTGGATTCCATGGTCATCGTCAGATGTGTTTTGGATATACATTATTGCGCATCGTTTAGCCGTGGTTTCCAGCTGGAAGCATTGTATGATCGTGCAAAATAATCCATTGAATTGCCGCCTTCAAGCGGAGTGATTTCTGCGAACCGTTGCCAAATAATGTCATGTACTATAATGAGCAGGCCAAAGTCTCCATCTCTTTCCACAGTCGTGGCAATGGGGGCCAGTCCTCCAGTGGTAGGCCCCCAAAAAACATATGTGACGGGCATGGTACCCGATGTTACCCCTGGAAAGACAGAATAGAGAAACGCTCTGCTGCGAGCATGAACTGCACGTTCGTCTCTGGCGCACTGTTAGCACCTCGTTAACAAAAAGAAATGCTGCTACCAAAGTTGAACTTTCGCAGGATGGCCTGCGCCCATAAGTTCAACTTTCCTCCACAACCACATCGACGCGAGCAAAAAGGATGCCACCGCGTCGACGACGACGGTGAGAGATGTGCCTGCTACCAGAATTGAACCTTCACGGCACGTCAGCGCCCTGTCCTCGGTGCGACTCGAATGGGTGTACTTACTGGCGACCTCGTCATTACTAGTGACGCGCTCTACCACTGAGCTAAGCAGGCGAATGGTGGTGTTGATTGATGATGACTAAGACAAAAACACTAATTATGTAGTTAGAGATAATGTCCGGGACAGCAGGTCGATGTGTTGTAAAGTAGGAGAGTGCAATTGTTGGAGTAATTAGTTGTGTTCTCCACATAGGTGGGCTCGTGGATACGGGGTTTCGATGCGGCGGTCCGACTAGCGCGATGGCTGCTGGCATAGCTCCGGAGGAATACCACAGTGGTGGAACGGTGATATGCGAAACGCGGAATACACATCAGTCTGACTGAAGTAGATGGTGCGAAACCATATAGACGTTCTGATGAGGCTTTGGCATGTGAAGCCTGCAGCTGGTGGGGACAGAGCCTCCAGAGAACCGGAGCTTGGGCGCGGATAAGTGGGGCGCGCTAAGCGATGCGCTATCGGCGTGCAGTCACCGTTCCATAGCTTCTTCGCATTCTGTCTTTTCAGATTCCCGCATCATGCAATCGACGCCAATAACGCCATTCAGAGGCCCTTGAAGAACCTCTATCGCAATCGTGACTTCACATTGTGTTGTTGTTGGCCCAAACGCTGCTGTACCGCGCCTTCCTCAAACCGCTACTCAAGCTTCCACTCAGGGTCCGGGCATATTTGGTCGATCAAATCTTCTTTTGATGGCCAGCGCTGCTCCCATTCAGAACAGGCCATACCGCTCACACAAAGTACCGGCCTGTACGCGATGTCGTTCGCGCAAAATCCGGTGTCACATCGACATTCCCGGAGAGCCATGTTTGTCATGCCGAGAAAGACGCCTCAAATGCCAGTATGTCGAAAGTTCAACGACCAGCTCTCCTACAGAAGAGGGCCCAGATCGACGGCCTTCCAAGCGGCGACGGCACAGCGAGCCTGAGGAGGGCCCTTCTCGGCCTCGCTCAGCACCCATCTTACATAAAACCAACAACAATCCTTCCGCATCCATCATGCTTGCGCCGCATTTCGCTGAAGATATAGACATCTTCAATCGACATATCTCGCAGCATCGAAAGGCAGAAGGTGAGGTGGAGTCTTCCAACTACCAGACGCTACTCCATGATGCGAAAGATCCAGTGGTGTACCTCACAGTCCCAAGGTTTCGCACTGGTCTACCACCCAACAGCGGCTGTGGGAGAGAACAGCTGGAGATTGTTGAGCAGATTATGGGGCCTTTCAAACGAGAAGTGGTCGAGCTGTATTTCAACCACATCCACTACCATTTCCCCATCCTGGATGAGGAGATGTGTGAGATGCTGCGGACAGGGCAATACGGCAGAGTACCAAACAATTTGATGTGTGTCATCTTCGCACTTGCATCGCCACACTGGGCCAAATCAGATACCCTGAAGATGCACCCCAAACCAAACTCATACTACGTTTGGAACAAGGCTATCTCAGCGACTCTGGAGGACTTTCTCAGCCCTGGAATGTCTACTATTCAAGCTGCAGTGCTGGATCAGGTTGGCCGGCCCTCAGTCTCTATCATCGGCAATATCACTTTATGCGGTCGAACAGTATCTCTAGCTCAGACATTTGGACTGCACAGAGACCCATCAAAGTGGAACATTACCGAGAACGAGAAGTCCGTGCGAATGCGGCTCTGGTGGTGTGTCCTCATCACCGACCAGTGGTCTAGTGTCGCATATGGCGCACCACCATATGTGTCGAAAGGTTACTACGACGTACCGCGACCGACTGTCAGCTCACTCATCGGCACAAAGGCGACTTCGCAGCAGAAGCAGACTACCACCTGCTTCATAAATCTATGCTCTTTGACGGAACTATTAGCCGAAATCCTGCCTTTCGTCTACCAGATCAGTCCGGATCGAATCCAACTCGCCCGGGAGATTGATCGCTTCAAGCACGAGCTAGACGATCTGGAATCACAGCTACCGGAATGGCTCCCTCTCCCAAATCGTCCGGGTACACCCATGCTATGGCTCTCGTTCCTCTCGATCAGGCTTGTGCTCGCCCGCCTCATCTTCCGCGCAGCTGTCCTTGATGGTGATGGTAGTATAGGGCGAAGTCGGATGGATCAGCTACGCATCGCATCATCGGCAGTCCTCGACTTCATATTGACCATGGGTGAAACCCAGTTCCTGGACTTTTGGCTGCCCTATGCGACTCACCTCTTGGTGCATGCAATCACCGTGTCGCTTCGCTGCACTGTCGAGACCCAGGATCCTGAAATACGGAATACATGTGTCGCGCGCCTGGAACGTGTTATTGCGCATATTCAACACGCGCGAGATAATTACGATTGGGATCTCGCAAACTACTGTTTAGAGCGCTGCGCTGATCCTGTGTCGAAGATCGCATCGCTGAACGCACGAGAGGCGCCACAGCCATCGGAGACGGAGCTTACCAGCGTTGCACCTAATGGCAACGGAATCGACGTACCGGTGATGCCTAATTTTGACGATGCGACATTCCTGTTGTCTGATATATTGGATCCGAACGCTTTCGATTTCTCCTGGGATGCGTTGTGGGATACCCCGTCCGGAATGACGAACTTTTCCTTGTAGATTGTTTGTGTTTTGTCATCCCTACTACTTTGAGCGAATCAAGTTCGTTACACATGATAGCGAGTAGGAAGAACACCTTCTGTGCACGTGCGCAAGCCCGCATGCAGTACCCCACCTTGAGCCCGCCTCACGTCACAACCACTGCTGTGCCTCTTAGCCTCGAGATGCACGCAATCATCTACGTCCTCGCAGTCCGACCTTGAACTATGCGATACTACAACGTCCAGCGCTTCTCACTAGCTGAGATCCTTGGAAACAGAGATGCCTCCGTTACGAAAACTCAAGAAATCGACACTGAGCGTGGAGCGCACCAGTCATTTGACGGACAGCCAGACTGCGAGATCTGCAGCAAGATTCTCATATGCATAAACCATCCCGGAAAAGGCGGCAAGGAACTTACCTTGGGTATAGCTGAAGATCTCCTGAAATGCCAATGCTCTCACGTGGAAATGTTCAAGGACTTCTTGCGCGATATCTTGGCAGATCATCCGAGTTGTGCAAAATCCCGCCTAACAGCTAAGCGAAACATAGAGGACCGCGATTTCATATGTTTTTGGTTGCAGTCTTCACCCGGAGTTGATGGGAGATACTACTGCTCGGATAAATTCGGGGTACTCCACAAGCCCACAGTACCCGATCATCCTGGACTAATGCGAGCTCTAGATCCTCAATGGATCGATATGGACTTGTTGAAGCAGTGGATAACAACATGCAATACAACCCACGGACTTGGGTGCAAAGAAACACCTTGGCTTGAACATAGCGAGGCTGTGCGGCCCAAATACCTCATTGATACCATGGAGATGTGTATCGTTGAAGGTGAGCGGGTTGAAGCAGGATACATTGCACTGAGCTACCAGTGGGGCCAGACTAAGACAGTTCGAAACACGACTGAGCTGCACGAAAGACTTGTCAAGCCGAACGCGCTTTCAGACGGGAAGCTTGCTCGACACCTACCAAGAACAGTCAGCGATGCTTTCGTGGTTGTCAAGGCGCTAGGCTATAGATATCTCTGGGTGGATGCCCTATGTGTTGTGAGTACATGCATGCCGCTTTATTACAAGCGAACTGCAGTTGACATAGAATTAGATACAAGATGATCATATCCATCTTACTCATGAATTGTCTCGAATGCACCGCATTTATCACTCTGCCGATTTTACCATCGTTGCTGCAGACGGAGTTGACGCGAACCATGGGCTACGGGGACTCAAAGGCCTGACCACTGCACGAAACCATTCTCAAATGCCTATTCAGCTGTCCGGGTCGGAACAGGTGGTAGTACGCCACCCTTCGCAAGGATACTCGGACTCTCGAGGCCGAAACACCTATCACACTAGAGCGTGGACGTTCCAAGAGTTTGGATTCTCACTTCGGAGATTAGTCTTCGCAGATGATGCCGTCGAGTGGCATTGTGAACGCGGTCGGACGCGCGAAGATATGATCAAAGAACTACCCGAACCAAGTAATGGCCAATACTATGATGGACTAAAACGTCCCACGGTCCATCGTCTGCTTACAGATGAAATGCCAACACCCCACTCACTGAACGATCTAGTTAGTGCCTACAATGTTCGTAACCTAAGTTTTCCAGAAGACGCGTTGTCTGCGTTCGCTGGCATTCAAAGTCTGCTTGAACAGTTTTTTCAACCTGGCTTCCTGTGCGGACTTCCGGAATTTTGGTTCGAGCTTGCTTTGCATGGGGCGCCTTACAACGGCAGTATAGAACGGCGCGTAGCTTCGAGCTCAAAGAATTCTCCTAACACGTCCTACGAGTTGCCGAGTTGGTCTTGGATCGGTTGGACCGGCACGACCGGCACGACCGACAGGCCCGGCGCGATAAGCTTTCCTGATGACGACGACAAGGACGATGGCCCATGCTTTGGCCGTTTCACAGAACCTGTCACCAAGTGGTATGCTCTTGCCCACCCTGCCTCTCTTGACCGAAGACCGATCACTTCAGCATGGTATGAATACCGTTCAAGGGCAATGGAGGGCCGCTTAGTCACGTTACCTCCAGGATGGAAACAGCAACCCGACGCCGAACGGGGATTTGTGTTCCACCATACTCGTTGCTCGTACAAGGAATACTCATATCCATTCCCTGTACCGGAGCCTTGCTCTACAAGTTTCAGCATATCCGTTCCACAAACCGCATATCTCAGCGCCCAAACAAGCCGAGCGTTCCTATGTGGTAAAGCCGTACATAAGAAGGGATTGATGCATGAACACCACGTGTGGTTGAAATCGTCACAAGATGAATATGCTGGCTTTCTTTACCTCAACAACGCAGAAGAAGAATCTCTCTTCAAACAGACAGGCAACAACTCCTCATACCCTAACCCACTAGAGCTTGTAGCAACAAGTAAAGGAACGATCGGATCCCTGTTCCCTCCAGAACTAGACTGGGAACTGGAGCTCGAACGGAATTCCGAGGCGTTTCGTATGGGTAAAGAAAGAGAAAAACATAAAAATGTCGACTGCATATTTGTGCTCTGGATTGAGTGGGAAGACGGTGTTGCATACCGAAGGGCTTGCGGGGTAGTGCTTGCTGAGATTTGGGAACGAGAAAGAGAGAAGGAGCTTGTTGATCTGATTCTTGGGTAGTGGATATATCAATCACGTAAGGCCGAGCATCCAAGACCAGAAACCTTTTCCATAGATGTACCGTCATACTCATACCCATGTCCCCTGGTCGGCGTGATGGCAAATGCGTGACTCTATGGATGCTCTTTGCAAATCCGACAGCACTTCAGCAGCTTTCCAGCTACCAAAGCCATATCCCATGCCAGGACGTCACCTATCCTTAGTTTGTCCAAACTGTGCGAAGGAAGACGTTTTGATAGATAACCTTGTCGCCGACAACAACATAGTTAAGTCTCTTAGAGAACACAACATTAAGAAGGCAGACAAAGATAAGGTAGCAAAAGTAGTCGTATTAACAAATAAAATAAGTTCTCTTATAATTGCTACTAACACCGCATCTTATTCTGTCGCAAAGAACAACACAACTACTTTCGCTATTACGTTAACAAACAAAACAAGTTCTCTATTAATTGCTACTAACACCGCATCTCCTTCTGTCGCAAATAACGATACAACTGCTTCCGCTATTGTAGTTAATTCAAACTTCGTACAGAACGTTATACCCTGCGACATGAAAACTATTACAAGATAATCATGCAACGCTGAACAGAACACGTAGACTTTGTACAAGGCTTTCAATACAAAAAACAACCCATGTGGTTTCGTGCAGGGGCCATTTCTTCATTGACTCAAACTCGACACGGTCCGTATTACTACTTCGACATCACATGAACATGGAAGGTGATTTGCAAACCATTTCTCTTATCTCGTCTATCCTCTAGCTTGATAACCTAGTGTTTGCAGGAGTAGTGATAGACGTAGTACCAATGACTTGGCTATCGCTCATCCAGCCTCTGTCACATGTCTCCCACCTTCCTCGTCACTATTATATCGGAGTAGAGATTCACCCTTCTGCTCTTCTCCACCCGCCGCTAACTCCTCAGTGCCATCTTGCTGATTCTCGACAAGACTATTCGCACCACCATCAACCCCAACCCCAACCCCAACCTCATTAATTCCCTCATCCCCTTCTCCCTGCACAACCACATTTCTAACCCTCAGCACACCCCTCCCACCACCATGCCCCTCCGGTACCCGATAGCTCCTCGGCAGCGTCCGACTACTCGACTGCGAAGTTATCGCACGAACGGGACGGATGAAACGCTCATTGACTTGGCGTTGTGTGCGGAAGTGTCGTTCAAGATTTTCGTGGGGGGAGAGGCTGGGTTGTATGTGGGGTGATGAGGTCGAGAATCCAGCGGGTAGTTCATCTGCTCGTTGGATAGCTGGTGCGTTCGTGTTGGCATTGTGGGGTGCTATACGGACATGCTGAGCAGGCGAAGTAGTTGGGAGATTTTGGTTTTGATCCCGTTCAAGCGCCATCATCAAATCCCGTATCTCCTGCGCTGCATCCTGTTGCAGAGGTAAATCTTCAAGTTGCGTTTTCCGCAACCGGTCGCTGAGACTCGAACCTGAGTGCTCTTGTCTGGGTCCTCTCTGCCCGCTCTCTCCAACTCCTTCAACTCCTTCAACTTCTACATCCGACACAGCCACAGGAACAGGCAAAGGAGTCACCACCCTAACACTCCCCGGCGCCCGCTGAATCATCTGCGAAAGCCCAACCGGCGGGCCTATAACACTCTGCGTCCGGCTTTCTAGGTTCGGGACAAGAGAAGGTGGGTTAGGGTTAGGCTGTGTGCTGTCTTTTCTCCTCTTCGCTTTGGGTTTGGGGATGAGAACGGGGATTTCTGTGGGGTTGTTGATGTCTTTGATGTGGTGGGTTTGCGGCGCAGATGGTTCGGCTAGGCGGAGGGCCATGAGGCGTTCTCGGAGTCTTGCTTCTTCTTCGTGTTTTTGGGTTCGGTGTATTTTGTGGGAGAGGTAGGCTAGGGTGTATTTCTTTGGGGTTATGGGTACGGCGGGGGTGGTGGGTGTGTTTGTGTTTGTATCGTTTGGAATGGGGATGGTGGTGTGTAGTGGTGTGACGGTTCCGGGTCGACATGCAAAGGTGCTTAGGAGCCGGTTCATCATGTTCTTTCTCCCTGCATTGGTTTCCCCAGAGGAAGTCCTCATGGCGAACTCCTCCTCTTCCTCTCCCTCCGCCATCCTTCTCTCTTCACCAGTCAAAGCGTCCAAATACCGCCGCCTAACCTCATCCTGACGTTCCCCATCACCATCTACACCACCACCCTCATAACTCTCCCCCACAGACCCAAACACCCTCTCTGCATCATACTGCACAGGCGAAGACACCGTCCGTCTCCTCCCCCTATCTTCACCCCTCCTCCTTAAATTCCGCTCACTCTCCGTATGATACCCCTCAAGCCCAAGCCAATACTCGCTCGTCTCTTGAGCACTCATACCGTGGTAAGGATGATTAGGCGCATAGCCCCCTTCTACCTCTCTGTAACTGTATCCATCATTTTCTTCTTGTCGGTGTCGTTGCTCAATCCGGTAACTCAGGCTCGACGCCGTCCCCTCCGCAGAAATCAAATGCCTACTCGCATTAAACGGACTAATAGGCGAAATCGTCCTATCAACTGGATATATCGGGAAGCGAGAGTGCGGTGTAGGCGGTGTTACGGCGCGATAATATGGGGATGGGGATTGTGTGGGTCGAGGCGGTGGTGGTGGTGGAGGGGGCTGGGAGAAGGAGGTTGGTGAGGACGGTGCGTCTTCTGGGTAGGGATTTGATGGTACCGATAGTCCGGGGGATGGAATCGATAGTCCCGGTGAGGAGTTTGGGTGGATGATTAGGTTGGGAGGGGAGGGGAAGGGCGGGGGAGGTGTGGTTCGTGCGGGTTGGCGGGTTAGGGGGAGGAGGAAGTCGTCTTCGGGGTAGGGGTTTGAGGGGAGGGAGATGGAGTCTTCGTTTTCTTGGCTGGCGGGATAGGGTGGTTCTTCGTCTTCGTCTTCGTCTTCGTCTTGCGCTTCTTCGTCTTGCGCTTCTTCGTCTTGCGGTTCTTCGTCTTGCGCTCCTTCGTCTTGCGCTTCTTCGTTCTGCGCTTCTTCGTTCTGCGCTTCTTCGTTCTGCGCTTCTTCGTTCTGCGCTTCTTCGTTCTGCGCTTCTTCGTTCTGCGCTTCTTCGTCTCGCGCTTCGTCATCTGCCCCTCCCCCATTCCACTCCTCAGCCCCCAGACCCCTTAGCATACTCTGCAACTCACGTCCTTTCTTCTTCCCCACCTACACACCCTAGTCAGCATCAATCCATCAATCCATCCATCCCAAAAATCATAACATACCGTAGCATACCTCCCCCCACCCTCATACATCCTCTTCACCTCATCCAACCCCCTCCTCCTCGCCGCCCCACTATTCAAACTGTGATACGCCACATACAACTCCCGCTCTCCATCACCCTCACCACCCGACACTCTCTCCTCCGCGATACGATGTTCCGACCTCATCAACCGCTCTTCTTCTCGGTCCATATCTACCTCCCATTCTCCACCCCACGTCCCGTCGTTGATGTTCTCTCTGCTTGAGTTTTGATTTTGATGGCGGAGGGGTTCCATGCTATCAGATCTTCCATCCCCATCCTCACCACCATCATCCCCACCATCCCCATCACCATCCCCCCACCCCACAGGACTCACATCTCTCAGATCCTCCTCCGACTTGTCCACGCCGGTGTAGTACAGACCCAGCGACGCAGACAGTGCCGTTCGTGCATTATCTCCCCGGCGTCCCAGGTCTTCTCTGCGGCGTATGGAGTTGGTGGTGTTGGTGAACCGGCCTTTGAGGGAGACGACAGTTACGTTTTGCCGTATGGTGGCGATGCGGTCGCGGAAGCGGGAGAGGTAGATGGCGGTGGCGGTTTGTTCGGGAGACATTGTGGATATTTGCGCTGGTTTATGGGCTGGTGACAAGAAGAGTGTTGGCACCCGCGGTCGCTGGGCTGGGACCTGAACCGACTCCCAAATTCCGAGCTTTTCACCGTGCGCTGTGGGCTCTCATATTCTGGAAGCGAGGACACGAGCTCCGCACTGCTTGTGGACTGGTTAAGTCGGTGGGTTGAGTGTTGTTGGGCTGTCAAACGTCAGTGGTTTTGACATCCTTACCCGTACATTGGACCCTTATAGCCATATAACCATCAGTCACATAAGGCACAGATACAAATACAATACGCACCAATCTTAAAAATACGTTTCATTAGGGTATCCACGCCACCACTACACCTTCTCTCCTACACCCAGCAAGTTCAGCAGTACCTCCTTCGCCTTGTCTGGCTCGACGCTTCCGTCCGGAGCACGCATCACCATCTGTCCCACGAACCAGCCGACCTTCTTGACTTGACCCTTCTCGGTGATGTCTCGTACCATGTCGGGTTTCTCTTTTAGTAGAGTCTGTGCTAGTTTGACGTACTCTTCCTGGCTGAGGGGTTGCAGGAGAAGGTTCTCTTGGTGAACGACTTCAGATACGCTGCGCTCATCTCCCTCAAATTTGATGGCAAGTAGGCGTTTTGCGGAAGGCGACGTGACTTCTTTGCGACGAATGTGCGAGATGACACCGGCGAGATAGTCGGCCGGGACGCGGTTAGGGTCCCAGGGTTCGTCTTGGAAGAGAGAGCCGAGTTCCATCAACACCCTGGTCATGCGTTAATTTGTTTCCGACGCGTATCATGGCAGATGAACATACCAGTTCCCGGTGATCTTGCCCAAGGTTTCTAGCGGGACATGTTTCTCGTGCTGCTCGGTTTGACGGACCAGGCAGCGGATGACGTCCAGATAATACTCCAATCGTTCACCGTCGTCCATGGAGAGAAGTGTGATGGCATCCTTCGTAGTGAGTCCGTAGGTATTGGCGAGCATGTCCACGTTCACATCGGGCAGCTTGGGAAGGGTATTCCGGAGGTGCTCAACAAGATCCTGACAAGATTAGCACAGCTTCGATGCCAAAAGTAGTGCCTGTGCTTACGTTTCCAATGATGACAGGAGCAATGTCTGGGTCCGGCATGTAGCGGTAGTCGATCTCGCCCTCTTTGCCTCGGAGACGTTTGGTAGTCTTGCTTCCAAGAGTCCACCCACGAGTCTCGCCCTCAACTCCACCTCCGCTCTCGAGCAAGTCGATTTGTCGATCACGTTCTGCGATGATGGCGTCTTCCACAGCCTTGACGCTTGCCAGGTTCTTGATCTCAGTCCGTTGACCCAGACCAGTAACACCGTGGTATGAGTGGCTAGCTTCGAGTGACTCCCCTGCGCGTTGACGAACTGATACGTTGACATCGGCACGCAGTCCTCCCAACTCCATGCCGGTTGTACAGGCATTGACAGCCTTGAGTATGTTTTGTATCTTGCGAACGACGATAGCAGCGACAGTGGGATCGTGGATCTGGGGTAGTGTGATGATCTCGATTAGAGGATGCGAGACGCGGTTGAAGTCGAGTAGGTGGGTCGAAGGGGGTTGCTGCACTGTCTTTGCGGTATCCTGCTCCATCTGTATCTGCTTGATGCCAATCTCGACGGGCCCTGGTTGCGGGGCAGCGCCAGGCGGGAAGTCATGAGGGTACAGGGTAATCTTGCCGTTTGTCGCGAAGGGCTCGTAGTACTGCGTGATCTGGTAGCCGGAGGGCTGATCTTGATAGAAGTAGTGCTTGCGGTCGAAACTGCTCTTGGGCTGTATCTCGCACTGGAAGGCTATGGCGGCGCGGAGGGCGGGTAGGAGGGTTTCCTTCTGAAAGTGAGGCTGAGTTCCAGGAAAAGCGACGTCGAATAAGGAGACATGAGTATTGGGTGCCTCGCTGACTGAGGTTGCAGCACCAGAGAAAAGCTTCCGCGCGGTGTTGAGTTCGGCATGGACTTCGATTCCAACTGTTAGCTCCCACTTCTCTAGTCGCACGTCTTTGCCCTTTTTTGAGGACTTTGAGGCGCCAGAAGAGGCGCTCTTCTCTTTCTTTTGTTGCTTCGCAGCATCTTTTAGCTGTTTTCGAAACGCTGTGCCATCCTGGGTCGGTGGTGGCTGGGTCTCAGTGTGGAGAGATCGTGCTGTGTGACGCGTGGGCAGATGAAGGGCGCCCAATTGAGACTGTCTAGTCCGGCGCAGACATGAATGACATATGTAGGGCTGTTTCGAGGCTGCCGCAAGAGTGTTGCGGGTGGTGCGGGCGAACATGACGTGAAGTCTGGCGAGCAGCAGTTCTGGTGCCAATGCACAGTTGCGGGCGGTCTGTGCTCACTTCCGAGCGACCTTGTACCAGCGACACGCGACGCCAACCACCCAATACTTCAACGCCAGGAAATGAAGCCGACGCCAACGCCAAAACCTCTCGCGTCGCTTGTTCCACTTGAACACGTTTCGCCGTCTGCCGAAAGGCTGCCGAGCTCGACGAGCTTTACCGACATGGTCTCGATGCCACCGCATTCACAACGACCGTCCGCTTTAGGTCACCTTGTGAAGTAACCTCTGGAGTTTCCTGATTGCCCACTCAACAAGGGCTTGTCTCTTTCTGGGTCGTCTTCGCTTCACCCTCTCGAGGTCGATAAGACGGAGGTTGGCAGCGACTCCGCCCAGATTCTCGGGCACTGACAGGGTCGGATCCGATTCGCATGAGCTACCCACTGCGGCATGAGCCTCCGGCGCCGTGCTCGGGGTATTCTGGTGTACAGTAGTCGGCGCGTAGACGTGAACATAACAGGTGACGTTCTGATAAAAGGTGTGCTCACCCGCGTTAGGGCGAGGAATGTCGAAACTACCGACGTTTGCCATGCGAGTCGGTTCGATCGGCTCTCTTCTTGCGGACAAGAGCCTTCAGTCTTCTGAAACGGTTGCGGTACCTCTGCCACGCTTCTTCGTCTTTCGGCCTGTCGGCGGCGTGTACAAAGCTCCCAGGATGGGCATACACCCCCGGCCAGCGAGAGAAGTTTGCCTCTGATCCAACGTTGGATCCTTGGGAGAATCGCACGCTCCGATAACTCCGAATGCTGCGTACACTGGTCCCCATACGCGCAAATGGGTTGAACGTTCCGGGCTCGAGCTTGCTGAGACGTACGCGAGTCTTGACCGAACGACCGAAGCCTCAAAACTTGCCCTTGATGATGTTCTCAGCAACAGCTTTGGCACTGTTCAGGAACTTCTTTGTCTGTTCTTTTCTCTTTTCTTTCTTCTGCGCCCTCGCTTGTGTACGCTCTTCTCGTTGCTGTCGTTCTTCTGGTGTGCTAGTATCGGGTTGTGACTTCGACTGTGACGAGGTGGAAGGACCAGCAGTGTCTGTCTGGGGTGTAGTGGCGAAGTCGGTGTACTTGTATTCTCGTTCAGCCAGATGAGGTTCTGTGTTGGCACAGTCTTTCCCTGAATCGGCACCACAGTCACCTCCAGTATCGCCTTTCGAATCGGCTCCGCGATCTCCAGATGTCGTTCCGCAATCGCTTGAGGATGTCGTCCCAGAGTCTGCGGCGACGAACGAAGACTCCATTCAATGCCTTGAAGTGTGTCTGGCGTCGCTCAAAGATGGAGCTTGAGTGTGAGAAGCGTGGCAGTCAGACGGATCTTCTCCTTCAGCTTAGCCGCCTCGTGGCGCTTCGCTTTGACTGCAGTAGCGGTTTCGGCTCGGACTGCCCTTCGTTGTTGCTTCTTCTCTTTCTTCTCCGCTCTCCTACGCTCGTACTCCTCTTGTTCTTCTTTGCGTTTGCGGTCACGTTCCGCACGCTCCTCGGCTGTCAATGGTCGGCTGGACGAGGAGGAGCCTTGTGGGATGTAATCGGTTCCCGAATCCCCACCTGAGTAGCTGCCGCCGTCACCTCCGTCACCTGCGGTATGGGATGTGCTGCAACCGCCGGAATCGCCGCCGCCACAGTCGCCGGAGCTATAGCTAGCGCTACCACAATCACCGCCGTCTGCCATATACTGCCCTCAAGTTCCGAGGTGAAGCCGGAGCCGGAGCAAGTTGACGTGGAGCCAAAGTTTGGTCTTCTTGTTACCCGCGTGTGGGACCTTGGCCTTGGTGTCTGCTTTGGCCTTGTCTCGAACTACTTTCCGCTGTCGCCTCTTTCGCTTAAGCTTCGTCTTTACTCTGTACCCTACCGTTCCCTGCTTGCTGCAGAGATAGCTACCGGGATTGGGAGATATGAAGAATGGTGTGCTTGATCCGCAATGTGTACTAGTTCCACAATCCCCGTGTGACATGTAAGGTGGGATATAGCAGTCCAGACGACAAACTGATCTCACGTCTAGAGATGAAACCTAAGCTTGAGCAAGGTGATGTACAGTCGAAGCTTAGCCTTCTTGCTAGTCGTATCCGGGAGCTTGGCCTTGGTGTCTGCCTTTGCCTCGTCTCGAACCTCCTTCCGTTGTTGCTTCTTCTCTGCGCACTCCTCTTTCTTCTTCTTCAGTTCCTCTATCTCCCCTGCGGTGATATGGCGACTTGGTGTGCTTGCAGACGAGATAACACCAGGTGTGCTCGCGATTGCTGGCGCTGACGGTGCGCACGCTGTACTAGCTCCACAATCTCTAGATGTGGCCGCACAGGTCATAAAAAGTCGGTCGTAGTCTTCTACCAAAGACGGAAGATACCAAAGAAGTCGGCTATCTTAGCACGAAGTCCCTTCTTCAACGTACGGTTCGCTAATCTCTCCGCTTTAGCTTCTCGGCGTCTGAGTTTGCGTAGTCGTCGCTCTTCGATGATCCGCCTTCTCTCGTGTGGTTCGAGGGGATTGGTGGCTCTCGGTCGGTGGTTCGAAAGTGTTCGGCCTTGTCCCTGGACGGGGGCTTGGAGTACACCAGAGGCTACAGAGCTTGTTACACAAGTAGCAGTCGTGCTCATAAACACGCTCAAGACGTCAGAGAAAGAGTGCAGGCGTGGAGGTGCTCAGAAGTTTCCGGTGAAGATCCTCTTCAGCTTGAGGTGTATCCTATCGAGCTTGCTCGGCGTATTGATTCTTCTGTTACGGACCCAGGTCTTCCGCTGTGTTTTGCGGGATTGCGTCTTCTCGAACTTGCGGAGGCGCTGGCGGGCTACGTGTAGTCTCTCGGTGGAGGTGAGAGGCCTGCCGGCGAAGTGAGTTGTTCGGGGGTCGTGGCCCTGATCGAAGATGGTGCGGCGTCTATGTGTGATTCTTGGGCAGTATGTGCGCGTGTGGCGTTTGGGTCGGGTTGGTTTGGACCGTCGGGTGTCAAAGGGCATGTACTCAGTAGGTGTGGTGCTGCATGGACTGTGGGTCTCGTTGAAGGCGCTGGTGAGGGTGATGTAGGTTACGAAGGACTGGAGGTCGAGCGTGGTAGGGGAGGAGTGCAGGGACTGCACAGGATGCAGCTACGTTGATGCTGAGCTGCGAGACAGCTTGGTTGAGGTGGTGTGTGTGATGTCGATCAAGAGTATGGTAATAGGGATGTGCTATACAATAAAGTTGTGACAGCAAACGATGCTTCGGTATGGATGGGTGGTCATGCAGTGAGGTGTGTTGGGGTGAGAGTGTGATGGGGGAAGTTTGTTTGGGTCTCGCGATAGATGTAGAAGCTGGCATCTGTCGTGACTACCTTAACATGAGGGTCTGTGGGTGCTATGGAAGGCATCAGTCGCACAAAACAGGACGGAGCCATCACTGCTGTCTGTCCATTAGGGAAATGGCATTCCAATTGCAATTAACGTGCAACACCACTGGTGCTCACTCGTGTTTGGTCGAAGCAGCGAAAGTATATCGAGGGGATTCTCATATATCTATATACTACCATCAACTGGTCCAGTCAAAGACATACAATCTGACCAAATAAACCAGATCCTGGCCGTGTACTGCATGAAACTCCACCATACCGTCCCCATGCCGTGAAAACTCGCAAAAACCGCATTCAAGGGAACACAAACTTCCGATCCCCCATCATCCCCCACAGTTCTTGAATAACAGCACGCTGATCCTCGCGCTTCGCATTGCGCACAGCAAAGTAAAGACGACCCTCAAGCTCCGGATCCCAATTCCCAGGATTAGCGCTCACAACAACGCCACCAGCCTCCTCCAGAATGCACCATCCAGCCGCGACGTCCCAAGAGTAGACCCCACCTTCCCAGAACGCGTCGAGCATGCCGTGTGCCACGTAGCAGAAGTCCAGTGCTGCGGATCCGTTTGAGCGGACTGATTTGCACATCGCGCCGCCCTCGACCTTGGAGGTGAGGAGAGCGTTGTGGATTGAAGTGCGCAGCGCCCAGTTCGGACCGGAGCGCTGGTTACCCCATTCGACGGCCATGAGGCAGGAGTTGAGCGATGGCATCGGTTTAGGAATGGGGTGGATGGGTAGCTTGATTTTGCGGTTGGTGAAGGTCTTGGTAAGGTAGGCGCCCTGACCCTTGATCGCATGGTACATGTCTCCGCGGAATGGGTTGAACACGACACCCACGACTGGCTTCTTATCGAGCGTTAGGGCCAGTGAGATAGCGCAATTAGGCACGCCGAGGGAGAAGTTCAGCGTTCCGTCGATTGGATCCACGATGAATGTCGGCGTGTCTGCGAGCTTGGTGCCATGCTTGAACGTCTCTTCGCCGAGGAAAGTGCATTCGGGGAAGGTCTCAGCGAGGCGTCTTTCGGCCATGGCTTCGATTTGCTTGTCGAATTTGGTGACTACGTCAGATGTGTTGTTCTTGTGGACAGTCGTGATGATGCAATCCTCGGCTGCGACCATGATCTTTCCTGCATCCTTCGCAATGTCAATCAGTACACTATGAACACTGTTGAGACAACTCCTGGTGACGTTGTGCTTGGATAGGACGGCGTCGAAGTCGAAGGTGGCTGATGAGTCTGACGCAGAACTGGCCGGTACAAGTGGTGTTGTTGACTCAATGGAAGATGTGGGGCTGGACGACTCGGATGAGTCTGTTTGTTGAGATGCCATTTTGGTAGATTTGGAGAGACTACTGAAGGAACGACTTGAGGGATTTGTAAGTAATGAGTTGGAATGAGACTGGAGGTTGCCGTTGACTCTGGAAGAGCTTGGGAGCTTTTCTCTTATGTAGTTTCCGGCGTGGGCGCGATTTCGCAGTGCTGTTGAATGAACGTTTGCCCTGTACGGTGAGTGTGCTTCTAGACGTTGTGTGTAATTACACAGTCCGAGGCCCCGGTAACTCGGTGTGAAAGTAGTCCACAGCTTGAAATTATTCGAGATTATTTCCAGGTGAGGCGGCCTCACAGGCGGCATGGTATAGTTTTGTTGAAAGATACAGCGGGTCTTGGTGACCAGGTACTAGACGTCGTAAGCCGGGGCCAATTGCGGACCATTCTTATCTAGACACCTCAGGCAATCCATTGCGGTAGGCAACCGTGAGCAACAGCTTCGGCATCGAAGATTATGATAAGAAGTAGGCAAAAGGTATATGCCTTCTATGGTTTCTCCGGGTACGTCCGAGCTGAGAGGAGTCGAACGTTGCACTAGGTAAAGGGCTGGGAGTCGATCATAAGCACATCCGAGGCATGTGTCAACGGCTCCGTTCCGTTGCTCCTCAGAGTCCAAATGAGGCCTGAATGCTGTTATAACTGCAGCAGAATGGAGGCATAATACCTTTGTCAAGTTCGTGCGCTCAGTTTATAGCGCAAAGCAACTATGCGATTTGAGAAATGATGCTCAGGCAAGAGCGCAGGCGAAGAGGAAAGCTCCATACTGGCGCACGGGCCATGACTAGAGCTCACATGCTGTACCACCTGGGCACGATGTTTTTAGCCACCACACGTGCACTCAACAACTTAAGCTACCGATGCGCCGGGAATTCATACATTCAAGAGATAGTATTGGGAGTTCTAAGATGATGTGCACTGAACTTTGGTCAAGGCAGTAAATTCTCAATCAATCGCCTCCCGAAACAACGTCATACCCACCACCCGACACACACCCGTGGACATCTCAAACATCAACATCAATACCATCAAGGATCCAAGATGCCACAACCAAAATCCATCCCAAAAGACCGCTACATCCGCCAACGCCTCGCCCGCGCCACACGCCGACATCTTGCCTCCCTAACCCCCTCGACCTCGCACTCCCAACAGCAATCCCTCTTCTTCACCCTCCTCCCAGCAGAAATCCGATTCACAATCTACCAGCACGTCCTCAGCCAACAGCACGACCACACCCGTTCCATCGACATCCACTCCATCTCGCCCCTCTACCCCCCTCGGCACACGTACCTCACCAAGATCGATACCGCATTACTTCTAACGTGCAGACTAGTATACGTAGAAGCACATCAGATACCATTAAGGAGTGCTACGCACCACTTCCGCTACCTAGGCTCCACATCCTGGCTCTACAACGGCGACATCTGGCTACACCACACCACCTCCCAGCACGGGGCCCAACTCTACCACCTCCACGACAACCTCGTCGCCCTGAAACCCTCCAACTTTACTAAATTCCTGCTCAGCCATCTGCACTGGCGCAGGATAACATGGACGATATGCGCCTATCTCCTCCCCCCCTTGCTCGCCGAACTAAAAGAACGACAGCGCCTCGTCTCAACCCTAGCATCCCTCACCCTCCCATCCTCATGCCAAGAAGTCAATCTAGAATTCGAGACTCGAGAAGATTTGTTGCCGGAGTGGCCGGGGTTGGAGAGCCAGATCGAAGCGTGCAGGGTGTTGGGACTGAAGAAGGGGGATGGGACGTTGTTGGAGAGGGATGATGCGTGTGCGGTTGTGTATACGTGGAGGGGCAGTGGGCATGCGAGGTGGGGGACTAGTGAGGATGGGGTGTGGAAGGAGACGATGAGGTATTGTACTACGAGGCTTTGTTGGAGGGCGAGGGTGCCCAGGAGGGAGTATGCGAGTTATGATTTTTTGGATTGTTTGGGCGTGGAGGGGGATGGGGAGGGGGTTGTGGAGAGCGTGGAGAGGTTGGGTGGGTAGTGGGATTCAGGGGGTGGTGAGGTTTGTGTGTGGTGAGGAAATGTGGTTCACGGCAGTGTTCACATTTGCATCATGTTATGGGCTGTCTAAGTCTGGCTCGATTGATCGTCTTCCGCCAAGCGTCTGTTGCTTGAAACTAGACACACCGAGGACCCTTTGGCCCTTCATCCCCACCACGTTGCCAACTGCACAAGTACGCTCATCGCGCAGATGGGCGTCGTACTTCGTGGCATCCCCCCTCCACCGCATTCGTCATATTTGACACTGCTGAGAATCCATTTAACGCTTGAACATAAACCAAAAGACAAAAACCAAACAAACAGACAAACATGAAAGTGCAAAGTAGAAGTGACTCCACTAACCTTGGGAGTGTTAAAAGTACACGTGGGTACATAGTTGTACATGCCTGAGCATTGCGTCGTGCCGTGTTGTTGAAATCGTTTGCAACCACACAGGGGTCGCTCAACCCAAGACTCTCGGGCCGTTCGACTTGCCCTTCTTCTGGACACCACGAGGTATGAACATGGCGGGAGATGCGACTACCGCGGGCGTACTGTTGTTGCCATTTCCAGACTTGTCCTTGTTGTTCTTGTTGTTCCTGTTCTTCCCCTGCTTGTGTTTGTCGTCCTTCTTCACGACGGCCTTGACCTCAGATGTGGCTCGCTTGATGAGGACTGGGTGGCTGCCAATGTATTTGCCATTCATCTCCTTGGCGGCACGGAAGTAGTCGTCGGTGTCTGAGAAGCTCACGAAACCGTAACTTCTGCTCTTGGTGGACTTCTTATCTCGTACGACGCGGGCTTTGGACAAAGAGGGGTACTTGGCGAAAGCTTTGAGGAGTGAATCGTCGGTGACTTCACCCGCCAGGTTACCGATGAAGAGTCGCGGGTGCAAGGGGTTCCACTCGAGTAGTGTCTCGTCCTCCCACTGTTTTCCACCTCCCTCGCGAACAACAGTCTTGCGCTTGCCGTCGGCTGCTGGTCCTGCTTCAGTATCCTGGGTGGTTGCCGCTTCCGGTCGAGCGGTCATGTTCGCACCGGTGCCCTTCTTCGCATTCGCGTCGCCAGCATTGTATGCGCTGTTCCACTCGGCGATGCGGGCTTCTTCTTCGGGATCATAGGTGCCACCAAATCCGCGGTTCACGGTCGGAGCAGCTGGGTATGAGGCCGCAGCAGGTGCGCCCGTCGCGTAGGCTGGGTACGAGTAGTTGTTGTAAGCATTGCTGGTCGGGTATGCGGGTGCTTGATAGGGGGCGCTCACTGGGGCTTGCGCGTAGTTTGCCGGCGCAGCAGACGCCGGTGTGAAGCCAGCAAACATGGGCGAGTTGCCCTGGCCTCGTGCGCCGGCGTTGTTGGTCCTTGAGGGCGGTGCCGAGTATGTCGTGGGCGGCGGGCGCGCTGGCAGGGAGTGATGGGGCTGCATGTTAGAGTAGGAGCTGCGGGTCAGTTCAGCTTAACCTTAGCGAGGTGATGACTTAACCAGCTACTGGTCGAGACGCGCTCTGATGTTGCGGAGTGGGTAGACTGGTGATAGGACGGCCGGGTGGCTAAGGATGCGTAGTAATCTACGGTTCGCAGATTTTGAGGGTGCGCGCGGGTGTGGTTGCACCGATGAGGTGAGGCGCAGTTTCTGTATGGCTGGGGAAAATGCCTCTCAATGAAGCGCGTCCGTATGAGTGAATAACCGCCCGGGCAGTGCCGTGCGCGTGAATGTCTGGAGCTGATGCTGACTACACGTCGAAGATGGCAGAAGGCAACAAGACTTTCCCGAAGTGTCTAGCAAGCGAGGCTGCAGGTGGGCGAGGACTAGGTCGGCGTTTGAAGAGGGCAGAGTGGGATGGCGGGCCGGTGCAAATTACAATTACCGTGGGGATGCGTCAGGCAGATGGGGGCGTCGACGTCCGTTGTTGGTTTCTGTCGCAGAAAGTGAGCCAAGCGGCTCCTCCGGCCCCGAAATCACGTGTTGCCGGCATATCGGCAGCCGCTGCACACCACGCTGCACCGCAAGGCTCAACCTTGAACAGCCAGGAAGAAGGTGCAGCGCGATGCACAGGCGTCACCGGTGATGAGTTTTCTCTCATCGCGTCAGCCCTCACAGTCCATCCAGGTAGCCTTGGAAACATTGCAAGACTTCTCCGGCGACCTGTCCTAGCGTATCCGGTGATCCCTGCACGCTGCCCCTCCATCCGTACTGCGTAATGCTGTGTTAAGGCTGAGACGGAGGGGCTTCACAAGCAGCCGCATTTGACCGCGACGCCGTTGGGACTGTTGCTTGCGTCGCTAGTCTGCTAGGATGAAATTGATGTCAATAGTGAATGTACACCGAGTCGTGATAGCCATAGCATCTGCAACCACATGCGCAACCCACCCGTGTCTAGCCCGCTCATTAGACGGCGGCTTTCTAATCATGCGCTGTGATGTTCAGCAATCATGTCGGCAGCGGTGCAAACGTTTTACAAGACGGAATTGGCAACAGTGGCTTGTATGACATACCTTACCGCCGCGGCCGAAGCTATTCTCCGTCAACAGCGTGATGCTGGGATATGGTGGTGGGACGTGCCATTGATGCAATAGTAGTGTGCCCCGCTTGTTCCAAAGACTTTCCGCGTACATATCTTGACGACCCCCACCAGACTTCTTCTTCCTTCTCTTGACCATCTCCCGCTTTATAAGCCTCAATTGCCCTCGTATTGCACGCCCGGTCGCTGCAATTCTACCCCGCCAACACTTTCTCATCCACCCACCTACACCCACACGAGAACGCAATCATGTCTTCTGAGCCCGTCGGAGATTTCGGCCTCATCGGCCTGGCCGTAAGTACTCTCTATACCGGACGCGTACAAGAGATGTGCAGCAGAAAGTGCGCGTCTTCGCACCTTCCTGTCAGCCATTGAATGGAGGCGCGAATTATCCGGAGACTTTCACGTCCAACGCATCAATGCTGACTATCCACGTAGGTCATGGGCCAGAACTTGATCCTCAACGCGTAAGTCACAACCAACGTCATAACCTACCAATCAGTACTAACATCATCCAGTGCCGACCACGGCTTCACCGTTGTTGCTTTCAACCGAACGTAAGCGCCTCGATACACCGCGCCCAACATACACTGACAGGCAGATAGCGTTGCCAAGGTCGACCGTTTCTTGAACGATGAGGCCAAGGGCAAGTCCATTGTCGGCGCCCACTCCATCAAGGAGTTCGTCTCCAAGCTCAAGAAGCCCCGCCGCATGATGATGCTCGTCATGGCTGGTAAGCCCGTTGACGACTTCATCGAGCTCCTCCTCGAGGGAGGTGCCGAGGAGGGCGACATCATCATCGACGGTGGTAACTCCCACTACCCCGACACCAACCGCCGCACAAACTACCTCAAGTCCAAGGGTATCCGATTCGTCGGAACTGGTGTCTCTGGAGGAGAGGAGGGTGCCCGCTACGGTCCTTCCATCATGCCTGGTGGTAACGAGGAGGCCTGGCCATACATCAAGGTAGGAATGCGCGAAGAGATAAACAAGCAAAAACTAACAATATCCAGGATGTCCTCCAGTCCATCTCCGCAAAGTCCGACGGCGAGGCCTGCTGCCAATGGGTTGGTGACGAGGGTGCCGGTCACTACGTCAAGATGGTCCACAACGGTATTGAGTACGGTGACATGCAGTTGATCTGCGAGGTGAGACGACACGATCATACAGAAAGAAAGAGGCGACTGACAGAAACAGGCCTACGACATCATGAAGCGCGGTCTCGGCATGAGCAACAAGGAGATTGGCGACGTTTTCACACAATGGAACAAGGGCGTTCTCGACTCATTCCTGATCGAGATTACCCGTGACATCATGTACAAGAACGACGACGATGGTGTTGCCATCGTTGAGAAGATCATGGACTCTGCTGGTCAGAAGGGTACCGGAAAGTGGACCGCCATCAACGCGCTCGACCTCGGTATGCCCGTTACCCTGATCGGAGAGGCCGTCTTCGCCCGTTGCCTGAGTTCGCTCAAGCAGGAGCGTGGCCGTGCCGCCGGTCTTTTGGACGGCCCCACCCCCAGCTTCTCTGGCGACCGCCAGGCTTTCATCGACAACCTCGAGCAGGCTCTCTACGCGTCCAAGATCATCTCGTACGCCCAGGGATTCATGCTGATCCAGAACGCCGCCAAGGAGTACAAGTGGAAGCTGAACAAGCCCGAGATTGCCCTCATGTGGCGCGGTGGATGCATTATCCGTTCCGTCTTCTTGAAGGAGATCACCAAGGCTTACCGCCAGAACCCCGAGCTCGAGAACTTGCTGTTCGACGACTTCTTCAGCAAGGCTATCCACAAGGCCCAGTCCGGATGGAGAGACACCGTTTCCAAGGGTGCTCTCTGGGGTATCCCCACCCCTGCTTTCAGCACCGCCCTCAGCTTCTACGACGGATACCGCGCCAAGGACCTGCCCGCCAACCTGTTGCAGGCGCAGCGTGACTACTTCGGTGCCCACACCTTCAGGATCAAGCCCGAGTTCGCCAACGAGACCTACAAGGAGGGTCAGGACATCCACGTCAACTGGACCGGAAGGGGTGGTAACATCTCTGCTTCTGTAAGTTTAACGCACATTGATCATTTAGAAGACACTAACAACTTGCCAGACCTACAACGCTTAAAAAGGGGATATCCATTGCTTGTTAGACGGGAGCAGAGGGCTGCCCCGAGTTCATGTTTTATGAAGAACGTGAAAACTGAGATACCTCGAATCTAGAATGAATATAACGATTCGCATGTCCAATGTTTGCATGTGCCGGTGAATGTATGAAGCTCAGCTTGACCGCTGTGTTGTTACTCGTACGCTAGCTGGAGTTAGCGTTGATCGTCGCGTACCTCCAGGTAGACCCTTGACGAGCCACCCCACTATGAAATGAACATTGTTACGAGGTCGCACGCGCATCGGCTTCCCAGCAATCAGGATACACTCGGGACGGAAGCGTCTCCAAGGCCTACAGCATATACCTTCTATAATTGGCCCCGCGACAAGCGCCCTGCGTAAAGGCTTGGCATCGCGACCACGGAAAGTTGCAGCGCATCACGACAACATCAACCCACCCGCCTCGCGCTCCGCCAGCTCAGCCACGCCAGCGCTGCCCCACGACCCGGTTGCGCGTGCGTCGTCGCGTTTTCATTTCTTTCATTCCTTTGGATTGTATATTCACTGCTTGTATGAGTCTCTGGCGTTAGGTCCTCCGTCGTAGAATCTGGGCAGGGACTAGGTGCTGACGAGACCCAATTGTAGCGGAGCAACACGTTAGCCTCCGCCGCCCGTAATACACAAGTCGCCTAGACAGAGGCACACAAGAGCAGGACCGTCATGGCGGACAACAAGCGCAATAGCGTTGCGGGCAAGGTTGCGACTCCGAACCTAAAAGCCGGCCCTGGATCGAACAAAGATGTCATTGGCGCGGACTCCGATCTGTACAAGGCTGTTGGGTCACGGTACGTTCCGCTCGTCGAAGTGGTATCACCGCCTGGGATGGTAGCTGACAGTTCCCAGCATCAAAGTCACATGTGCCCCTGGCAAGAACGTCCTCGAGGGCACCCTCTTCACGGCCTGCAACCTCACCCACGCCATAGCCATCAACACCGCGCCCCCTCCACCGACCCCCTCCTCCGCCTCTATATTCAGCCAGCCCGGCGACTACCACATCATCCCATTCGCACACATTGAGTCCTTCGAGATCATCGGCACAGGAGAGCGCGTAGCAGAGTCCGCAGCGGGTTTCGATGGCGCACTCCCCAGCATCTCCAAGGTGGATCTAGCCGCGCTACAAGCCCGCGAAGACCAGACCATCCGCGAGATGAAGAAGAAGGATATGCAAAAGGGCAAGGGCGTTAGTGCTGAAGCACAGGAGTTGTTCGATGCTATATCGAGGACGTGAGTCACATCAGATCTGGTAGAGACATCAGGGCTAACATACGAACCACAGTCTACCAACTCGGTGGGCAGATACGCAGATCGTCGTCAACGACTCGGTCCTCATCCAGGCCCCGTACACGCTCGACAGCATCAAAGCACCCGCCGACAAGCACCAGGCTAAGGCTCACGTTCGCAAGGTCGTCGAAGCCTTCTACCAGCGTAAGAAGGGCGCTTCTGCGGGTGGGGCGGCTCGCGCTCCGGTTGCTGTGCCCAACGCTCCTAGGAAGGGAGGTTAGAACTCGGCCAGCCCAGGGCTTTGGCGACGGACAACTTGATGTGAACCTTATCCGCAGAGGCCATGTCGCTGGCTGGAGGGTTTGGTCTCGTTGGTGATGTGAGGTATGAATCACGCAAGGATTATGTAATGATGGTAGCAGTCATGCATTCTATGGGAGGATGCTGGAAGGTAAACATGCTATACCGTATGGCATAGTAGGTATTTCAGAAATTCACAAAATGTTCAAAAGCCACGGCTTTTTGCGCCGTGTGATGTAAGTGCGATAGGTCAACTTGACGTCTACGACAGGACCCCGACGGACACACAAATACGGCGATCAGCACAATGGCGACTACAGAAGTTTGCAGATAATGGAATCACACGTCAAACAGCAGGCTGCAGCTGAAAGCCGCTTTCTCATTCTGGTGACAATTGGAACGCTCTTGTACCTCATCGTTAGGTTATAACACCAGTCTCGTTCCGACGCACCCGTTCAACTCGCATGTTTCGCAACGAGCAAGATGGATCCCTTAAGCATCGCAACGAATGTGGTAAGTTTAGCAAAACCGGGGCCTATTTGAAGCTGTCAAGCTAACCATGCTTTTAGCTCCGGATCATTACGACTTTCCTCGGAGCTGCCAAAGGCCTGAACGACATACGGAACAAATGGAAGCACGCGCCCGTTACCGTGCGATTCCTCTGTTCCCAGCTCAAACTCAATGGGACCTTACTTTCGCGGCTGCAGGCACTACTTCTTGACGAAACGAATGCTGTGCACGCGGACCCAGACTTGGTCGATACGCTCGATACGACTCTGATAAGCTCCCTCGTGCTGGGGGTATGCCTCGGGAAGTACGTGTCGAAGATCATGAAGGGCGTCCACGGTGATGGTAGCATGAGCTCGAAAGCCAAATTTTGGACTCTGTGGAATGAGGATGAAGCCAAGGACTTATTGGAACGACTGCATCAAAACCATACTGCGATCAACATGTTGATCGGCCCGCTGAACAGGTGAGTGAAGACCAAGTCTCCACACGGCGTACAGATGCAGCCATGAATGGCCGACTGAATTTAGCAGGGATTCTTCGACCGAGAGAAAGAAACTCCTTCAGGAAAAAGAACAAAGCAAGACGATGACAACAATGAACGAACACACTCAACAGATGCGAAAGGCTTATGCCCTCACAGTGGCGGAGTCCACATTCAAAACCGAAGATTCCCCCGATAGTCTCTCGAGCAATCTCTCCACCCTTGTCGATCCTACTGACGGCTCTTCCGAAGAACACTTCGAATCTGTCCTCTCAAACTCCAGAGTATACAAGAAAGCTTCTAACGCAGCTATGAGCCGGCGGCCGAGAATCAATCTCGACAATGCAAGCATGAGGACTAATCATTCTACAATTGCAACGATTGGCGACGCGGACTTCATTACCGACCCCTCAAACACGGAAGAAGACACAGCTACTACAAGGCCTATAATTGTTCATATCTGTGATCCTGTTCATAGGGCGAGCAGAAATCTCAACGTTGCAGGCGTAACGGGTATTTGTACCGAAAGCTATCCTACCCAAGAGCCCGGGAAGTTGAGTTACAAGCCACACGATCGGATACAGAATTTACGGAAGGTAGATGCGGCGTGGTGGTACGGCACTACTGAACCCCCAGAGAACGTGCCCGAAAAGAGTGGTATCATTTTCCGTCGAGACTTTTACCCTATTTACAGACTCAACGAATGGAAACCTGCACACACTGGCAGGAGCATGGGCACCGAAGCCGTTGGCGACTGTTGGTTACGCTATGAGGAGGGAGATCGAGTGGAATTCAATGTAAGTGACGTGAAAAATCTGTATCCATCACATTGAGCTAACCAATCCAGCGAGTATACCACAACTTCATATGGCACGTCAGAGTATGCAGGAACTCAGACCATCATGCTGGGTCAAACGACATAGACTCACGGTGTCACAATGCGTCAACAGAAGGACAGATGCTAGTCGATGTCATAGTGCTGAGTGACGAGATCCGCGAACAGGTCGATACTATGTTAGCACACTGTGCTTGTCCTCTTACGCGTCTCGTTGGCTTAGAAGGACGTGAACGGACCAAAGAGATTATAAAGATGGTAAATGAAGACGGTTGGCCAGAATCTGAACAAAAGATTATAGCGGATTGCAAAAGCTTTAGGGAACTACAAGAAGCGGCAGAGTTATATAGGATGTGTGGATGATAGGGCTGGGACCTACAATGAGTCACAGGTGTGTCCACAGACACGGCAAAAAGGTAGATGATGAATACATGGCAGGATACGGGTTCAATTCGCTGGGTGAAAAGTACGCGAAGCCCATCACGCTGCCTCATACTAATATACAAAACGCCTCAACACATGCCCGTAGTCCCCAACTCAAACCGCCAGCGGCTCCGCCCTCATCAGCGCGAACCTCATCTTCCACAAATTCCCCCTACTCACATGCGTCAGGCGCCCGTCCGCCTTCCACCTCGTGTTGTACGGGATCTGGTGGCTATCCAACACGTCCACAAAGGCACCAGGGAGAGGCTTATACGCACTCGTCCCATCCACCTCCAGATCCAGACGGGGCCCCGTGGCCCAACCATAAGAGACGTTGGTAGGCCCCCGGCAACCCTCTTCAACGACGCACGTACTGCGCGCCCGCAGCGAGTCTTGCTTGTAGCGGAGACCATTGCCGCCGGCAGACGAGATGACCACGCCAAGCATGCAGTCGTTCATCTTCTTGACGATGATGAATGGGTAGACTTTGATGACGATCTGGCCGTACTGCGACGGGATGTGGGTGGCGCGGGATGTGGCTGCCATGCGAGGGAGTGGCGCCCATCCGATGTCGCCTACGCTGATGGCGTTGGGGTCGATGCCCCGGACGTTCTGGTAGTCCTGGTATACGACCGGACGGCGCATGTACTCGGGCGCCGGGGAAGGCGAATCGTCGAACCTCCTTCGCTCGCGAGGCGGCGAATCGTCGTCGTCGTCCTCCATCTCGTCGTCCTCCACCTCGCCCTCCTCCATCTCACCCTCCTCCATCTCCTCCTCCATCTCTTCTCCCCCCTCTTCTCCTCCCTCTTCTCCCTTCTCCTCCACCAACCCCAAAACCTCGCCATCCCATCTCGCCAAAAACGCTTCAAATCGCTGCACGCAAAGCAACAACTCACCGGAAATCGTCTCGAGCTCCTTGAGCTCGTCTTCTTGTAGTGCCCGAAGGCGGTGCTGGTGTGCCTCTATGGCGAGGACTTCCATGGCGATGTCGCGCCCGAGGTTGATAGTGGTGAGGGAGGGCATGGCGGGCCATGCCGGCGACGTTGCCTTGTAGGCGAGGAGTGTGGTGGTGGTGTGGGTGGTCATGGTGACTATGTGGTTAGCGTGGGGAAGGGGGGGGTGGGGTTGGGGGTGATATAGGCGGTAGGGAGGACTATGAGAGACGGGGATTGAGGTGCTGGGGGTAATGTAGGCGGTACAAAGTGAGCTACAGTGACATATGAAGCTACCGAACCCCACGTAGAACGCAAAGCCATGAATGCCATAACAAAAAGAAAGGATACTTACGAGTGTAGTCAGTGTGTGTTGCTAAAGAATCTCAGAAATCGGCGGCATGAAAACTTTTGTTATGGGCGTCGTAGGTGCAAACGCTCGTTGCTGTCTTGGCGGTGAAAAGTGCGGCTCACTGCTCACGTTCACCGCGAGTTCAGCAGAGAGAGAGGAGCGAGGAGCTGGATGTGAGAGCGGGAGTGAGCGTGACGGTGACATTGGGGTTGGAATTCGTATGGGATATGCAAGGAATGAGGTTGACGGCTATGTGGGAGATGGGATTTGTACGTAGTGAGGGCAGTGCGTGATGTAGACGTATTATGGCATTAAGGCGCGACGGATACTCGTGGCATGACATCAATGTAGGCATATTATGGCATTAAAAAGTTGGAGATATTTGCTACAGAACTTGATGTCGTATGCATGACTCTCTGGTTCTGTGTGTTACAGCATACAGAAGAACGAGGTCTTCGTCTGCACAAGCTTTTCAAATCGCAGATTTATACTGCCCTTTCACTTTCACCGCCCTTTTCCGCTTGACCTAGCAGCGAACTCAGCATACTGGACAGGATTGTAATGTCCGAATGGGAATGTCTGAAGATGGAGAGATGGCCATTGTTGTCACTATGTCTGTAACCGATGTCGAGCCAAACTACATATATAATAGCCTCTCATCTCACGGTTATGATTCAGACAAACGCTCACTTCCACTCCACTCCCCAAGTGACCTCCCCCTTCCTAAACGGCACGACCTCACACTCGTCCCCACCCTCCTTCCGCAGCACATCAACAACCGTCTCCTTCCCCTTCCTCAACACGATCCTCTCCTTCCTCTCATCCACAATCTGATAAAACCCCCTCCCCCACCCCCCAAAGAACCCCTCCAGCACCTCCTTCGTCACCTCCTCCTCCCCAATAACCCCCCTCCTAACCCCCACCTCCAACGCATCAAGCACATACCCCACCGCATAAGGCTGCGTAAATACCCCCGCAGCAACCTTATCCTCCCCCCTCTTCTTCCCCCTCGGATGCGGCGCCGAGTCCGTCCCCAGAAAAAACTTCCCGTTCCCCTGCACCACCGCGCGGAGCAACGCATCCCGATCCTCAGGCGTCTTCGCAACAGGCTTGCAGAAACAAAAGGGGTCGCCGGCCCAATCGTCGATGATGAGACTGAGGTGGTGTGCGGTGATTGTGCCGCTGACGGAGGGGCCGCAGGAGCGGACGGCGGAGAGGGCGGCGGATGTGCTGCAGTGCTCGAGGATGATGCGCAGGGCGGGAAACGCGGCGTGTAGGAGCAGGAAGGTGGGGAGGAAGGCGGGTTCGGCGTTGAGGATGGTTATGGCGCCTGTTTTTGTGTCTTTGGTGGTGGTGACGTGGGTGTTTGGGGGCGTGGACGGGACTTCGCCGTGGAGGTTTAGAACCATGTTTTGTTTCTCCATTTCGGCGAAGACGGGGTAGAAGGGTTCGTAGGAGAGGACGCCTGAGGAGGAGTTCTGTGGGGGGTTAGGATGGCTGTCGTACTTGTAGTCTTTATCTTCCCTATTACTCGATCCATCTTTTTGTCTGTGTGAATTGGAGAATTATCAGGTAGGACATCACTTACCGTAGTAACTCCAGCAGGATACGACTTCACACCCGTAATCCCCGCTTTCTTCGCTTCACGAATAACCTCCGGCGTGATATCCTCGTGAAGATACAGCGACATGACGTAATCCACATCCGGCTCAATAGCACGAAGTCTATCGCGGTACTCGAGACATTGCTTCACGGAAGTGATAGGCGGGACCAGGTTCGGCTGTAATAGTGATACGATGGGTTAGAGAAACGTGACCAGGGTATCGTGCGACAAGAAATCGGGAAGGATGTATAGACAGAAGGCGAGGAAGACAGAGAGAATTTGGCTAAGACATAAATGGAGATAGAGATAAACACCCAGAATGGAACACAAGATGTACCAAACTCACCATAACATAAACCTGATTCACACCACCCTTACGGATCGTAGGCGTAACAAGCTGCGACATCTCGCCATCCCGAAGATGGACATGAGCGTCATATGCCGCTGGCAGCTCAATCTCGGTCAACTCCGTAAACTTCATGTTTGAATTAGGTGACTATGGATCGTGGGGTTGGTCGTTGTTGTTACTACCCAAAAAGTTGTCCCGCATTTTTGGCGAGATCGGCGGCGGGCGCAAATAGAGCCGCACTAGTCCGGATGTGGAAGGCATCGCCATATGTAGATGAAATCGATAATGGTCATAGGTGAGATTATGAAGTTTTATGTGTCGATTGAAGCTACGAACATATGATTCAAGCCTGTCCTATATAAATCTGCTGCCAGAATATTGGGTACTCGCAACGCGCGGTCCAACTGCTTAGGCAGCTTGGCCCACCACAAAACAGATCCTCCATCGCCAAAGTCGCCCTTCAACTCCCCCCTTAACATATCAGATCAACTAATCAGCATCCACAAACTCCTCTTCAAACACCACCCCACGCATCTCTACCTCGACCCTCTTATTCCAATTCTTCGGAACATACTCCACCGACAACCCCGAATGACGAGTATAACGAGTCTTACTCGAGCTCGTCGAACTCACACTGCCACTTCGATGCGAGAATACAGACTTCCTCCTACGAGGTTCTGTCTCAAGTTTGATCCCATCTTGTACCGACGGCGTTGCGCTGACTCGGGGCTGTTTCCTGGGTCGCTCTTTTGATGTGCGGTTCTGGCTTTCTGGGGCGAAAGGGTCTTCGTCCTCTTCGCGACTGCGTTTCACGGGCGTTGGTGCGGAAGTCGGGGTTGAGGAGGAAGTCGACATGCTTGACAAGGAGAGTCGACCGACGCCGGCGGCGAGAGATTTGGAAAGTCGGGAGAAGAAACCGGTGGTCTGGGGAACGGAGGCATTAGGTTGTGATATAGGTGGAGTCTGTGAAGCTTCGCTAGTTGCGCCATTAGGCATGCTCGCATTCCTTATAGATGGCTCCGGAGTACTGTTCACCGTCGAAGTAGAGCCATCGGTCTGTCGTCGTCCAGGTATTACCACCACCGGTCCGGAACTCCTGCGGTGATGTTCCCTCTGGAACGGCGATATATCCTGTGCTTTAGATTGAGGTCTGAGCTTCTTAACACTCTGCTCGATTTGTGACGTTTCAGCGTCGCTAGTCGCGTCCACCACCTCAGCTGAATTCTGCGTCGTTCCGTTCGCAGTAAACCCCAATTCGTTCTTCTGCACGGCCTGGAGTAGAGATAGACCCATGGCGAAAGCAACTTTACGATCCACACCATTGCCAACAATCTTGTACTGTTCCGGCAGTGAGCCAATGATGGGCTCTTCATCCATGTAGCCTTGGGTCCGACGTGCTTCCAGTACACTGATAGATCGATGCTGATCCCAATGCAATGTGGCGCCGTTTCGAGAATCTCGGATGACTATATTTGTTGTGATAGTCGGTACCAGTCCCGCTGCTTTGATCCTCCGGTACGCTTTCCCAATGTCGGTTCTCGGATCTCGTAGCGAGGTCGGAATAAGACCACGTCTATCTGCTTCTTTGTAGTCGCAACCTGGAGGCTGTCGTGGAATGCATCTTACCAATGCTCGCTGCTTGCGCGTTGGTACCTGGGGTAGGCGGTGGTCTGGGAACGGAATACAAGTCTGGACAATACCGTTGCCAATGTCGGGTAATCCCGCATCGATGGACACCGCTGGTACATACGGAAAAGGCGTTGGGTAGTGCTCGCGTTCACCAAATTTCTGTCCGTTGGGTAAATAACCTAAGCTTCGTCCCGCCGTTTCCTCGTAAGGCCGCGCGTGGGTGTGCCAAGGTTGGGCAATTGGCTCAAGTCCTGGTGCAGCTATGGTGAGGATCAGGCGTGACCGCTGTTGCGCGCTGCCGTAGCTCCAGGCGTCCATGATGTACTGGTTACATTGGTATCCCATCGAGACTAAAGAAGCCACCACCTGAGATAGGACATTCTGGTCTTCAAATCCAGTCCGTGTTGAAGCCATGTTGACGACGTTTTCGAGTATACCGTACAAAGGGCGATAAAGATCCACATACGAGCAGAAGGTGCTAATATGTGACGCATTCTTCAAGGACTGCGGACTGAGAATATTATGCTGAAGAGCTGAGAACCCAGGACATGGCGATCCAGCAGCAAGGAAGTCGACTTCTCCGACCCGAGGGACAAGGTCAGGTTTATTACCCTTGAGAGCTGCGTCGAAGTGATCATCGACGGAGCCACAGAACAGATACATCGTCTCTGGGCTCTTCGAGTTAGCTCGCTGAGTGTGGATGGCATGAGGACTGAAGTCGACAGCGGAGTGGAAGGTAACTGCTCCACCTTCTTCAAGGCCTCGATCAAGCGAGCCGCCGCCACTGAAGATACTCATTCCTCTCAATAATTTAGCAGAAGCCATGTCAGGGCCCTCATTGAATGTCTTCGGAAGATTCCGCAGAAAGATGAGTTTCTGATCGCCTTCCACGCCAGTCAATCCCATAGACAAAAACCAGAGATCACCAGCACCGCCACGATTGTACGTGAAAGGTATCTGTCCGTCCTGGATGTCAGACTTACTTACGAACTTGACATGACAGCGCCTCTGGATGCGGGACATGGACACGTCTTCGTATTCGTCCGTAAGGACAAGTTCGTTGGCCAAGAGATTCGAGCGCCGAGCTTTGGCTGCTAGTTCTCTGTAGTCGCGTTCCAGTCGTAACAGCCTACGTACTCTAACAGTCCTGTTGGCGCGGTCAATGTGTTGAAAGACGACTGGATCCAGAAACTTGTCTCCGTTCCGAGACCTCGCTAGATATACTGTATCGCCTCGGCGGTAATCATCGACGTGTGTGTTCTTGTCTTTTCGACAAGTGCAAGTCTTGTGTGAAGATCGGAGGCTGACAAAGGCGCTATCTTGGGTGACGTATGTTTGACGGATGAAAAAGCGCTCAGCGTCGATAGTGGTAGGTGACCAGTCAACGTCGTATCTTCCCTTGATATCCGTGGACAATAGCTCTCCTTCAGAGCAATTGCAGTTGTCTGATAAGAAGACTTCGTTCTCGTATGGGTATTCCGCTTTGAAGATGTTGGTCTCGTGATGTCGATAAATCCATAGCACGAACAACCTCTGCGTCCCGTCCGTCAAGAGCTCGGTATCTTGAACATATGCGAGCCATTCCCAGGTCGTGTTGCGCCAAACGGTTGCGTCAGCCTCGTCGGGAATCAAGGCAACGACGTCGCCAACCTTCACTGGTGAGTCACCATATGGTTGGCATACATTCCGTCGCGGAGTGGTCGGTTTCCGTGCCCAGAAACTCTGTGCAAACCCAAGCCTTCTCTTTCTGCGCTCCTGTTCAATCATGACCGTTTCAGTAGGCCGTTTCGCCTGTATTTGCTCACCAAAGTACATGTGCTTGAAGCAATCGTAAACCTCCGGTGTAGCGATGGTGTGCTCGATGATCTGCTTCTGCGCCTTGACTGCCGTTAACCCTTTAGCCATGCACTCGCTCCAGAGAGGATGAGCAAGCAGCTGTGTCGAGTTGGGAAGGTTGAATGCTTGGTTGTAGAAGTATTCGATGTAGGCATGTACGGCAACGCGAAAGTCGGTCTGTTGTCTGAACGCAGTATGCCATTGCTGGAAGTCGGCGCAATGACCAAAACGGGGCGAGAGCCAGTCATAGAAGTCTTCGCGGAAGTCGTTGAGCGCGACTGATCCCACCGGTTGGTTGTCCACGTAGTCGATGATGTGCTTCCCTAGTTGCGCTACCCAGAGGAACGATCTCTGGAACTCTTTGTAACCTGGAGCAGGCTTCGCAAGTCTATACCAGATATCGTAGTGCTTATCCTTACTCGCAAATGTAGACTGTATGTATGTAGTAACATCAGAGTTCTCGTCGTCTCCGTAGCCCTCGACGGAGCTATCCTGAATTGGTACTGCATGTACGTAATGTTTGGTCGATCCCACGCAGATGAAGCCATCGAAGCATAACTTCTTCGCGATCGAAACCTCCAAATAGTGCAGGCTCGTTAGCTCATAGGCCCTACACTCGCTCTCTGGTGTGCGATAGATCTCGTAATCTTGCAGATCCACGATCAGAAGCTGCTTCTCAGACGTCGACCCATCGTACACAGGCTCTTCGCGGGATTGCTTTCTCCATTCGCTCTTCAGGCTTCGTAATGCTTCTGATTCGGGCGTGATAGGTACAGGCGGAGACCAGTTTGCGACATGTGACCTGGCGAAATCACTCAACGCCGGCAAGGTGATTTTCGGTTCGCTTCGTCGTCTTGGTGAGCTGTCCTGAGCGCTTTGCCTCCTCCTCTTCGGCTCTGGCGTTTCTAGCGTGATGTTGTCACCGATTGTCGCCTGCATAGTGCGCTCGCGATGGTGATGTGATCCTCGGCGAGATTTCGGTGTATGCGTGAAGTGTCGCGCGCGTCGTACAGGAGTGAGAAAACCGCGAACCGATCGAACCTGCTATCTCTCTCTTTCTCCCTAGGCAGCATTCGTGACTGTTTGAAAAGCAGTGAATGCGGGGGTGACGGTGACTCTTGCAGCTGTGAATTCCTCCTCTTGCAATCACTGCGACCAACAATGGCCGCCGACGCGTCGCGTGTCAAACACCCAGCCACGATAAAGACAACAAGACACCAAGACAACAATCGAACTCGCTGTCTCAGACAGCAGTCAAACAATTCGGGAAAGAAAGACAAGGCGGAGACAGGACACGGAGATTATCGCGCTCGGACTCTATGGTAGCGACATTCGAATGGGGCAGGCAGCAGAGCCTCACGGCAAGCGCACCAGCCACCGGCATTTGGAGAGGCAGGTGCGACATGGTTTGGCGGGTTAGAGGATTGCCTGTTTGGTACGTTGGTATCGGGCTCTTTATCATAGAGGCAGATGATTGCTTGCGATGGAAAGACGGAGAAAGAATTAGGGAGGACGGGATGCAGTAGGTGAGGATGCATGTGGCTCTAGCACGTGCTGGTCGTACGAACGTACCTGGGGTAACAGGTGAGAGAACCCCTCACCAGCAGCACGGTATCGAGATTGAGTAGAATAGAACAACATATCGTTAAATACTGTCAAGAACGACATAACTCTAATGTAAGCCCTCATGCACGACGCAGGCTCGCCCGGCCATACCAAAGTGAGCCCTATTCGAAAACGCCTCCATGAACGCCTGCCCTGTGCATGCAGTTTCCGCGAACAGTGATATAGACCCATTCCCAAAGATATCCACCCTCATATACCACCAGAATAACTGTTCTTCTAACCGTTCTTCGGAGCATAGTCCCAGATATGCGACGAATCCCAACTCTCCGTCTCCTCCATCCTCGCCTTAGGATCATCACCCCTCTTCTTCGCATCCTCTCTCAACACATCCAACTCGCGATCCATAGCACTAATCTCCGTTCTCAGTTTATTGATAGTCTCGATTTCTTCCTTGGAGAAATTGGGGTCCTTGCCATCCTTCTTAGCCTCCTCCTCGCGCTTGTTGAACTTATCCAGCTGGGTGAATTTCTCGTTGCGCGCATCCTGCTTCTTGAAGTACTCGTCGTACTTCTTCTGGCCGCCGAAACAGATGCCATAGCCATCGCAGTAACACGTGTTCATAGCCGGGCAGTGGACTTCATGTCCGGTGAAGATGTAGTGCCATATGTATTCGAAGATGCGGCCGGAGAACTGGTCGTCCATGCCCGTTGTAAGGAGCCACTTGCGGTAGTGGATGAAGCGCTCGATAGGCACTTCCTGGATGCGCTGGCGCGACACGGCGAATTGCGCGCAGCAGATTCCCGAGATGGAAGGCGGGATCGGGGCGCCCGGGTGGATCTCCTCCCAGATGTTGCGCCGCCAGTAGATCTCCTCGGGCTTGTGGAAAAAGTCAAAGTCGCCGCCGGGGCGGTCCATGTGGATCCAGTCCGGGCAGCCCGGGTCGTGGTGGCAGCGCACGTTCATGTAGCCCATGCGGGCGACGCGCTCGTGGTTGAGGCGCTGGATCATCTGCGCGGCGTCGAGGCCGAGCAGCTGGTTGTTGTGCCAGGCGTGGCGGTGGGCGTGCATGAAGATGGACGTGTCGGGGAGGTCGTCGTAGTGGTCGATGATGTACGAGAGGTAGACCTGGTCAGTTAGCGGACAATTACAACACCTATATGTAATGACCTGATACATACCATGGCCTCGCGCCCTTTGTTCTTGGGGATCTTGTGCTCGGCATTGGGGTTGTCGACTTCGTACACGACCAGCGGCGCATCGGGAATCTCCTTGTCCATCCAGCTAATGTCCTCCTTCTGCGTCTTGGGCACGATGATCTTGTACGTGTAGTTGCTGCCCGGCGGCTTCGTCTGCGCCTCTGAGAAGCGCAGCGGCAGGCCAAAGTCGAGTGGGTCACCGCGCAGCGAGGGCCGGTAGCCGTGGGCAGGACTGCTCCCGGAGTTCCATGTTGGAATTGACGGGATGGCGTGCAGATACCACCACACGAGGCCGGCGGCGAGGAAGACGAAGACGAGCGGGATGGCCCTCGGGGGTCCGCTGAGCATGGTGGGTGACGGGACGGCTAGTAGCGAGGGCTCATTGATGGGTGTGGAGAGGTGTTCGAGACCAGGACCTACGTGATGATCATGGCGCGGGATGCAGGCGGCGCCGGGGGTGCGTTCGGCCTCGTTGTCGTCAGCTCGCCCTCGACGCAAAGGTGGATCTTCCCGTACCTGGGCCTGGTTGCGCGTCCAGATGTCACTAGGCGGGATCTGCATGTGCCAGCCCTGGACCCAACGTGAAACATGCTACACATCTACCTTCCACACTTCACCATACCCGCCCGGGTGTAACGCTTGGCAGGGTAACATTACTTTGAATTATTTCAGTAGACCCTATTTCTGTCTCATTTGACTTTCACTCCCTCTTCATGCCCACTCGCCCAATTCCCCTCAACCCCCACCCCAACAATAGCCCCGTAGCGCAGCTCAACGCAAACAGATACCAGAACGCCGCACGGAACCCCTCCATAAGTGCTGCAGGACTCTGCTTCTCAACATACCCCGAATGCTCCGTAACACTAGACGCAATGACAGCACTGGTCGCCAGCCCTACACTTTTGCCAATCTGCGCTACTGTGTTGAAGACGCCACCTGCCAGTCCCTGCGTCCGCGCTGGAAACACTGAAGTGATGACAAGGTTCGAGACTGTGAACAACGCATCCGCACCAATAGGATTAAAGAACACAGATAGAAATGCGCAGCTCCAGTACGACCATTCCGGTTGTATGATGCACATAAGCAGCCCGCCAAGAGTCGTGCAAAATAATCCGACGGTTACCGCCCAGTCAGCTCGAACCCTGTGAGCAATCAGGCCCATTACCAGATTGGCGAGAGCCCCGGCTACTGGCCCGGGTAGGAACCGGATCGACGTCTGGATTGCTGACAGCTTCTGCACGTTCTGGAAGAAGAGCGTGTGGTACGATTCCACCGCATTGAAAGTTCCCCATGTGATGAAGACCCCGATGCAGATGATGCTGAAGATGCGGTTGCGCCAGAGTGAATTCGGGATGATAGCGGGCCGGCCCAGTCGTTCCTGCCTGCCTACCCAGAAAATGAATGCAGGAATGAGAGCGATCGCAGTAATGAGCAGACCGAGTGTCGTGGGCTCTCGGATTCTCGCAGTCTCTTCGGAGATCAAACTAAAGACATTAGCATCGAGCCATCGGACATGTGAGATCAACACTCACGCGAAACAGTATGAGAGGAGCGCCAATGACGCGCTTCCAAAGAGAATACCGACCCAATCAATTTCGCTCTTCAGACGAGACCAGACATGCGGCTGCTTGTTGTCGACCTTTGGGAGACCGAATAGCCCTAGTACGAAGACAATGGTATTGGCGATCGCACTAATGTGGAAACCCCATCGCCATCCGATGGTATCAGCGAAGACACCTCCGAGCACGAGTCCAAATGAGAAGCCTATGGGTTGGCCACCGCCCATGGATGCGAATGCAATGTTCCTGCTCTTGCCTTCTGGAAACGTGCTGGTGATGATACTGACTGCCGAAGGAAGACAGAATGAGATGGCTACGCCGGCAAAAGCACGGAAGACAATAAGCTGTGTTCCAGTCTGCGCCAATCCACATGCCAGTGTAAAGGCGGATTGGAGAAGACATCCTACCAGATACATAGGTCGGGAGCCAACGACATCGGCGACGGAACCGAGGAGGAGTAGAGTGCAGCCACAGGTCAAAGCGTAGATGGAGATTGGCCTAGACTCGTCAGTAGGTAGGATGGAATATGGGATATGTCTACAAACCATAAGAGTACACTAGGTGCAAGCTCTAGCTCTCGTGCAACTGTAGGAAGAGTGACAGTCATGACACCCGACAGCATGGAGCTGACCATGGTGACACACACTACCGTGACCAAGACGATAGCAGTCGTTCCCTTGCCAGGACCATCTCGCTGTTCAGCAGCGAAAGATTCCTGGGTCACATTGATAGGACGTAAATCCTCAGCTATCGACGGCGTATCCTTGCTGCCCCCATTGCCCAATGGTTTGGCTGTGAGGGCTTGAATCGATGTCTCAGGATAGCTCACAAGTTCGATCGATGTTGCGGTTTGCGACATGTTGGAGAAGAGGGATGATGAGTCGTTTGAAAAAAAGGTGGTGGAAGATGGGTCGAGATTTGCACTACATATCCTTTGAGTAAAGAAATACTAGGCGGCAGACCCTGCTATATAAGGGCAGACCGATGCCGGGAAGACGATAGTAACTGCGACATCATACTCCTCGATGTAGAGTCTGACTGCAGCTCTTGGCTACGCCTTGCATCCTTGTAGGGCGTGAGCCGCTGATCAGTACATGTTCAGTACTTAGGTAGTCTGGCACAGCTCACGGCAACTCCGTGAGTGGGCAAGAATATGGCGGTAGCCTTGTCATGACTTGGTGAATAGCTTACGAAACTTCTGCTAATGGTTCTTCCACAGCGCAAGAGCCGCGTCAAGATTCATCCAGGTGAGTGAAGAGCGGAAGCTTTCCGTCGGGTGTCATGGCAGACGGAGGTTCGGCGGCGGGACTGACGCGATAAGGGAACCGCGGCCTTATCGCGTTAGCGCCGTCATGGCTGCAGGGATCTGGTACCTGACACTTGGAGCTCCAAATGCTGGAGGGGACGCGGTAGAGGAGCAATTATTTTGTACTATACGCAACTGCCGTTCCTGTTCTCACTGCAGATTTCCGATGCGCTGAACTGTTTCATATCACGTGGCTAAACTCAAGCCTCGTTCTCCAGCCACTTCAATCCGACGTTATGCTACACGTTGCAACTTCTTGAGATCGGAAGTTGAACTTTCGAAACATCACGACTATCGCTCGTCATTGCTACACGCCACCACGAAAGCTTCAGGGCTTGGGGCAAAACATACACGATGCGGGATTCAGCTTCCATACTGAGCGCGAAAGCTCTCTTAGTGCTCAGCGCTTTCAGGCACATTGGCGCGCATGCGGCTCGTCCAGGTGTCAGTGTCGCTCTTCTGGCTTCTTTCAATCCAGCTCCATACCTAGTAGAGTTATTGTAAGCTTCGGGTGTGCCAAAAGCAAGAGTTACAACTAACTCCTCCCAGAGAAACTGCTGCAGAAGAGAATGCGACGGCATACTACCCCATCCTCGACCGCGTATCCGAGGGGTACTTCGACGAGAAGACCACAGAGCAGGCGCTGTACACAGCCTTTGTGGACCTCCTGAAAAGCGACGGACACATCACTCAGCCTGAAGCCCTCGCTTCCTTCGATCTCGCTCTCTCCATCCGGTCGGCTGCGCCGCGAATAGAAGCACATTACCAATTCTACAATACATCAGTGGAGCCCTCGTTGAAGGCGGAACAGAACGAGAAATGCGAAATTTGGGCGTCGTTTCATGGGAAGCAATACTGCTCCGTACACCTAGACGAGCCGTTCGGAGACATTGAGAGCGAGCGGTACGTACAAATGGCTTGGCCTATGGCAGACGCTGAGAATCAAACAGGACGTACAAACTACCCTTCGACCGCATACTTGGCAACAGCTCGGCTCTACCTGCGATTCTATACGCCGACATCACCGCTCCTCGATTCAAGAAATGGCACAAGACATTGAGCGATACAGCCAAACAAGGAAAGACTTCGTATCGTGTCCGGCACAAGCCTTCGTTGAAGGCACCAACAACGCCGCTGGTAGTGAACGGATACGGTGTGGAGCTACAACTGAAGCGGACCGACTACATCGTCATAGACGACAGGCAGGCTGAACAGGGAGAGAAGAGTGCTTCTCAAAAGCCAATGGGCACCGGCCTAGACGACGATGAAGACGTCACAGACCTCAAGCCCTTGTCCAAGGACGAGGTATCCGATTTAGGGCTGAAGGCTGCCAGCTTCGTAACCCAAAGCGAACAGCCCATGGATACCCTCATGAAGCTCGTGCAAGACTTTCCGAAGTACTCGTCCATCATCGCAGCCCACAACGCGTCGGAAGATTTCCTGGAAGAACATCTGAAGAACCGCGAGCAACTCCTCCCTACCGGGTACAATGTCATCTGGATCAACGGTGTACAGATCCCGGCCCGCGATGTGAACCCGTTCTCGCTGCTGGCACACTTGCGCCGTGAACGTAAATTGATCAACGGGATACGCAGTCAGGGTCTAAGCGGTTCTGAGGTCATCTCGCTATTGTCACATGATTCCATCGCCCAGACTCAGACGGATGCTGAACCTCAACGTTATGACTTCAGAGATGCTACCGAAGGCGGCAACGTCATCTTGTGGCTAAACGACATCGAAAACGACCCGATGTACGAAGGGTGGCCAAGTGAACTCAGGGCTGTGGGTATAACTATCCATGTCACTGATCGCGAGCTAACCATAATCACAGTTGCTGCAAAGAACGTATCCTGGTCAGCTGCCATCATGCCGCCGAGACATTCACAACGCCATCGTCGCTGTCGACTTTACTTCATCCGAGGATGTCACGACCATGCTTGAGACTATCCTCAGTCTCATCAGGCGTGGTATTCCACTGCGCTGGGGTATCGTTCCTCAGACCGCTACAACTGGTGCTCTTGAGCAGGCCAAGGTAGTTTACCATCTGCAAGACGCGTATGGACTGCCTGCTGTGATTGAATACCTTCAAGTAGTAAGTGTTGAAACCTCTTACGAAGTCGTATGTTGCGCTGACGCGAAACAGTTGGCGGATGGCAAGAAGTTGGCACACGCAGATCAAGCCACCTTCGACGCGACAGTCAAGAAAACCGCGCTCCTCGAGGGAAAGGAGGCTTTGGCTTTTGATGACGTACTGAAGTCAGAGACGCTGGATCAGCGCCTCACAGGTGCCAAACAGTACCTGAAGCGTCTAGCAGCAGAAGGCCCCAAAGCCCCCGTCTTTGTCAACGGCGTACCCATTCCAGCGACCGAAGAATGGCTCGGAACACTCAGCCAAAGAGTCGGCATGGATCTTCGTCAGATTCAACAAGCAGTCTTCAACGGTAATTTCAACAGCGATAGTTGGGTTCCACAACATTTCTTGGCCTCAGCTGCTGCTAAGCGCAATCCTCTTGTCATCCCGGAGAACGAGAAGAACATCACGCTCATCAATATGGCTGAATTTGAAGAGACCCATGGCGAGGCTTATAACAAGATGCCGCGTATTCATGCATCAGAGTCTGCTAGCAAGAGTGACTGGATTCACGTCACGCTCGTGGCGGATTTCGACTCGGAGGCTGGTTCTGCTCTTCTGAAAGCACTGGCAGATTTCCGTGAGGCAAACCCCAACGTAGATGCCGTTCTTATACACAATCCGAAAGCCGGTGCGGAGCAGTCGAACGCCTCAGAAGACATTCTAGAGACTTACATCAAATCTGACCGTAAGCTTACTACCGAAGCCCTCTCCGGGATCATGAACCGGAATGCCAACTACAGACCAACTCCCGCCAACTCCACTCTATTCTGGCAGGTTGCTGAGCCAATCTACGACGCGTTCGGTCTGAAACCGGGACAGAACGGCATGCTTGTCAACGGACGCTACGTGGGACCCATCCCAGATGATTACGGATTCTCATACGATGACGTGGAAACTTTTGTCACTTATGAGCAGGTCAAACGCATTGAGCCGTTGAACAAAGCGCTTGCCGATCTTGAACTCATGGAAAAGATCAAATCTCCAATAGATGTTGCGAAGATCCAGTCGCTGGTCGCACTTTCCACCGTGTCGGACGTTCCAGAAGGCATTTTCGAGACTGCATCAACCCTGAGGATGAGCACTTACAACAACTGGACTGCCAAGCACACCGCTATCTTCCGGGGTGACGAAGACAACGCTGTCTTCCAGATCGTGGCCTCAATTGACCCCGCGACAGAGCTCGCACAGAAGTGGGTACCAATCCTTAAAGTACTCAGCGACATGGAGGGCACACACCTCAAGCTTTTCCTCAACCCCAAGCAGATGCTTCAAGAGCTTCCTGTCAAGCGTTTCTACAGATACGTCCTCGAAGCTCGACCATCCTTTGTCGCCGATGGATCCATCGGAAGCCTTGGAACCCACTTTTATGGCATTCCCAAGGAGGCTTTGCTGAACCTTGGCATGGATGTGCCACCCTCCTGGCTAGTTGCCCCGAAAGAGTCTGTATATGATCTCGACAACATCAAGCTCAGTACCATTCCTGCTGGTGCCGATGTCACCGCTGTCTATGAATTGGAGAACATCCTTATCGAGGGCCACTCTCGTGACACTACGAATGGTGGTCAGCCGCCGCGTGGTGCTGAAGTTGTCCTTGCTACTGAGCGGGATCCTCATTTCGCGGATACTATCATCATGGCTAATCTCGGCTACTTCCAGTTCAAGGCCACTCCTGGCTTTTACAACATCCAGCTGAAGAGCGGTCGCTCTCAGGAAGTATTCAGTCTTGATAGCGCAGGTCCTATTAGTTGGGTACCCGTGCCTGGTGACGAGACTACCGAGATCGCTCTTATGAGCTTCCAAGGAGCGACAATATTCCCTCGTCTATCGCGCAAGCCAGGTCAGGAAGAGACTGATGTACTCGCTCATGAAGAGTCGCTCGCCTCTGAGCTGGTTGGTAAGAGCGCGCAGAAGGTCAACAAGTTCCTTGGCAAGATTGGTCTCAACTTCGACTCCGAGAAGGTCCTGCAAAAGGGCGCTGACCTGTTCTCCGGAAGCAAAGCGGCGAAGAAGGGCACGCAGGCAGATATCAACATCTTCTCCGTCGCTTCAGGCCACTTATACGAGCGCATGCTGAACATCATGATGGTATCCGTCATGAAGCACACCAAACACACCGTCAAATTCTGGTTCATCGAGCAATTCCTCTCTCCCAGCTTCAAATCCTTCCTCCCGCACATCGCCGCCGAGTACGGTTTCGAATACGAAATGGTCACCTACAAATGGCCGCACTGGCTGCGCGGCCAAACCGAAAAGCAGCGCGAGATCTGGGGCTACAAGATCCTCTTCCTAGACGTCCTGTTCCCGCTCGACCTCGAAAAAGTCATCTTCGTCGACGCCGACCAAATCGTGCGAACAGACATGTACGAACTCGTTACACACGACCTAGAAGGCGCCCCTTACGGCTTCACACCCATGGGCGACTCGCGCACCGAAATGGAAGGCTTCCGTTTCTGGAAAACAGGATACTGGGCTAACTTCCTGCGTGGTCGCCCTTACCACATTTCCGCCCTGTACGTCGTAGATCTAACCCGCTTCCGCCAACTCGCTGCCGGCGACCGCCTCCGCCAGCAATACCACGCACTCTCCGCGGACCCCAATTCCTTATCCAACCTCGACCAAGACCTACCCAATAACATGCAGTTCAACCTCCCCATCCACAGTTTACCCCAGGAGTGGCTGTGGTGCGAGACTTGGTGCAGCGATGAGGATTTGCACAAGGCGAAGACGATTGATCTTTGTAATAATCCGCAGACTAAGGAGCCGAAGTTGGAGAGGGCGAGGAGGCAGGTGCCCGAGTGGAGGGTTTATGATGGGGAGATTGCGGGGTTGGCTAGACGTGTGAAGGGGGAGGAGGAGAAGGCGGGGGTGGTGGATGTGCAGGAGGAGGAGCAGAGGAGGGAGAAGGAGGTGAAGGATGCTGAGAGTGAGAGGGAGGGGCATGGTGAGTTGTAAGAAGAAAAATGTCTTTGTGTTCAAGGGAAGCGAGAGTTCGTTACGATATTAGAGGTCGCAATTGCATCAAATTTCACCGCTTTTCACGCATGCAACAGCCGATTATGAGCTTCATTTTCTAAGTTGCGCATGAAGGCATACTCGTGCAGTGCGATGGAGCATACGAGCAAGTTGCAAATCACTCGTGTAGCATTGGGGCAAGCGCATAATTGATGTTGAAAGACATTATATTTTTATCTTGAAATGGTATCATAACTTCATCTATCCTCAAACAAAGCAGTAGAGAATTCCCTACTCGCCCTTACCCTGCTTTCCGTAGAAAGCATCCTCACCACCAAGTGCCTTGAGCGCCTCAGCAGACTTCTTCTTGGACTCTTCGCTAGTGTCTGCATCACGCGTTAGCCTTCTATCCCAATCTCATTCAAACCCACAACAGGGGATTCGAGCGAGGGAGTAAACATACTGGGGTTGCTCAAATTGGCCTTGTGACCCGAAGCCTTGTTGCTGATATCCTCGGTGGTGTTGTTGATGTTCTGGTCCGCCTCGCTGAGGCCGGGGGCGGTGATGCCCTGGTGGGAAACTCCTTGTCCAGACATGTTTGGAGGGGGTGTGACGCAAAGTTTGATTTGGTCGTGGGTGGTTCAGGTAGATAAATTTGATGTGTGATGAGTAGTTGATGATGTATAGCCTTTCATAGACACCAGCACCCAGCCTTATATACCCATGACATACACACAGCCAGCCTGTTGCAGTACCTCCACATTACGTCTTCAGCGTCATCTGTCCGCTGGACCACCTATGTCATACATGTCTTGGCATGAACCTATCTTCTCCACTCAACCCAGGTACAGCCGTGCCGGCGTAGCCACCAGTCTACGCTAGGGGAGCCGAGACCCGATCGTGTGTGGTATCTGTCTCATCTCACCAACGTACCCATAGTTTTCGATATTAGATAGAACGAAAACCTGTTCTTGGTGTTTGCGCTGGTTGTGCAGATGTTGGAGTGTAATGACCGCATCGCGTGGTGGTTGTCGATCATCGTAAAGGTGGTCGGGAGAAACGGCTCTATCGGCCCTTCTCGATGGCAAGGCGCAGGCGCGTCACGATGCCTCTCGGAACATCAAACATTGCCATTGCTGGATTCAATCGTGAGTTTTAAGTAGGGTATTAATGCCGTAGGGCAGTATCTTTCTAAGAAGTGCTGTCCACCTAAACTAATTAATTAGAGTACTACGCTACTACTATCTTACCTACTTTATTCTTCTCTTCTCTTTTTACGCGCTTAGCTTATAAGCTAAGTAAGATATACTTTACTTTTTTATAAAGCTTTTCTTAACTTAGTAGTATAAATATTAAACTAATTATATAAATATTAGTAGCTATTATTATAATAGTAAAACGCTATTAAATTACTTTAAAGTAATATATTTTAATAAAAGTAAAAAACTTAATATTAGTATTAAAGCTTATATAACTATATAAATACGTAGCTAAAGCTTTAGTAATAGTATAGTATTACTTCTTAAGTATATAATTAAAGCTAATTATATTTATATATTTAATAATAAGCTAAGTATACTTAGTATTTTACTAGTAGTTTTTAAGAACTTTATTAATTTAAGTATTAAAGTAGCTTATTTAACTAAAAATACTTTAAGTAATTATAGTATAAAGTATAGTAGTAGTAGCTTAATATATATAGCTTAGAGTAAATAAATAAAAAAGTATTACTAAAAAGGTAAAATTTTATACTTAACTATTTTTAAAGTAGTAGTATCTTTACTTAAAGTATATAATATTAAACTTATAGTTTAGATAATACTATAGTTACTATTACTAAGACTAAAGATATTAAGCTAGTTATACTTTAGATATTAGTTATTAATGCTGTATTATATATAGTATATAGTTTAGTGTTTTTATTGTTAAACTAACGTCTAGTGTTAGTTCTATCTAGCTACTAGGGAAGAATAATGATTAGAAAGGAGTAGTGGTCGCAACTCAAGCCCGACTGGCAAGCATCTTACGAGATTCATTATAATGCCCCTTCAAAGAGAGAGAATAGGTAGAAGATGTAGCTAACGGGCTGTGGGAAAGATGTAACGCAACGTAGCTTCCAATGCCCATACCTACTTGTAATCGAATCACCTTGTCACACAGCCCCCTCCTAACGGGACTTTCATCCTGACTAGAAGAGCACCACGAAGCGTTCGCAAGCATAGAGGAATATGCGCGGCACGAGGACCAAACGATGGATCGTCGCGTCGGCGTTCTGCCCACGCGGAAAGCGATGACGTCACCAGCATCATCGTCTCCTTCCCCCCACATCTCCACCCCAGCCATTCAGCCTCACCAAACATACCACAACTACACCAAACACCCATCTTGACTCGACCTCCCATCTCATACCTCCCCAACTATCACCTCAATCCCCCTAAAATGTCGTCAGAAACCCCCTCCATACCAACCCTCCACACCAAAGCCGAGTACCTCAAAGCCGTCATGTACGAAGGCGTCACCATCCTCGAAGGCACAGCCACCTGGTGCAAGAACTGCCACATCGTCGCCCCTGAAGTCGCAAAGATGGTGGCGGAGTACCCAAACGTAAGGTTTTACACGTATGATGTGGAGGAGTGTGAGGATATTGCGCAGGAGCTGGGGGTGCGGAGTATGCCGTCGTTTAGTGTGTTTAAGGATGGGGATATTATGGAGGGGGTTACCGGGGCGAGGCCGAAGGAGGTTAGGAGGGCTATTGAGGGTTGTTTGTAGGGGGGGTTGGTGAGAGAGGGTAGGGAAGGGGAGTGGTAGAGGTGAGGGGGGAGGTGAGAGACGAGAGCGGGCTGATGGTGTTGGTCTGGGTGGCATTAATCTAGGCAGAGTAGGTGACGAAGCTCGTTGCTTGACTCATTGTGCTCATTGAAATTTCGATTTATGACCGTCGAACAGCGGTAGAATTGCGGCTGCCTAGGGCGGAGGTGAAGGCGGCTTCGAGACGCGAGGTGCCATTTGAACGATTATTTCCCCGCGTCGCATCAACTGCTCTCACCTAATGTTCTAATCCTCCGACACAATTCTTTCAAAACATACGGTTACCGTAGCATCGCTTCCCTCTCGATCGCTCCAGCGAATCCTTTTACATATCATTCACGAACGCGTCCCTGATCAACCAAGTGACCGGTTTGGTCCCGCGCGCAATCCCAGTATGGCAGGCCCTGCCAAGAAAAGGCCGAAACTGGAGGCAGAAGATTGGGTTAGGCGCTATCTAATAAGTATTCTGGAGTACGAAGCGGCGGTCGCGCGACTCAGCGACAAAGAAACAGAGGCGTGGGTGTCAACCTTGAAGGTCAGACTCCAGCGGGCAAGAGATGGGCTCGAGGGTTGGAAAGCCAAGGTCACCGAGGAAGATTTTGCAAACATCGCAACGAAATGCTACACCGATCGTCTCTCCAGACACTCCAAGCCATTGGCAATCTCAATTACAGACTTGGCGAAAATCGCCTCCACGGAGATAATGGCCTGGGAAAAGGCCATCGGCCCAGAGCTGACGCTAAGACAACTCCAAGACTCGGAAAGGGTCAAGAAGCGTGAACTTGAAGAGAAGCGACAGTTGCATGTGCATTCCCAGACATTCGCAAGAAAGGCAGAGCTTGACAGTGTTGTGGAAGCCCTTGAATCGGACATCGAAGCCCATGCACCAGAGATCAAGGAGCATCAGTCCCAAGTTCATGAGCTCTGCGGAAGAGCGTACAAATCAACGTTCGCGATGAATCGTGCCGTAGAGAGCGACCTCGACATTCCCGGCGTTGGGAAATATACCCCAATCCCCGCGCCCGTCACTATTACCAGCGCTCAAGTCAAAGTCGCAGACTTGGCCTCTATTTTGGAAGCTACTGGGAAGGACGTCGAAGTGGATGCTGCTTCCAAAGACTTAGTCCCTGCGCCCAGAAGCCGGACAGCTGTTGTCAAACTGGACCAGCAGCTTTCCAGGCTCCAACTATGTACTCCACAGATTCAGTACACCGACGTGAAGCCTATAGAGCGTCGTCAATTCGAGATTGGCGATATTGGCTGGTTCCCTGTGCTACGCCCCTCCCTGTTCGTGTCTCCCTCAGACATCCACACTGAATTCGGATATATCTGCGCCAAGAACTATCCAGTCATAATAGTTGAAAAGCTGCATGACTGCATGGTCGGCTTGATCATCAACACATCGGGTGGAATTGGCCTGAGAAAGAAAGGACCTTCTGTCAGAAATCGGAGCGTTCGCATCTCCAAGCATCCATACAACGCTCACCCGGACTCTGATTGGGGAAAAAGCCTCTATCCTAGACAAGTTCTCAACGTCAAAAGATCCAGCAACTACAATCCGCGCATCGGCGCCTATGTGGACATGCTCAACAGTGTCATGATACCGCATGACTCAAGGTTTCGGAAAGAAGGGAATATAGTGGAGGACGATATTCTTCCGATGCAGCAAATGCGACTTTCGGCGCTCATCGCAACCTCTGCAGCTGGACGTTTGAAAAGCTTGGATGGATTCTGTGATTGGATGTGGAATTGGGGACACAAGTTTGGTGTCTTCCCAAAGCTCGGGGAGCAATACCGTGAACGCTATCAGGCCAAGGTGGACAAGGAACGACAGCAGCAGGAGAAAGTACAGGCTGAAGCTCGGGAAAAGGCAGAGGCTGAAGCAAAGGTTGAGGCTGAGGCACGGTCAGAGGCTAAGGAACTCGAAGAGGCAAAGAAGCGTGATGAGGCAAAGAAACATGATGAAGCAGAGGAACGCGAAGAGGTGAAAAAACGTGAAGAGGCAAAGAAGCGTCAAGAGGGGAGAAAGCACGAAGAAGCAAAGCAACGCGAAGATGCGAGAAGACGGACAGTGCTCGCGCACGCCAAGGCCACCTGGAACCGCATGTTTGCTCCTGGGCGCGAAGATGCCAAGATACAAATGGACAGAAATGTCAGGGCGTTAACTCGCGGGGCCTCTCGGGGGCCGGGTTATGGGTTCTGAGTCTCCAGTCTCTTATCACAGGTCAGGTCTCGCTCGATGACAGGGTTGGGAGAAGGTTCGACCCGCATCTTCTGAGTTGACGTTGAAGTCGTTATCCAAGCTGCGGCTCCGAACAAGGTACATCCTGTATGTCGGTATTCACATTGCTTGTCTTGGATGGAAGAGAGCAGTATCGGTTGATGCAGGTGTATAGAAAGAGACAATGCCTTACATACCTAGGTAGATGGGACTGAGCCACCACACTGCCTCAGCAGGGATAGATGTGGTCGAGAGGACGTATGTCGTGTCTTGTCTCTGCAACGAAGTTTGTACCTTTCGGTGCTCTTCTAGTGTAGTTTGAAGATACGTAGAATCAGAAGCTCGAATACTTTGCTATTGCTTTGTCTAATAATGCGCACATATGCAGTGACCCTAACTCCACCCATCGCAACCCCAAACCCTCCTCGCATCGCATCGCATCGCATCGCATACCACCTCGATCCCCACCCCCAGTCCACCCCACCAATCTCCATCCGGCCATCGCACTACCCCCCAGTTCCCGCTGACCACACCCAAGACCTTCCCGTCCCATCCCAGCCAATCACCATCGTCTCAGAATTTGCCGGGTAAGCCCAGCACAAGGGTAGCGAGCGGGGAACACCCGACCTCCACCACCGCGTTCAACATGCTGACCATCACTTTTATGTTCTCGCAAGCAAGCTGTAGCGAAGGAGGCTTTTCGGCGTAATCGTGATATATATCCAGCCAGTTGGGATATAGCTGTGTACTGACCGAGCCGTCGCGGCGGTATTTGACGAACGGGAGGAGAGGATTGTGTACACGGAGACCGAGACGGGCGGCTTGGGAGACGGGGAGTGAGATGGATGAGTGGTCGACCAAGAAGAGGGCGTTCGAGGTCGTGTACCCCACTGTGCATGTGCATGTGGAGGAGAGGTGGTGAGCGATGGCGGACAGGGAAGTGTTTGAGTTGATAAGCACGGTGTACCCTGGGGTTGTGCTGCAAGGTTGCGATTGATACACGACTACACTACCTATCTCCATTCCACTTGTTATCTCGTAGACACAACTAATATAACCGATCATGGCGACGACAACAGTGACCTCGCACAGCACAGACTCCGACCGCATAGACAAGGAGCCACATCTCGCACACACATCAACAAACATCTCCATCAGCCCGGAGCTATTCGAGAAACTGTACCTCGCCCCCAAAACACCGCATGCAAATGAGAACGTCGGAAAATATGCTAATGCGACACCTTTGGGCTTCTTGGGGTGAGACACTCTTTACGGGATGGACGGTGTTGATACTGAAGACTACAGATTCGTAATCTCAACCTTCACGTTCTCCATGGTACTAATGGGCTGGGGCGGTGCCGCCGGAATGCAAGCAGTCGTGTACGTCGTCCCCTCTCTTTTCTCTCCACCTCCCAGCCCCCCTTCTATCTCCTCTCCGATCCTGCCTCCACCCCCTCCTGACCTCTTCCCAGCGGCATATTCTTCTTCACAGGCCCCCTCCTCCTAACCCTCTCCACAATCTTCCTCTGGATCCAAGCCCAATTCTTCCCCATGATGGTCTGCGGTCTCTTCGCCGTCTTCTGGCTTTCCTTCGGCATGTTACAACTGCCCACCCTCGGTCTCTCTGCCGCATACTCTCCTTCCGGCGACGCAGCAGCAGGGATGGTGAGCAAGGAGATGAACGCGGTGATTGCGTTGTATTTGCTTGTGTGGGGGTTTGCGCTAGCAACATTTTGGCTGTTTACTATCCGGATCAACATGGTCTTTGCGGGTATCTTCGGGTTTGTGACGGTGGGGGCGTGGGTGTTGAGTGGAGCGTACTGGGCGTTGAGTACGGGGGATTTTGATAAGGCGTTGAAGTTGCAGAAGGTGAGTTACTCTGGCATCTTTGAGGGGTTGTTACTGATGCGTACAGGCTGGTGGAGCGCTCCTGTTCATAGTAGGCCTTCTGGGCTGGTACATGCTCTTCGTCATTATGGCTGCAGAGATGCGCTGGTCTGTATGTCCGCCTGTTGGAGATCTTAGCAAATACTGGGCGAAGACGGATGTGGAGATTGGTGCAAATGCGAGCGAGAAGAAAGATTGAGCATGGGATCGTGTCTTTTGAAAGCGACACTGATGTTATGTAGATGGTGCGGTAATAATTTGCGTGTGATTGCTGATGTGGAACTTTTCATAAGGACGCAACGCTGCGAGCAAATCAACTCACGGCCCTACCGTTCCCGCGACCTTCTTTTCCTGCAACTCTTTCCTGTCGCGTCTCTGTACAGCAACGGTCTTACTGGTGTACTTTCTCTTGTCTACCGACGGAATGAAGAACGCAGCGACCACTCCCAGCAGACCGAACGCCAAGGCCACTAGATACGACAAATGCGCACCCTCCAAGTATGCTTGCTTATTCCCTAAGCTGGCTGCAGCTCGAATAGCAGGGGTGATGCCAGGGATAGCTTGGTACCCGGCAGCTGTGTTCGCTCTCGCCGCGGTGATCAACCTAGTGACGATATCCGAGGAGAGATTGTAGGGGGCAAGATTAGCACGAACGCGCGCAGGTAAGGCGTCTCCGTACTTGTTGTTCGTAACGTTTCCAAAGATGGCGGTAGCGACAGCGCCAGCAAGTAGACGAGAGGTTCCCGCAAGACCGGCTGCCGTGCCTATATCTTCCTGATATACGATTCCGAAGCCTACCAAGACCATGCCGTTCAAGAGGTTGACAGAGGTACATGTCGAGATGATGACTGTAAGGATGATTGACTTGACGGGATTGTCCATTGTAGATGTGGACATGGCGCCGACGCAGGCTGTCTGTAACGCGACGGCGAACATTATGACCCAACGTTGGTGTCCGATGACCTTGCTGAAAGCCACAATAATGCCACCGATGATGGTTCCGAGCGGCAGAACTTCGGCGTATAAACCTTTGGATATCTCGTCGGTAGCGTAAATGAGTTGGGATAGGCGTGGCCACAAGGTTGCGTTCGAGTAGTATTGCATTCTGTAATCTATTAGCATAAGCCATATAATCGAGTGGATCAACATACCCGCCTATGGCCATGACCAGCATAGGAACAGTGAAGTGGCGTAATGCTCTGAAGAGACGTGGCGGGAACAGTGGTGCAGTCAGATTGTAGTAGGCCTCGTAGAATCCCAGACCGATCAAGGTCACCAGTCCGATGATGATAGGTGCGAGAACTGTCGCAGAAACCCAAGGAGCCTGAGATCCACCCCAGCTGACACCAACGATGAAAAGTGTACACCCGGCCAAGAATAGGAATAGTCCCAACCAGTCGAATTCGCGTAACAGTTGTCCAGCAGTCTTGCCATGTTCGGCTTTCTTCTCTTTCCAGGATGGCGGGTGGTAGAAGAAGAAGAGTAGGGCAAGGTTGATAGCCTGAAAGCCTATCATGACATAGTAGCAAATGCGCCAGTTGCCCGTCTGTTTGATGATGACCCAACTGACCAACGGCATAATCTGCGCTATGATCGAGGCGGCATCAAATAATCCAATGGTAACATGGCGATATTTGCTCGGCACGATCTCTTGGACCGCACCAAATGCCATTTCCAGGAACCCGGAGCCGCAGCCAAACAAGGCACCACCGGCGATCATCTGGTTGATGCTTTGTCCGGTCGCTGAAACGATACTGCCGATGATAAGAATGATAGCTCCGGCGATGAAGAACCAGCGTCTTCCGAATATGTCTGAAAGTCGTCCACCAACGGTGACAAACATCGCGCCACCAAGGTTCCACGAGATCGTAATCCATGTGTATCTGGGGTCTGGTCCAAGATCGGCATTGATGTACGTGAGAATTGCTGGTGGGATGAGGAGGGTAAAGAGATAGGCGTTGTAGCACATGGCCATGGACACGGCGGCCATTAATGTGCGAACTAGAATGAGTTAGATATGACTGGATGGCCAGTGCGGATTTCGGGCATTACGCACAGGTCATACCAACATCTTCACCGGTGGTTTGTAGATGGCGGACGATCTCTTCGTTGGCGTCATTGCTGTGGACGTAGTTGTCGTGATCCGATGTATTCGTGCTATGCTCGAGCGATTCGATGTGTGCCACCGAGGGCTCGTGGTCTCCTTTTGCAGTCATTGCGTAAAGAAAGACAATGAAGAAGAGTATTATAAAGTACTGAAAATATCCGAATTCAGAGCTGGAGGATCAGCACTGTCATAAATACCGTCCCGCTGTTCCCTAGTGTGATCCGTAAGCTACCCCAGAATTCACCCAAACATCCCCACCCATGCGTGGAGATAGCGACATGGCACTTATGCACATGCAACAGACTCAAAATTCTAGTACACTTGGGGCGTTGTACCGATATGAGCATAAGCACTGTCATTGCCGGTTTGGGTAAAGAACTGCATGTCGTATGGCGTCAGTGAGGGAACATGATTGGTCACGGCTCCTTCAGTCGGAAAAACATAGCCAATGCCGACTTAGTATACCCGGCGTTGGCTATCGTTGTCCTGTGTGCGCAACAGTCAGCGGAGGATTACGCATTGGAGATCGCACTGCTGTGGGAGTTTTAGTGTCCCCAGAGCGTCCGCTGTGCCATTCATCCAATGCATCTCTTCCAATCTCTGGTCTCGTGTTCGAACGCCCTTGAGAATGGACATGTGATCGCATTCGCTCGTTCTCGTAGGATGAGACGTGGTATCGACTGATACGCCGCGTGCTTGGATCCCGATGGTAAGTATAAGTGGGAGAATAAAGATCTAATTTTTGCCATAGCCGGATATCGCGAGTATGTCGTAACGCCTTCAAATGCTGTATCCACAAACGCCGCTCAAAAGAAGAAACAAAACCTCATAGGGCCTCGAGTTCGAAGTCGTCCAGCTTGTCGCGGTACTTCATGATATTGCGCTTAATCTTGGAGGAGTCGACCCATGTCACGAAGTCTTCCATATTCCTCGAGACCAGGTAGGCTGGGTCTGTGATGACATCGGTTCCAACTCTTACATGCTGTGTTTTTGTTAGCTCCTAGCCGTGTCTAGGGACATGACCTCTGAAGAAGTCATGTCCGGAGTGCAGTGTACTTACCCCTTGTTCGACAAGTGTGACAGCAGATTGTACATGATCCGCCATACGTAGCCGGGTCATGACGACAGGCAATCTCCTCCGTGCGAATGCGCTCACTGTAAGCTTGTGCTCGACATCGGATAGTTTTCCACGGCCGCCGCCACCAGTTCCCAGCAAACCCATCGAGAACAGCTTCTCCAGTATCAGATCCTCTTGCTTGGCGCGGAAGGGATCTGATGGGTCGAGATTGGCGATTCTGTGTGCAAGTTGTCGCAATGAGCCAGCGAGCTGGTTGTATTTTCGGTAGTCGTCGCGTCCTTGGATTGCGTAGCGGCGCATGACGGCGGCTTCTCGGTGGTCATTATCGCTTTTGTAGGTGTTGAAGTCGACCTGCGAAAGGTGTTAGTGCCTCTCAATAACTCTTTGTCTCCCCATATACGGGACATAGCACCGTTGGACATGGCGAGAATAGCGGCTGGTCGCGCGGCGGTGCAGACGGCGATGCGCATCGGCAGCGAGAAGACGCAGTGGTTCATACCTTCTTCAAGAGCTTCTGCTCATGGTGCTTGAGTTTGCGCACCATATTGACGAGGCGGTAACGGGATTGTCGTGGGTGGTGGGTCGTGAGTGTTGCGATGGCTTCGCGACAACGATGAAGATCCAAAGAATTATTTGACAGGGGTGCAGCGGGCGCTAGCGGTAGCGTGACTGCCCCTCCAATGACGCGTGGGGTGCATCCAAATTACTTTTCACTGTTCGGAGTCAAACACTCTTACAATCATCCCTCCGAATATCCCCAATTATGCCGACAGTTCACTTGCTCGACTATGTCGCCGGCAACGTCCGCTCTCTCGTCAATGCCATCGAGAAGGTTGGCTACACCGTCGAATGGGTCAAGACGCCCGCGGACGTGCCCTCTGCCGAGGTACCACCGCCCTCTCACCAAGACGCGCGCAACAATTGACAAGTGCTGATGCAGCATCGCCCCTAGAAACTCATCATTCCTGGCGTCGGCCACTTCGGCCACTGCATGTCCCAGCTAGAGAAAGCCGGCTACGTCGAACCCATCCGCGAACACATCAGGGCGGGGAAACCTTTCATGGGAATATGCGTTGGTGTTCAGGCATTGTTCGAAGGCTCGGAGGAGAGTCCTGAGGTTAAAGGTCTGGGAGTCATCCCTATGCGACTACGGAAGTTCCAGGACGCAGACAAGAGCGTGCCGCACATCGGATGGAACAGCGCGAACACATCGCGCACCGGAGAAGTCACGGATGACTCATTGTACGGGCTGCGACCGACGTCGAAATACTACTATGTCCACTCCTACGCCGCGATATACGAGGAGGGCCTGCTGGAGAAGGATGGCTGGGCAGTCGCTACAGCACGGTACGGCGACGAAGAGTTCATCGGCGCAGTCGCAAAGGGAAACATCTTCGCCACACAATTCCACCCTGAGAAGAGCGGCGCAGCAGGACTTCGCGTCCTAAAGGCTTGGTTGGACGGCAACATGTCACAGAAGCTACCGGAAAAGCCATCAGCTGCCGAAACAAAAGAAGGCCTAACAAGACGCGTCATCGCCTGCCTCGACGTACGCACCAACGACCAAGGCGACCTAGTAGTAACAAAAGGCGACCAATACGATGTCCGCGAAAAGGAAGGAGCCGGCGGCGGAGTACGCAACTTAGGCAAGCCCGTCGAAATGGCAAAGAAATACTACGAACAAGGCGCCGACGAAGTCACCTTCCTGAACATTACATCCTTCCGCAACTGCCCCGTAGCCGACACACCCATGCTCGAGATCCTGCGCCGAACCAGCGAAACCGTTTTCGTGCCTCTGACGATTGGTGGTGGCATACGCGACACAGTAGACACAGACGGAAGCAAGATCTCCGCTCTCGATATCGCAACCATGTACTTCAAGTCCGGCGCAGACAAAGTAAGCATAGGCTCCGACGCCGTAACCGCAGCGGAAGAACACTACGCGCGAAGCAGCAAACTCTCTGGCACCACGGCCATAGAAACCATCTCATCTGCGTACGGCAGACAAGCCGTCGTCATCAGCGTAGACCCCAAGCGCGTATACGTCTCCTCGCCCGACGCGACTCCCCACCACACTATCAAAACCACAACTCCAGGTCCCAACGGCGAGGAATACTGCTGGTACCAATGCACCATCAAGGGCGGACGCGAGGGCCGCGACTTCGACGTCCGCCAACTCGTCACCGCAGTCGAAGCCATGGGCGCAGGAGAGATTTTGTTAAACTGCATCGACAAAGACGGAAGTAACAGCGGATTCGACACGGAGCTCATCAACGACGTCAAAGACGCGATCAAGATCCCTGTTATCGCGAGTAGTGGCGCAGGACACCCCGGTCATTTCGAAGAGGTGTTTGCGAAGACGAGGACGGATGCTGCGTTGGGTGCTGGAATGGTGAGTCCCATACTTTCTCTTTATCCTCATGTGATGGGGTGGTTTTCGAACAAAACTAACAAATTCGACAGTTCCACAGAGGCGAATACACAGTCAAACAAGTTAAAGACCACCTGCAAGAAAAGGGACAGATCGTACGGCCGTTCGAAAACGATATATAAACATATGTTTGGACTCCCAACGGGAATCCCAGACCATGCCTTCTCTAGTATTTCGTAAAACATGTATATATACAGAAGTAGAGTGTTATCTCCGCCAGGCATCGATCGTGAAACGAGTAGACCCCGCGTCAGCAAAGTTGCCGCATCGTAGTGCCAGCACTCCAGTACCATCGATGCCGTAAAACATGTCCACCATTTCTCGTCAGATTCTGGATGCCGTTGTTCTCATATCGCGAAATGCGCCGTACCGTGCCATGTATCGACCTGCAAAAATGGTAATCGTACAGATATTCTGCAAATGGCTCAAACGAAGATGCTGCTTTTGGATGAGTGTCGTTTATATGGATTCCGAGTCTTTGTTTCACTTTCTCCTCTTCATAACCTTGGTGCACATATCCACCAGTCCGGTCTTGGCTTCGCTTTCGGGGAAGAAGGAGATAGCCTCGATGGCCTTGTCGACGTAGTCTTGTGCCAGAGCCCGGGTTTGCTCCAGACCCGAACTTTGAGAAACGATTTCGCGAGCCTGTTGTCAAAAACAATTAGCACTCCACTCTTCCCAACTTCCAATACGAAATGGACTGATTTTGAGAACTTACCCTCTGAACATCCCCCTCCTCAGAAAACTTCCTCCCCACCAACTTCCCCAAACTACTCTCCTCCTTCCACGCAAACAACAACGGCGCAGTCGCAAGTCCCAACTCCAAATCCGCACCCGCCGGCTTCCCCAACTCCGCTTCGCTAACCGTGTAATCCAGCATATCGTCTACAAGCTGGAACGCCAAGCCCAGATTCTTCCCATACAGATACGCCGCCTCCACGACCTCGGGACTCGAGCCACCCAGGATAGCGGCGGCGCGACAGCTCTTCGAGATGAGGGACGCGGATTTGAGGTATGTTTTTTGGAGGTAGTAGGCTACTGTGTCTTCTGTCCACGAAGGGTTCTTCTCGTCCCTGGCCGTGTTTTTGAGCTGCATGAATTCGCCCTCGACGAGGTTTGCGATGACGGTAGCGAGGAGTTCTGTGACTTCTGGGTCGCGGAGACGGGCTAGTGCGACGGAAGCGCGTCCGAGCAGGAAATCGCCTGCGAGGACGGCCATTTTATTGCCGAATTCAATGTTCGCGCTGGGTGCGGCGCGGCGGGAGACGGAGTGGTCGATTACGTCGTCGTGGAGTAGACTGGCTGTGTGGATCAATTCTGTGATTTCCGCGAGCCGGCGTTGGGAAGGGAGGATATCGCTGTCTTCAGCCGTATACGCAGAATCATGTCGTATACTGCTAATAGGACTTTGATCTGGGTTCTCATCTGCCAGGATCCGTGGATTGGTTATCGAGATATCCGCGCTTTGACTCCCGATTCCCAAGTCTCGTCGCGAACTCCGCGGTGTGAGGGCTGTGGCTCGGCTCATGAGCAGGACGAGCATGGGGCGCACGTATTTTCCTTCGCTCTGCGTGTAGTACTTTGCGACGGTGTCGAGGGTGGGGTGCCCAGATCCGAGGAGCGATCGTATGTTTCCGGTGAGGAACTTCATCTCGCGGGCGACGGTTTGGAAGGGGTCCATCTTGATGGGCGCATCCGGTGGCGGCGACGACATGACGTTTTGCGCTACGTGGGCGGCGGCGGCCCAGGACGACTGGTTTCGCCGCCGCGAGGGGTGGTGGAGGCTTGGAGTCGCATTTTTCTGCGTGTGTATTGAGCGGGCGAGGGCGGCGGCGTTACGGTATGGACATGTTGAGATGTGCGATAGTGACGAAGTTTGCTGTCGCGCGATGGACGTCGCGAGCCGGGGTGTGCGGCTCGTCATGGGGGGTTGGGCCGTGAAACTTTGTCTGAAACGGGCAGAGACGGTGCAATTGAGGGGTTGGAGCAGCGTCTCGGAGCACACAGAGTGGGTGGTGGTGGTGAAGTGGGCTAGTGATATGTTCGCCCGCAGCTATCGGCTAGATTTGGAGGAAGTCAAAATATCCATGACGTTCCGAACGCTAGCTCCCCTCGGTCGCCGCACATCCCTGTCGCGTCGCCTTTACCGCGTGCCTGTGACGCTGTTTCTTACCGTCTACACAACACACTCCACACAGCCATGGTCCTGCTTACTATGACTCCCGGTATCGTCCGGGCAGTCGCAAAAGCCAAAGACCTATCCGCCGACGAATACGAGAAACTCCAGCATGCCGACGAGCCCTCGCTTGCGGAGCCCAAAGTCGGGAATCCCATCTCCCACAGCCAGTTGATCGACCTGTCAAAGCTGCTGAAGAAGCATGTCGACAAAGACACCAAAGACACTTCAGAGACCACAGAAGACACCTCATCTCCCACGCCAACGACCCTCGCCGCCCTCCTGCACAACACAACAATCTACATCCCACCGCCTCCCCCAAAACCCACGCAAACCCCCGAATACCACGCCCTAATGAGACGTCTCCGCGCCGAGCAAGAAGCCCTCTCCTACGAACGCATGCTACACCCGCCGCCAACACGCGAATCCTTCTCGCAGCGCTTCCCCCGCGCCCCAGAACCATTCTCGATAGGAGCAACACAGACTACTAGCGAGGAAGACGAATTATCATATGAGGAAGTGCATCGCCAGATCATCCTCATCATAAACATCTTGGTCTCGGTTGTTTGTGTGGCAGTATTCATATGGGTAGCAGCGCGACACTGGAGTGTAGGCAGTAGACTAGGACTGAGCATGGGAGGATCCTTGGGTATTGCAGTGGCCGAGGTAGCTGTATACAGTGGGTACGTGAGGAAAGTACGGGATGCAAAACGCTTAGAAAAGAAGAAACCGGAGATCAAGGAGATTGTCAAGACATGGGTGCTAGGCGAGGACGACGGAAAGGAGGGTGACACGACAGGGTGGAAAGAGAAAGACGTGGATGGAGTCAGGTTCAGAAAAGGCAAGCATCGTTGAAGATATGGTTCAGATTACGCCAGCTCATGCTTGGAAGAATACCCATCATTACTGCTCCCCAAACAACGCCTGCAATGCAGTTGAAGTCCCCCCGCGCCAACGCACAAATCACAAGCTCGAAATAAGTCTCAACGTTTACTTCTTATCCTTCCTCCTTCCGGCTACACCCCCAGCGAACCGCCCAAGGTTGCTCAGGCTAGACCTTGGCTTATGGCCCTGCACTGGACCCGGTGGCGCAGGTTGGGGTGGGGGTCGCATCGCGTTCGCAGGACTACCGGGTCTCAGCCCAGCAACGCTCTTGGGAGGTGCACTCGGCGTAGGTGCCCTGGGGCCCATCTTCTCCTGCATCTCTTCCTCTTCACCCATGCTGGCCATCCGCTGAGTGCGTCTCGCCTTCTCCTGCGTCTGCTTAAACCTGTCGAGCAGCTCTGACCACTTGACGGTTCCACCAGCCTCGGGGCCACCCAGACCATCTCTTGGCTTCAAGCGGCCAGGGCGTTCGAATGTCGAAACATTGGATCCTGCAGAGGATGGAATGCCGCTGCTAGCACTGCTGTTCGAGCCAACTTCTGAGCTTTTTTGCCGCAAGTGGTTTAGGGTAGGGGAGGAGGAGGAAGGGTGCACATACGTCGAGCTGCTGCGTTGCGGCGCAATGTGCAGGTAGCCAATGGCCGAGACGCTGTTGAGACGGTTCTTCAGCGCCGCAAACGCTGACGATTGAGGCAGCAGCATGAGCAGGCCGTACATGCACTTATAGAGGTGCGGGTACCGCTCTGGCTCGAGGAGCTGCATGCGCAGGTCTGACCATCACAGTTAGTAAGGTAATGAGATCGAGCAGGAAGGAGCCTTACAGGTGAAGACGGGAGACTCGAGTAGCTGAACAAGCTTGTCGATTTGGATGAGCATGTTGACGGTCATCTCAAGGTCCGCACTATCATAGTCAGTAATGCCCGTTCAATATCACGTTGAAAAGCATACAAAACTTGAAGCAGATGGTATGCTTGCTCATACGCTTGGGCAAGAAGACACAACGAGAATGTAGCGACAGCGTTGTTGCACCATGCCTTGAACAGGATAACAAAGAACGATTGGCCATCCTTGTTGTCGAGATTTCTGAGCCGTCTTCGCAGATCAGCAAGTTCTGGTGCTGTGATGAGATTGTTGTTGAGGTTCTGCACCATGATGCTGGCGAACTCGACATCCTCGTCCTTCGCAAGGCAATCAGCCATGGTTCGGTATATGCGCTCAGCACTCAACGTTATGCAGAGCTGTCTAATAATGAGGTTGCCACGAGTCTCGAGGAGTCGGCGGTCTGTACAGAACAGCTTCAGGAGATTAACCATGAATGAAGTGAAGTAGGTATCATCGCTGTGCAGGGAGATCTGGGACAGAAGCAGCAAGTCGCGCGTAACGACTGCATCTGAAGGGTCTGAAAGTGTCTTTAGCAATGCAGGGAATGTGCCGTCGTCGACTGTCAGTATCTAGAAGCTGTTAGTGATTGCCTTGCCCGTGTTTAATTCCACACCTACTCTGCCAGGTGCCATTCTATGGAGCATTATCAGCCATGCTATGGCCGCAACGCGAGTGGCTTCGTGTTCATTCAAGAATTGCAATGTCAAAGCGCTGACAGCCGCTTGGTAGTCCAGCTCTGGTATTGGACGCGGGGATGGACCTCGCTCCTCTGCTGGTGTGGGCGATCGCGTACCCTTGCCATCTGGCGATTCAGCCTTGTTTGCTTGATCGCGGATGACTGCCTTGAGCAATCGGCCAGATAGATTAGAATCGCGCCGTTGCGTGCCGGTGAGCTCTTTACCTAGCTCAGATAGGGAAGGCGGTAGCTGGATCTGTCCACCTGCAGCACCATCGCGGGGGCGGTTATCGTCAGATAATGACAGTATATAGTCCATCAACGAGGCGTTGACCTTGACTGCAGCTTTGCGAACGGTGTCGACGTCGTGTGACATGCGTGGCAGGACGTGCGACAGAAGACTAGGAACAAACGGCATGATGTCTTCTGGGCAAATGTCGAAGAAGTTGTCGATCCAGCGAAGTGCCGTGAGCAGTATTTCGGTTTGCTCTTCTTCTGTGCCTATACGAATTAGCTCCGACCCTTCTCTCAAGTTTTTCTGAATCCTACCTGATGGGGGCACCAGGAAGTCGACTAAAATCTCAAGGATCTTGGGATGGTCAACGTGCACATCCTGGCCAGGTATCCAGTTTCCGTCGCCGTTGACAGACTTCCCGCTGTCGCCAGAGATGGAGCCGCTCTCTCCGCTTGCCTCGCCCTTGTCGTTGATCGAATCGTCCAGCTCGAGAGGGGTGCTGTCTGTCGCTTCGCTACCACTATGGATGCTACCCGTAGAGTTCCTGCGATCGTCCTTGCTGTTGCTCCTCTTACTCTCTGCTATGCCCTTCTTGATCCGCGCGATCTTCTTAATTTCACTTAGAAATCTGTCCAATGCCGCCTGCGTCATGGTGTATACATCTTGATTGGTGTCGCTCAGGAATCTGAATAGGCCGCCGAGGAAGCGAGGGAGGTGGGCGATGAGCTCGAGATCGGGTATGGAGTCGAGCAGCGTGATCCATGCTACCAGGAAGGAACGTGTGAACGGATTAAGGACATAGATGCGTTCTTCGAGGAGGGGCAGGAAGCGTTCGAGGTTGAAAGCGAATGGGTGGGGCTCGTCTTCGGGGTCTTCTTGGTCGGGCGTGTCGTGTAGGACAGATACGTAGCTGGCAGCCGACTCGGAGACGATATCCTTGATCAGGCGGTCGAGCAGCTCTGCGCCGTTCTTGACTGAGAGCTCCGAATCTGCAGCCATCTGGACGGTCCGGGCCGTGTTAGCCTTGTCTCACGAGGTGTAGGAGACATCATGGGTCTTCTCACCTTGCACAGGGCATCGAAGACCTGGTTGAAGTATACGAGTATCTCGCCCTTGGCGACCTTTGCGATGTTGTACATGCTCTCGCACGCGTAGTACCTAACGCGGGCATCTTGGTCGCTGAAGCACGCGAGGACCGGGGGGACGATTTCTTCGAGATAGCGGGCGACTTCCTAGGTATTTGTTAGCAAACATATCAAGCTGTGTATGGGATGTAAACGCACCGGCCCCAGGGCTATCGAGGCCGCGGCCAGCCCTATCAGGCCGCCGTTGCGGGCGTGGGGCTGGTGGACGGCATAGGCGTACTCCTGGCACAGCTGGCGCACGATGCGGGCTATCCTGTCGTGGTCCTGGGCGGCGAGGGCATCGCGGATGAGGCCTTCGAGCTCGAGCGCGCCGCTCTTGCGCTTGTCGTAGAGCTTGTCGTTGAGGGCTTTAGTGATATTGACGTCCATGGTGAGGTCGCGGGCAGGACAAGTCTACATGGTGCAGCCGCCGGCCTATCGCATCTTCAACTAACGGCGTGCGGGGTATTGGGAGCGTCGTGAAGCCGGGCGAGGAGGAACGTGCAGCCCTTCACGGTGTAAACCACGATGCTCGAGCCGACGGGGTCACGACAGGGATCTGCGCTTTTAACGGAAGGCACACACGTCATCGTGCCTTCCTACACAACCGCCTATCCTTGTCGCTAGCACCTGCCGATAAACGAGACATTTCCAAAAGCAACCCCGAGCAGATGCCCATGGGATGTCTCGACGACTGCCCTCTGCCCATTCTCACGACCCTCAGTGTCATGGCGATTGGCAGCTTCCCTTGCCGCTAGGCGCTTAGTTTTCCCAAGTCACTCGCTCGCTCTGACCAACACCCTTCGCCGTCGTCGCCGCCTCACATCACCCAAGGGTTCACCTGCCCCTGTCAGGTGCGACCAGCGTCGACATGGAAAAGTTCAAGAATAAATTCCTGAACCCCCACCGCCGTTCGCGCCGAGAGGATGACATGGAGAAACTGAGGGAGCCCAAGGTCTCGCCCATTGCGACAGGCGGGTTCAAGCACTGGGCCGTGGCTTTGTAAGTTTTGTTTGTCTCCCGAGTGACGAGTACTTACATCAGCAGCATAGTCTGTAATTTCAATGTTGATATCGGGTAGGTCATCCAGACTCCATGTATTTCGATCAATGTATTGAGTTTGTAGCCCAGAAATCGAGATTCTATACCCTCCAGATGTGCCCTTTACGACGGCCGACCTGAGTGCTATATGCTTCAACAGGTACATTCGTCCGCCAGTCCCGAGTGGTACAATCTAAGTTGCATCTAGTTTTCCTGAGCAACAGAACACAGAGACCGCCGAAGACCTCTGTTACGACTTCGCCATCACCAACAACTCGCCCGACATCAAACTGACTTCGCCAAATGCCCCTCATGGCAGCCCAGACACCCTCTACGGCTCGTGTATCTTCCGCCAAGAGTTTGACGATACGATGAAGAGGAGTTTCAATCAAAGAACACTGGTCATGATTTCCCACCACAACTTCACTTCCTTCCATCATCGCATCTTACAGAAGATGACAGAGTCCGGACCCCTCAGCGACCCAACGACTTTAGAAGCTGCGTTCTCACAGATGAACACATGGGCGCCCCCAGCACTCGGACGTCACGATCTCCCCTTCATGGGTAGCATGTTAACCCTGGACATTGCACCACATCGCGCCTTCCCTCTCCAAGGACTCCCAGGACCCACACCACTAATCTCCGACATACCCAACTCCATCTACGCCTACGAACCCGTCGGCTCCTGGGACAACATCATGCACTACATGCCCTGCATCACAGACCTCTACGTCTTGTATGAGAAGCTCATCCTCTGCGAAAGCGTCATCGTCATCGCGAAGTCACCCCAATTGGCTAGCGAAGCCGTCTCCTCCCTCGTCGACCTCATCTGTCCCGTCCCCTATGCCGGTGTAGTAAAGCCCTACATGACCATGCAAGCAAACTTCAAAAGCATCGGCATCGACGGCGGCACCCCAACCTCCTTCATCATCGGCGTCACAAACCCCTTCTTACTCAAACGCATCGTCGCAGCCGCAGAAGCCAGCCACAAAGCGCGGCCACACATTTTGTATCTGCAAAATTTCGACGGCCCCGTCCCAACACGCCGCCACCACTCCCTCCACCACAAATCTAGTCGCAACGCCCTCCTCGACCTCCCCGGCGGCGGCATCGAAGTCCACACGCCCTCGAAACGCTTCCTAAAATCCGACCCTGCAGTCGTATCGCAGATCGAATCGCTCCTCAAGCTCGGCGACCAAACCCGCGAGCTAGGCCCTATAATTCGGCGTCACTTCGCGGATCTCACCGCCCAGTTTATCTCGCCCATCAACCGTTATCTCGCCACGTCCAACGTCGTTACGCCCGGTGGCGCAAACCGGTACGCCAGTTTCCACGTTCCGGATCTAATGAGCAGTGTGAGTAAATATGGGACGAGTGTCAAGTTTCGAGGGTCAAATCCGCTGCAGAGACATAGGGCAAGGGATGGGTTGTATGAGAGCTTTTGCAAGAGCGCGAGTTTTTATACTTGGTTGGAGATGAAGATTAGTTTGGAGAATGAGGCTAGTGCGGGGTTATTGAATGCCAATGCAAATGGAGGTGTTGCGAGTTCGGCTGGGGGTGCGTGAGATGGGGATGAATGGAATGAGTGGCGGTGTGTTACAGAGGAACGGGTTGGAGGTTGGAGGTGGAGGTTGTAATTTGCAAGATACCATACGATATAGAGACAACAGATTGTCTGGATAATATGAACGCATATTGAAAAGTTACTGGGCACATGAAATTTCCGCCCCTTTGGAGCTATACACCACACCTTTTTCCGTCGTTCTGATCCCGAAGAATGTGACATGAAAGCACCCGGTCAAAGTGTCGTTGCTACTGGCCTGTTCATCAGGGGATCAAGTTGAATGATGTTCGCGAAAGGTGTGTAATTGCAATATATACGAGGAAGGAATATGTAGCGCACCAAATATTTACATGCCATCCCCCCCAAAAAGCTGAGAAGCAGCGATAAACCCAATATGTACGAGAAAGAAGCCATAAACCCAAAGTGGTGTCAAAGGAGTGTAAGAATCGAACGCGAAAAGCAGAAAGCGCTGATCCACTACCAGCAAAACGTCACTCGTAGAATCCCATCAACGTCCAGCCTAGTCCAGCATAAACGACGAAGTCCCCTCAATAAGCGGAGGCCAACGCTTCTTAAGCCCAGAATCATCCTGAGGCCAAACATCCGTCGTCCCAGCCTTGTAAGCAGCCCAATTAGCGCAATTCTGCTTCCACTCAGAGCCAGCAGCCGGAAGATTGATTTCTGATTTGCGCTCCAGGAACTGGATGCCGAGGCCCATGCCGACGTGGAAGGCGATGTGGCAGTGCATGAGCCACTGGGGAGGGGGAGTTAGCAATTGTTATTTCGGTAGCGATATTGGGGGATGGTTGGGATGGTTGGGATGGTTGGGATGGTTAGGATGAGAATGTTTACTTACAGCACCAGGGTTATCAGTCGGGTATGCGAGGACGAGCCACCCGCTTCCTCTGAGCTGAACAACGTCGCGACGCGGTGGGTTGGTGAAGCGAAGCGAGCTGAAGTGCGTTGTCATGCTGAATTGGCCGTCACCGCCGCCAAGGACATAGCTGTCGTGGCCGTGGAGATGGATGGGGTGGGCGATGGGCGGTGCTCCTACTGCTTGTTGTATGACCCAGTAGGTCCAAGTAGATGCCGAGGTCGATGGTACCTGCACAACGTTGTACGACTGCGGGATACTGTTATTATTCTCTGCCACGTATTGGATGGTCGGCTTTCCGGGGTCAATGATGATCGAAGTGCCGTTGATGGTCCACAGAACGGTGTTGCCATTTGCTGCTACTGGGCCGAAAGCGACGGGGAGGTTCTTGGCTTGGGCGGCGAATGTGGTGCTGGGCACGTTCTTTGCGACTTTCGGGGTGGTGATAGGATCGGCACAGATCGTGAAGGGGTTGGCTGGGGCAGTTGTGGTGGGATCAGCCACTGTCTGGCCTTGGTACGTGAAGATGGCGCGTCCGGGGAGAATGGAGCGTGACTGGCACAGGCCATTAGCGTCGGCACGAAACCAGTAGTTTCCAGCTGTCTGGTTGGCAGTGATGATGACGTCGTAGCGTTGGCCGATACCAAGTTGAAGGTGGGTGGTGTTGTATGGGACGACGGGGACGAAGTCGTTTGCGATGACTTGGAAGGGGTGGCCATCGAGGTTAACAGTCATGCTAGTGTCGACTGCGGTGTTCACAAGTCGCAGACGATAGCGCTTACCCGCTTGCATCGTCACTCGATTGTAAGCACCGCCTCCGGCTGCGTTCTTAGAAGTGCCGTTGATCAAGATGTTGTCGGGCACAGGGGGACCCAATCCAGCTTGCCCATTCTGGAACGCTATGGACGCTGCTTGGAAGGCCGTCTTGTAAAACCAGTCTGTGATTGGCATAACTCCAAGGTCCTCGTCATAGTTTGCGGTGGCAGGACCGTTGACAATGAATGTTCCGACAACTCCATCTCCGTACTGATGCGAGAAATGCGAGTGGTACCATGTCGTGCCGTATTCGGTTGCCTGGAATTCGTACGTCTTGAGGTCGCCGGGTGCTACCGCACATTCGGTGACCCCGTTGACACCATCCTGGATGTTCTTGTTGAGCATGCGGAAGCCGTGCCAATGGATGGAAGTGCCATTGGATTGAAGCATGTTGCGAACAGTGATTCTGATAGTATCACCCCAGTTGGCAACGATGGTGGGGCCTGGAGTTCTTCCGTTGATCAACATGCAGACCCTCGACCCAGCACCGTCAGGGTTGCAAGTTGTATTCTCGATGCGTAGATTGTAGGAGCGAACCACACCGGTATTAGGCCATGAGGTGTACATGTCCGTAGAAGAGTTGAATCCACTGGTCCAGCAATTCCTCGTAGTGGGACCGTTGACACATGCCGATGACTGACGTTCCTCGAGGCCATCTCGTTTTGGCGTGAAAGGTGCTAGCTCAGTGGTCTCAGACGGGATTGCTATCGCGGTGGTTACTGGAACGAGAAGGCCCAAGAGAGCCGTCCCAAGGATGGCAAAAGACTTCATCTCGGCTTAATGCGATGGAACTAACGAGTGTTGAGTTGTAAGGATCGACGAAAAAGAACACAACAGTGCGAAGCGAGAACGCTGCCGAAGATGCTGCTGTGGAGCAATAGAGCAGAGCGTTTTAGCTCTTATATCTGATTCCATGATAGACGGGCTTCGTGCTTCAGCGCAGATGATCAATAGCCCTTCTGCTCACTCGACTGCATCCGCAAACGCCATGGCGGGATACGGGCCCACCTTCTCGCCATGTCCACGAATGAAGACAATGATAGTATGATTTCGAGCTGCGAAGAACGGAGATTTGACGTTCGGATGTCGTGTTGTTTGGAACGCCTCGCTCGAATGTGAATGTGGGCAAACGGTGATGGAGATGGATGACCTCGTAGTCATACACGAACACAGTCAGCATGGGTATTGATCGCTCACTCCTGACTGGGGCACACCGTATCTGCATCAGGCGGCGGGAAGGATTCGGCAACCCAGTGCTCGAAGTGTCGACTGGACAGCAGAAAAAGTAGAGGGGCTACGCTTAGATCACACGTCGTGGCTTGCGCAAAGTCCGCAGCCAATCCGCTCCCCTTGTCTGGACTTCGTAGCTTACTCAGCCGTGAGCCACCATCGGATTGTAGTAGGAACTTTGGAAAGGGCTGAAGTAGCGCGAAACTTACGACTTGTGAACGCTCATGCTAGGAAGCCTGTCGTCTGAATCGTATATACGACCAGAGATACCAGAAGGTAGTGTTGCTAAGGCAGGTAGCAGCTTCTGACGCCACGAATAGTTCAAAGCGCGTATCATCAAGTCTGTGTGTTATGGTAGATTGATCGGTATCAGAATGACTGCGTTGCGCGAGCGGAGTACAGCGGTCGACCCTCGGGGGTGCGAACGGAACGTAAGGAGAAGACTGCATCATCACGTGGAGATACCAGTAGTCTGTATACTATCATCTGATACTATTGAGGTAAGTTTTGGTGTGTAAGCTTGCCTATCTCCGTTATTTCCTCGCTCGCATGGCTTAATCCGAGATAAACCATGAGTAGGCGCGCCGCAGCTGATGCATCTGAATAACTGAGGACAAGCCTCTTCCATGAACATAGCAAGGGCCTGCAGTGGTGTTTTTGGATAGCTTGTCGCGTGATGCAAGGTCTGGATGCCGCCAGGAAGCGAAGTCCGGCGGCGGGCAATCCAACGGACATTATGCGCGCTCCGATCAGCCCGCTGTCTCTTGACGAAGTTAGAACCGAACATTTACACCTTCTCTTGTTTTCGTAAAGCATATTAGCCGTAATGTAGTTGTACTGGGGAATTCGGGTCCGACGTTATTAATGTTGCACACGGAGCGAACCAGAAAGGGCTTTAAAGCTAAGTGCCACGTGCGCAGTCATGCACGTTCTCACACTGGTTTTGATGTTTTCTTGCGAATGTCTACGGAGGTTGGGCTTGCGAGCGATTGTCGAACTGAGTCGTGGTGAATAAGTCGGTGAGCCTAGCGGACTCCGGCATCACCGGTAGCCTTGCGTCGACAATGTGGCAAGCTTAGGAGTCACGGAGCCTCTTTAGGTTAAAGGGCATATCTGTGTCCCTGCTTCGCTACAGACTGTGGGAATCGTTGCCGTCGTCTGGCGTGAACTCTGGTCCTGGCAACTCGTAACCATCGAAGGAAAAGCCAGGTGCGACCGTCGTGCCTACCAGCGTCCAGTTGCCTAGACTAGTCGCCCGCTGCCACTGGCCTTCTGCGATGATGACTTGCGGAGCCTGGTCCCTGAAGATGTCGCTACCTAGAATCTGCTCTTGAGTCGCAGTGCCGTTGTCCCACGATAGCTCCAGCTTCAGAGGGGCGCCAGCGTAAAAGTGCCATATCTCGACAGCATCGGTAACGCGATGCCAGTAAGATGGACCGGACTGGCCTTCGAGTAGATAGTAGATGGCAGTTGAGTATGAGCGATTGCCGATGGTACCGGTATCTTGAAAGGTTTGTCGAAAGTAGCCCTTCTCTAGGTTTGGCTCGAGGTGGAGCTTGGCGATGACGTCTTTCGCGTCGGCACATTCGCGATAAGCGGCAGTCAACCCCAGCAGTGATGCGGCCAAGTAAATTGCGAGTTTGTGCATATCTGTAGCTTTCTGGCAGTTGTGTCGCGAAATTGGAGAATGGCCTGCAAAGTATCCTTTGTCGAAGAAACCGGCGAATGCTGATGCTTATTAGTGATGCCTTCGTAGCTTCCGAGCTGGCGGATGCGATCGTCACAGATCTCGTCACGTCATCTGAACTCGACCACCACATTAGCTCCACGGCATCACAGTACCACAGCAAGAGCGCGATGAAGAGAACGAGGAAAATACATCCCAGGTCACCTCAAGTGCGCGTCCGGGATGACACCGAAATGCCTAAACGCGACAAACCCTTACACGCGCCCTTATCGCACGCCGCATGTTGTACACCACGATCGCGACATCTCATTCGATCTGATCTGCGCACTACTGTACAATGAAGAAACTGGATCTGCCGTTTATCGCCGAAATCTTTCACTGTGGAGATCCGATGGCGGGGCGTCGCACTGCAGTAGTCAAGTAGACTGAAAGGTTAAGTATTTCCTCCTTGTACACCGTGGGATCCCGCCACAGTCGCAACACTACGCCTCTTGCTAGTTTCCGTATATTCTCCGTTCTCTTTTCCTGTTTTCCATCGCCTTGAGTCTGCGACGCCATGTTTCCACGTTTCGCGCTGCCATGTTGGCTGGCAGTCTTGTCGTTTGCGATCTCAGTCGCGTCGGGTGTAACACCAGAGACAAAGAACTTGTTTGTGGATGCTGATCTTTTTGAAGCTATTGAGTAAGTGTTCTGTACGACGTAAAACTGGACGTTTAGCTGACAGTGCAACAGTGATACCGCAGCCCTACTCCTCGCGTGCACTTTACCGAATACAAACCTCCTCGCGGTAAACATCAACGTCAATTCGACGTACTCTGCCTTCGCTGCGTCGGCAATCGTGAACCACTACGGCTACTCTTCCGTCCCGATTGGACTGCCGAGACCCTACACGAACATCACATCGCCTGAACCATTCGGAGGAGAATATGCAAGCAAGGTCGCTGCTGGATGGTCCGGCGGCTCGGTGCCTAATGGGCAAGTCAATAAAACATGGGAGCCAGTAGAGCTCTATCGGAAGACGCTGGCAGAAGCGAAGAACAACAGTGTGACTGTCGTGTCGATTGGTTTCATGGGATCGTTGTCTGGTCTTCTCAATACGACCAGTGATAAATACTCCGTGTTGAATGGATATGAGCTTGTCAAGACAAAGGTCAAGGAACTGGTCGTTATGGGTGGGGGTTACTCGCAAGAGCCAGCCATCGATGCGGAGTACAATTTCGCGATTCAGAACGCACCACACGTCATCAACACATGGCCCGATTGTGTTCCGATGACCTTCCTTGGCGCAGAGGTGGGCGTCGAAGTCTTGTCGGGCGCACGGTTCACTGTGTGCGGACCCCCGAACGACCCAGTTAAATCGGCTTGGGAGTACTGGGGGTCTTACAACCGCTCCGAATACTCATGGGACTTTTTGACCATGGTGTATGCGGGCAGGGGCCTGGGCAGTTGGTTCGAGTATGGGAACGAAAATGGGTACAACTTTCTGTTCCCAAATGGCACGAACGTATGGGTGGAGGACGAACGCAGGACCAGCCAGCACTACTTGAAGCTCAAGGCCTCGAACGAGACGGTTTCCAAGGAAATGGATAATCTGTTGCTGCGCGGCGCGTGGACCCACGCCCAAGTGGACTGAAGCCTCATACTATCGAAAGAAGTGGTCTACTAAGCTCAGGCTTACCAGGCTTTTCAGCGGTTTGCACGGCTCGCCAATATCCATCCAAGACCACCTCTTCTTCACTCTCCAGGCTTCCAGGTCTCAAGTGTAACAACCATATTTTCATACGAGCCAGCAATGAATAGTATCCTTTCCATCACCCACCGAAACGTTTTCTACGCTACTTTCTCAGACTCATTATTTTTGATCATGCAGAGCGCTGACAGCCTTGAGTCGAGGCCGGAACTGGGTGCCGATAGTCGATAAGACGGAATGCCATTTCTGGTAAAGATGTTCTGCGCCAAGTGCGGATTCCGCTTGACGCCAAGCTCGTCATGTGGCGTCGTAATCGTTCACCACAACGTTGTTCCCTCAAGCCTTACCGACAAAATCCCAATTGGTCGGAACGCTCAACAATGTTCAGGCGAGCTACGACGAGACTTCACGTGCTTTCTTGGCTACCCAGAACGCCCTGCCGCGCTCCACTGCCAAGTATAGATTTAGCTTCCGCCGAGAAACCAACAAGCGCGTGTGCCCACAATGACATCGTCCCAGACACGTCTTCTTGGATAATCTTGGGTAAACATACAACTCCATGTCTCGGCGCGGCCGCCCCGTGTCTGATCTCGATGTATAGTTACATACGCCAACCAGTGCAACGGAGAAGGATGGTGTGGAGAAAACATGGGGATTGTCACCCTGGTGCAGGATTTGACCCGCTCTTTGATGGAGAAAATGTGGGTGTGAACTGTGCCCCGGATACCCTATATAATGAGACCTGTCATGGTTCCCAGGCATCTGGTCGTGTGTCTTTTTACTCCTCCACTTTGCGATCAGCATCTCCACTCCCCCAGGAGATCCCATCTAGACGCGATACTTAAGATCAGTCGTCACCATGTCTCGTCGAAAGCCGGACATCGAGGCTACTGAGCCCAACTTCTCATCATCGGGTAGTGACAAGTCCGACTTTGGTGCCGGACAGCATCATGAACATGCCGGCGCTGCTCCGCAGCGTAAGGCTTCCGTCGCCGCAAAGCTCAGGAACCCCTTGGCCGGCTATAGCGAGGAACATGTCCTAGCCGACGTCGACGCATGGTGTGTTGAGAAAGGCCTACAGGAGTACCAGGACGAGTTCCGCAAGGGCGCCCTCATTGCTCGTGTAGGTCAACGAGACGATGGTTTTGAATATGTCAATCAATTGTCCACGGAAGAGAAAGACTGGCTGCGACACGAGGTTACCCATCGGTGGTCTCAACCTAAAATGCTGTATTTCTTGGTTGTGCTCTGCGCTGGATCTGCCATCGTGCAAGGAATGGACCAGACGGCTGTCAACGGTGCTCAGGTCAGTTGCTTTGCCGTTCTCATCTTGTCATGTGCCGCCACTAACATCTTGTCCAGGGATTCTACTTCAGAGAATTCGGAATTACAGAGGACCAGGTGTGGCTTCGAGGTCTGCTTAACGGGGCTCCTTACCTTTGCTCTTGTCTCATCGGATGCTGGTCCAACGCTCCCCTGAACAAGTTCTTTGGCCGCCGTGGAACCATCTTCATCTCTTGCATCATCTCTTTCATCACCGGTATCTGGATGGCGGCCGCTGAGAGCTGTGAGTAGAGACTCGCCAATAGACGTATGAACTGAGAGCTGACGATTACGAAAGGGCCAAACCTCCTTGTCGCGCGCTTCATGCTCGGATTTGCTGTCGGCGCAAAGTCCTCGACTACGCCTGTCTACGCTGCCGAATCTGCGCCAAAGACCATCCGTGGAGCCCTCACCATGATGTGGCAAATGTGGACCGCTTTCGGAATCATGCTGGGTTTCATCGTCTCCGTCGCATTTCAGGATGTTACAATCATTGGCGGCCCGAATTCGCCATGGAGATGGATGCTGGCCTCCACCAGTATTCCCCCGATGATTGTCTGCGTCCAAGTATACTTTTGCCCTGAATCGCCGCGCTGGTAAGTTCTCGACTCGCAGTTCATTGGTCTTGCCTTGAGCTAATTCGAACCAAAGGTACATGGAGAAAGGCAAATACGACAAGGCGTTCAACTCACTTTGTCGACTACGTGCGCACAAGATCCAAGCTGCACGCGATATGTACTACGCGTACAAGCTGCTTGAGATTGAAAACGCAGAACGCGAGGGCCGAAACCCGTTCAAAGAATTCTTCATCGTCCGCCGCAACCGTCGCGCCGCACAGAGCGCCTTCTTCGTCATGTTCATGCAGCAATTCTGCGGAGTCAACGTACGCACTCCAGATTCCTCGTTTTCACTTGCCATCTCAGTCGCTAACAGTAGTCTCAGGTCATCGCATACTACAGTACATCCATCTTCGAATCCGCCGGTTTTTCCGAGACCAACGCCTTGCTCGTATCCATGGGCACCGGCGTAACGAACTTCCTCTTCGCGATCCCAGCCATCTACACCATCGATACATTCGGCCGCAGGAACCTTTTGCTTACGACCTTCCCTCTTATGGGTCTGTGTCTTCTCTGGTGCGGATTATCCTTCTACCTACCCGAGAATCCCGATGGCACGCCATCCCCGCAACGTCTTGGATCCATCGCCGCCGCAATCTACGTCTTCATGGCCGTCTACTCCCCCGGTGAAGGCCCCGTGCCCTTTACATACTCTGCAGAAGCATTCCCGCTCCACCTCCGCGACGTCGGCATGTCCTTCGCCACGGCTACCTGCTGGGGCTTCAACTTTATCCTCTCCCTTACGTGGCCGGCTCTTGAGGCCGCTTTCACACCAACGGGTGCGTTCTGTTGGTACGCAGCGTGGAACTTCTTCGGCTTCTTCTACGCTTACTTCCTCTTGCCTGAGACTAAGGCGCTCACGCTGGAGGAATTGGATACGGTCTTTGATGTTGGTAATCGCCAGTTCGCGGCTTACTACACAAAGAAGTTGCCGTGGTACCTCAAGAAGCGTGTTTTGCGTCAGGATGTCGCGCCCATGGAGCCGCTGTTTGAACTTCACGAGCAGGGTGGGCATGCGGATTATGTTGATGAGCCGCTTGGTGGTGGGGGTGGTGCTGCTGGTGTAGAGGATAAGAAGATTGTGGAGAAGGATCATGTGATGAGGACGTGAGCGTCTTCCTAATGTGAGCACGACGAGTTGTTGCAATCTTCCCTTTTGCGCATTGTTGTCGTGTGAAGGAGAGTTTCCAGTTGAGTTTTGATGGGTTTGCTTTTGCGCTCATCCGCGACTTCGTTATACCCGTGTTGATGATAGTATCAACAAGAAGAATCAGATATCCTTGTTTGCTTTGACTACGTAAGCGTTTCTTCATTATAATGACTGAGCTTGCACTTGTCAATGCATTTAGGACATATGCGTGATTTGGGTCTGCCTGTATTAATTCACTAGCTGACTAGAACCAAATGCGTTCAAAAGGCCTACAGAAGAGAGAATCCCACGATGGGGACCATGTGTCAAGACGCCTCGCGATCCTACCCTAGCAAGATGTGTGTTTTTGCCAAATATCTCAATGGTTTCAGAATTGCTGAGTCGTTAAATCTCCCAAACACGGACCTACTCATAAAATATTCCCTCAACCGCGACATTCTACTCCGCCTTCGCCGCAGCAATCTTCAAAATCTCCTCGACACTCTTCCTCGCATTCTTCGGATCCTTCGCCACGCTCTGCCAAATCTCACCATGCTTCGGTTCCGCCATCGCCGCCTTGCTCAACGCCTCCTCCTTCTTCTCCTCTGTGCCGTGTTGTTCCAGGAACTTATAGTACCAGACCCAGGCATCGCCGTAGTCGCTGTCAAGAGTGACGGCTTTGACGAACCACGTTGCGGCCTTGTCGAGACGGCGCTCGCCCCAGAAGATGCGGGCGACGACTACGAAGAGGAGGGGGTCCTTTTCGACCTTCTTGATGGCTTCGAGGGCGCGGGGTTTACGCTGGGTGCGGCCTTCGAGGTGCATGATCTTTTCGGCCCATAAGAGGCCTGAGTTGGGGCATTGTTGGAGGGCGCCGGCCATTAGCTGTTGGGCGGCGTTTGTGTTGTTCGCGCGACGCTCGAGACGAACTTGCTCTAGGAGGATTTCGGCGCTCTTTGGGTTTTGTTGTCGGCCACGGTCTAGCGTTGATCTGGCCTTGACGACTGCACCTTGCTTTACTTGTAACCGGGAAAGGAGGATGTACAAGACGGGTGCCTTTGGTGCGGCACGTGTGCCAATGTTGAATGCCTCATGAGCTTCCGGAAGCTTCGACAGCTGCTCATAGACTTGCCCCTTTATGGCGTGTAGTTTCCAGCTACCGGGCCAGTTCTGCAGACCTTGATTGCAGATGTCGATCGCCGTCTCGTAGTTCTCCAGTTGTCGTTCGAGGACGGCTGATTTCATGTAGATGCGGTCCGTAGCAGCTGATTCACGAGCAATCTGCAAGAAGCTACGTGCTTGCTCGTAGTTACCAGCGTCGACCTCGAAGTCAACAGCGCGAGTATACAGCATTTCGTTGCCTGGTAGAGCTTCGAAACTTCTACCCAGAACTTGGCGAGCACCTTCAGGGTTCCCTGACTGCCACATCTCTCGAGCATATTGCAGCCACAGCGACTCCGAGTTGGGGCAGGCATTAACTGCACGCTCTAGGACACTGAGGAGGGTATCTGTTGTACCATGATGCTTTTCGAGATCGGTGGACGCGTGCCAAACCGTCGTACTGTATGGGAAGATAGCGACAGCAAATCCGAGAATGGCTCTGGCTGTTTCCGGCTTATTCCTATTCAGGACGCTCCTGGCGTCTTCGAGCCAGACGTCTCGACGCTCGTCGTCTTCGTCAAGACCCCAGCCCACAGTCGCTTTGATGATAGCAGCAGCTGTGCCAGTGTTTCCTTGCTCTTCGCAGATTTCAGCTTGAGAGAGCCACTCTTCGCGCTTGATCATAGCGTTCTCCTTGATCAGAGACTTGACAGCTCGGGTCATGATCATGTCCAGCATGTCCACTTTGCCTAGCTCTTCTTGTAGCCTACAAGCATGTATCCAGATGGCCCAACTGGTAGGGATGGCTTTGCGAGCCTTGTTGAGAATCTGCTGCGCGTCTTCCGGTTCAGAGACCCTGGCATAGGAAATCCATAGTTCCTCAGAAAGAGGCACAGTATCCGTAGCTTTGGCGAACAGTAAGCGGACCGCGTCCAGCTCTTCCGTGTCGTTGATAAGGGTCTTCCACAGCTCAACACTTTGAGGGTTGTGGTCTAGAGCTTGACGAGTAACCTTTTTCCTAGACGCCGGAGTCTGTTCTAGATCGATCGCGGCTTGCCACAACTTCACGGCCTTGGGATTCTGTTTGATGCCATTGGCAGCAATGATCTTGGCGTTGTGGAGATTGTCCTTGTTCAGCCTGATCGCTTCCTCCCAAACGACTATCGATTTGGGACAAAGTTCGCACCCGCGAGCAATGACCTTTTTGGCTGTGTGAACTTTCCCGGCCACTTCTTCAAGTCGCGCTAACGCAACGTATCCCGGACCATTGTGTACGTTGGTCTTGACAGCCGATTCTAGCAGTACGCGCGCGCGGTTGATGTCCTCGACTGGAACTTCCTCGCCCATGGCTTCCTTTTTGTTAAGCGCCGTCATGTATCCCTTGGGGTCTACAGACGTCGAGGTTCCGGAGGTCGTTGTGGTTTGTGTGCCAGGGGCACTTGCTGCTGTGTCGAGCCGTACAGTCAAGGCAGACAGTTGGGCAGCTCCGATACTTGCGAGATTCGTCGTCATGCCGTCAGCGTCCGACGATATCGTGGTATCAAGCTCGCCGCTCTTCGATGCCGCGGCGAGAACACTGTCCGGAACAGCATACGACCTCGAATTCGCCAGTCGAGCTTCGCGTGCGCGCTTCGCTTTACCAGTCATATCTCCAACCTCAGGCAGGGCTGCCCATTCTTCTTCGGAGACGCCGCCGAGGGCTCGTTTTAGATCGGCAAACTGGAGCTGGATCTTGGGGTTGTTCCGTTCGTATTCGTCTCGTTCTTGTTGCTCGCGAGCTTCCCTAGGGCGGACATCGGTATCTGTTCGTGGAAAAACACACGATGAATACTTCGAAAATAACGATAGAGGGGAGGGGAGGGGGCATAGGGTAAATGAAATTGGGGGTACTAACCTTCTGGCTCTGCGTCGCTTGTCCATCTTCTCGTCAACCTCCTGATATATGCGGTCGGCCTCGTCATCGTCCTTATCGTAGTTCATGCCGCTTGAGAAGAGACCGACTTCATTGTCGGGATCTTGAAACCGATCCTCCTCTTCGTCCCTCTCTTCCTCCTTCTTTTCGGTGACACCATACGCCGAGGGAGCTGCCTGGCCTAGCGATGCTGCACGCTTTGCTAGCATCTCCTTCATCTGCTCCTCCGAGGGACCCTCCCGCGCGGGACCGAGATCGCTTCGCGTTGTGAAGCCTGTGGCTCCTCTTCCGAGACCAGCCACATAGTTCTCGGGCGCGGGCATCGACAGGAAGTCGCGTCGACTCATCTTGGCGGTGGTTTTGGGGGGTGTTGACCAGAAGCGGTGGTTGCAGGCTCTGGCTGGAGCGCGGCGCAAGTTGCGCAAGGTTTACGACGTCGGGTGGAGCAGCGGTCGAACGGAAACTATGGCGGTATTACAGGGAGATACTCAGTGGTCGTGAGTGAGGGATTCGCTGGTGAAATCAGCAGTAAATTGTGTGGTAGTGGTGCCGAGACGGCGTGTTCGTTGAATGCTTCGTCGCGACTTGGATAATAATTTGAGCTAGGCAATCGCGTGTCACGTGCGCGGAAGCTCAGCCAACGCTAACCCAAAAGGTGAGTTTGCGACGGGCACACACAGTAAGAGACACGCACAATGGCTATGAGTAAGCCTTGCTACAGCTAGCTGCGTGCCCAGGCCGTCGGTTGGAGACAGAATAAAAGAACTATCTGTATTCTGACTACAAACTGCTGCGCGAAATAGTACCTAGGTATTCCAGCAACCACACGCGTATCTATTGGTTACCACGTGATACACCATGCTCATCAACTCGTCTATCATCAGCAATTACGATGCCGTCTTCTTCTGTGCGGGCGCCTTTCCGTTTGAAGCTTGAAGGGCATAGCGGGGTGACATTGGCGGTAATGGTGGAACCGGCTCCTCTGGTGTATCGCCTCTCAGGTTCCTTCCGCTACAACAGGTCAGCATACGTGTGCACCAATCTTGTTATGGCTCATCTTACCTCTTCGTTTTCCTCAATTTCCCTCCAAACCACTTCTTGAAACTCCGACTGGAAGAAGGGCGTTCTTGTTCCTTGTTGCGGGTTGAATCCGACTGTGCCATGCTGCTCCTGTGACTTGATACATGGCTGGCCTCTGGGGTTATGTCGTCGTCCTCCTCTTCCAACGGTGGAGCCCATCTCTCGACATCGCCATTGACAACTACGAACCAGCCCAACTTCTCTCCTGGCGCCACTTTGTCCCGGAGGTCTGCAATGGCCGCCCACTGGTCATCTCCCAGCCCCGCTCCCCTCATTTCCTCCACATCTGCTCCGAGTCTGATCTCATGCACAACATCGCACACATATGCGTATGGTTGATCCTTTACGGTAACATCATCGGGATCGTACTGTTCGATGAAGCGTAAATCAGGTAGCGCAGCCATCTCTTGGGGCCATTGGCTGTTGAAGTTCTCCATCAAACAGGCCGTGGTGGCAGGCGCCATTAGCCATTCTGGGGCAGCATCGTCGAGATTTTGCAGAATGACATGGATCCGAATTTGGGCGCGGGGCCACCGAAAGCCGTGAACGAGCCAGGTTGGCATGGTGAAGGTGAAGTGCTTTTCGTCTAAAGTCTCCGTTTCGGAAGAGGAGTGCCGTAGGATCAAGTCGAGCCAAAAAGCAACGATCAACGATTAGTTAGGATGTACCGAACGAGGATGCAAGCATTGGTGTGGATGATGGCGTCTTCAGCAAAGTTTTAGTTGCAAGTAGTACATGGTCTTACACGTCCTGTTATGTAGGCAGGGATCGCGTCTTGGGAGCTCATGCAGAGGTCTAGACGACTTCCGCAGGGGGGTTGGGAGAACCTTCCGCGAATGGGCGCACGCTAGGAAGAAGCAAAGCCACAGTTGCTGCAAGCGTTGGCTTAGGAGAACGAGACCAGATCGACACGGTGAATGCGATAGATCTGGGAAAAAGCCCCAGTTACCTGTTTGGTCTATGCCAATAGCAGTGTGGGGGAGCTGGGATGAAGGCAGGCACCATGGTTTGCGCTTGCCTCCCCGCTTGACGCTAATGCAAGGCAGCTCCCGTTCGCGTCGACGGGTACCGCGATGTTTCCGCGCCCGACCTCGCTGCCCACAGTTAAGAAGCCTGCGAGTCCGACCATGTGCGGCACACTTCACTCTCTGATTCTGTGTCCTTGAGATTCGTCGCCATGCCTCTGTAAGTATCCCATCGCCACACTTTTCACATCACAGTCGCTTACAATCTCACAGGCATCTGCTAGGCAAGAAGTCATGGAACGTCTACAACTCGGACAACATCGCGCGGGTCAAGGCCGACGAGGCCGCCGCTGCTGCCCGCGAAGCCGCTGATGACCAGCGCAAGCAAGAACTCGATGCTGAGCGACGCGCCGCCATCCTTCGAGGCCGGACGCCCCCACCATTCCCAGCAGAAGAACCCACAAAGGCGCCAGTATCACGGCGCTCAGGCAACACGGATGAACGCGGTCATGACAGAAAGAGGAGGCGGCTTGCGGGTGAGGATGATACCGACGCCGATATACGTATGGCCAAGTCCATCACGGCTCGGCCTGAGGATGAGGCAAAAGACGCGAAAGTGCTCAAGCTACGGAGTACCGCCTCCGATGCCCCGTTAGAAGACCATGCCGGCCACATTGATTTGTTTCCGGTGGACATGAAGGAGGCCGTCAAGCGTGAGAGGAATGCTGAGGCAGAAAAAGAAAAACGCAAGAAAGAAAAAGCCAACCAAGACCAATTCACAATGCGCTTCTCCAATGCCGCGGGAAGGGGAGGCATCGACCGACCCTGGTACGCTGCCGTGCAAAAGCCTGCACCCGCCACTGGAGACAAACAGGACTTGGCACTCTATGAAGGTTTCGCGAATAAAGACGTCTGGGGCAACGAAGATCCGCGTCGCAAAGAACGGGAGCAGGCGCGCATATCAACGAACGACCCTTTCGCCTTCATGCAGAAAGCGCAAACACAACTAAAAAAGTCGAAGCAGGATAGGAAGCAATGGGCTGCAGAGCGTGACCGTGAGCTAATGGAGCTTCGGTCAGCTCAGGAGCGAGAGGAGAGGAGGAGTCGGCATCTCAAGAGGAAGAGGCGAGACGTCGACGACGACGAGCATCAGACGCCCAAGAAGGAGGCCTGCTCATCCTCGCGCCAGAAGCATCGCCATAGGAGCCCGAGTCGTAGCCGTGACAGGCACGAGCATAGGTCTTCGCATCGCAGTGACAAGCGACAAGCTCATAGCAAGAGTAGGGAACGCGAGGGAGACCGCTACAAGCACCGTGATCGACGGAACGAGGAGCTTCAGAAGGCTTTCATCTAGTAGCGATCAGATGCACTACATATGAGTGCAGGTCGTTATAGGCAATCCCTTTGGTGTGCTATTACCATTCATTAGGCTCAACATACTACGTTCATGAAGGTGTCGTGAAGAATGGGCTCAGCCTCTAATCAATCAACGTCTTTGTCGTCCCTTCTATTATTTAATGGGCGGATTCAATCATCTTGGATCCAGTGTGTGTTGCGGGAGTGCTGACAATCGAGTTTTTATCCTGATTGACCATCTTACGCTTCACCAACTTCAGGCTTTCCATTATCCATTCCGAACTCGAAAGTTCACTGACCAATTCGAGAAGCAAGGCTGCGCGATTGTGCCCCTTCCTCCAAACCCCGAAGAGATTGTGCTGAATGGGAAGAGCAAGTGCGCAGTGCCGCTAGATTATCCCGACCCCAGCCATCTTTGTACCGGGGTTGATCAACGCATAGCAGTGGTGTTGAGATCGAGTGAGTCGGGTTCTGGATCCTCATATGGACTACGTGCTGGTGACTGCAGAGACCTCAGGCTGATCAAGAATCTTGCATTCGTGAGACTGGTCGCCAGACGTTCAATGAGCTGAGTCGCTCTGATGCTGTCAGGTGGTAGTTGCAGTTGGGCACAGAATAAATCAATTGATAGCGTCTTACCGGTTAGCTTGCAAGACGTGCCTCCGTTCGCATCTGTCATACTGAACATCCTCTTCAACGAGGTTATGCGGCACAGCTCGCATGCCTTCCTCGGACCACTGTGCCGTCTCATCCGGAGGGGCGACTATCTACCAGAACACACCACACATCTCCCACGCACCTACAACACATCCACACACGTTTGAAGATGGACGACACCTCAACAACAAACAATGTAACGTTCCAAGTCCTCTATCGCATCCCCTTCCGTTACCTCTACATACCCGGCCTGTACATCCTGCTGCTCGGTTTCTTCACTTTCGGCCACGCATTGCACACAGTTTGCACGCACCAGGACCCAGGCGGATACTACAAATTCTTGATCTGGCTCGTCCTCGTATTTGGGTACCTCGTATCTCATGCCGGCGCCCATCTCTGTGTGATCTGGCTCACCTTCAGGGACCTGCAGTTGCCGGATATGAGAGTCATGACCGATTCTGCAAAGCGCACAAACACGGTCCTCCTGAGCATCGCGAAGCTCGTTCCGTGGCGCTACACGTATATACCTGGTCTGTCTCTCGTCGTTCTCGGCATCCACGTTTTTACGCAAACACTGCGCTTGCATCAGGCGCATTCTGGTCCTGCGGACTGGGATACGATGTTGCACATTCACTTTCGCACGGTGCAGGGAGTGGCTCTCGAATTGGCAGGCTTTGTCGTTTGTATGGGGTCGTATGTTTTCAAGGGTGTGGAACTGGAGGATGCAGAAGAGACGCAGCAGAAGGGCCAAGATATCAGCAATGGGGGCGCTTTTGGACGGAAGGTGGACGTCTCAAGTGAACATGATGGTACGCGTCGAACGATGGATGTACGGCATGGAAATAGGAGGGCTTCCTTGGATGGTATAGAAAAGAGTCGCTGGTAAGAAGTTCAAGCAGGTAGCTTCAACTGCGCAGCATGGTTGACGTAGCTCAAATCTGGGTCGACAGCTTCGAAACCTTTGATCGTACGTTGGACGTCTTCTTTGCTACACACTATTAATCAAGGATCGCTACCAGTGAACCGCAGCGGCAAATGGTCATTTCAGCTGGTGAAGTGTTACACTGCGCTTGGTGCATATCAGGTGTACCAGAGATCGCCTGAGACTACTGTAGCCCTGAATGAGTATCTTGCGGCGAGAGTGCTCAGCAGGTACCTAAGTTCGGCTGCTCATGCGGTGATACCCAAGGTGTATGTAGATCGCAAGCGACCTGTCGCAGTGTTGAGTCGTGCTAGCGGTGGCTTGCTGTTCGACGGCCTTGAACGCATCGTATCCTTTAGTGATCTTAGTGTCCTCCGCTGTGCCACTCGGTATGAAAATCTCTTCGAAGACCTACACGGTGTGAACGGTAGGTATGAAGTGTTCGTTAGAGAAGACCAGTAACCCATCTCAGTGTTCAGTGACAGTTCCATGGTCCAACTTCGGGAGGCAGCATACCTAGGTAGCCTGCACAGGGTTGACGGCCCAAGGCCCCCCATACCAACGTCTCGTTGCCTGCCATCGTGACTGCGGGGGTCGCAAAGGGATATTATCATCCAGCATGTCGGCGACTATGTAATAGTACAGATCGGGGAAACCGCAAACTTGAGTACGACCCAATCGGCAAGAGCGCCGCGGGAATTGCGGGAGCGGGGGCGTTCCACCCAGCCACCAGGTAGCCATCATGCGCGATAAGCATTCTGCGCGTTACCAGGTTTTCATGCCGAAATCGCGCGCTTCTTGACTCGTAAACAGATGTTGCAAGCGGGTTGTAAGTTGCTAGGCTTGATCACCTAGGCAGGGAACGCGGGCAGTCGATTTCATCTTTAGAGGCCAAAGAGATCTAGGTTCCCACCGCGGTCCTCCATCAAGGGCATGACGCTGGGGATCATGCGACTACGAGGAGCTCCTTCGCACGCGACAAACATGATGGACATTCCCACGAGCATGTCATACAGCTCGTTTGCGTGCTTCGACTTGTGGCGGCTTAGATGACCCGCATGTGTTTCAGGTGAGTTAGCGTCAGGTACCAGCCTAGACAGCGGCCTTTCAAGGTGCACCGGACCGTGGAACGGAGATTTCACGCATATCCACACGCTGGCGGTCCCGAGTCCGATTGGCGAGGCTGCATCTCGATGATATCTGTACGCGATGGCGCGAGAGATGAGTGCAACCGGCTGCAAGCATGCCTAGGTAGATGCATATGTTTTGACTATATACTGTTTGGTGATTGTCGAGGAGACCTGTCACATTATAGAAATTAGTGCGCTCTATTCTTCGTTGCTTGTACTGCTGCATACGTATGATATGACGAGGACTCGACTCTCGTAAATGAAAATGTATCATGTATTGCCAGGTACATCCTCCCACAGACTAAATGCTCCGAACGGTTCCCGAAAAGGGGACACTAGTCTTAGTAGTCGCTGCAAGTACATACATACCCACAAGCCGATCGCTGACGCACTGATCTACTAATAACGTGGTTAGATGGCAATCACGCAAAAGCCCGTAAACTTGAAATCGATGCAAAGAGGAGGCCTGATCGTCTATCACGGTAGATTGATTGGCGACTCGAAGGTTACTTTCGCGTACTGGGCACGATGGCGTGCACTAATGAAATGGCGTTGGTGGTACGCTGTCTAACGGCGGAGTCAGATCCGGTGTCAGTCACGACGTGTTGAGCAAGGTTGAGCCACACACCCGAACCCGCAAGCGTTCTGAAATCAAGGTCAGCCCTACCTTGCACCGGGATACTTAGTCTTCACTGTCTCTTCAGTCCGGGGGTTGTCTTGGAATCTCGACACTCCTGTGTACATGCCGTGCGCGTGGCCTCTGAGTTTGTGATACAAACCAAACATTCTGGCACTACAAGTCCAAACATACCCATATCACGAACCTTGATCCCGGCATAATTATGGCTTCTGGAACCGCGCTCACGCCAGCCATCATCGCAACATGGCCAATACCTAACTATGCTGACCCAGTCTCGCAAAGAGGCAGTGTCGAAGCTGCAATATACGCCACAACCATCCCAATGGTGCTTTTTGTCGCTGGCAGAATCTACGTTCGGGCGAATCAGAAGTCAGGTGTCGGAGCCGATGACTGGATTATGGTTGGCGCAGCGGTATGTTCGCCCTATGCTCTTATGCTACGTATCTAACATGTATAGGTCTTCGCCTTAGCGATTTCTGTGTGCTTATTAGTTACAACCACCAACTCTCTTGGGCGTCATCTCTATGATGTGAACCCGATGACGTTTGTGAGCTCTGCAAAGGTATGCAATTACCAGTGGTTTCAATATACATACTGATGGCTTCTAGTACAACGTTGCGAGTGTCACGATGTACAATGCTTCTATGACACTCACAAAGCTTTCCGTCTGTATGACGTACCTGAAGCTTTTCCCCTCGAGAACGAACAAATTGTTCTGTTGGACGATGATCGGGTACCAGCTTCTGTGGGGTGTCATTTCGTCGGCACTCTACATTCTGCAATGCGTGTAGGTCATGAACCCTAGGGCAGATGTTTGATCCTGACTAATTGATCTGTCCCAGTCCAATCCAGTCACTCTGGGATTTCACAGTTGTCGACAAAGTATGTTTGGACTCGCATCAATTGCTCACCGCGAGCGGCATCTGCAATGTAGTGTCGGACTTTGTGGTGTTCCTGTGGCCAGTCGCGCCACTGTGGCAGGTCAAGTTACCGCTATCACAACGAGTGCATCTGGTGGCGGTTTTCTCTTTCGGCGTCCTGACATGCGTCGGTGGCATCTTGAAGGTCGTTTGGTCGCAGGATTACTTCAAGACATGGGATACGACATGTGAGCAGTACCGTTCCACAATAGAGTGTCATCGTGCTAACATAGCCTTCTCGCAGGGGTTGCGTCTCGCGTCACCATGGCATTGTGCATCGAATTCAACGTTGGTATCATGAGCGGCTGTTTACCTTGTCTCCGTCCATTCCTAGCAATGATGGCTCCTGGAATCTTCGCTGGACCATCGGCGGCACACAGCGGCAACGCAGCGAGTTCTGGCGGAGCATCCTGGCGCAAGTCTCCCTTTCGGTTTGGAAACTCCAAACTATTCAAGCTAGGCGCGGGCAAGCCGTCAGATCGTGGTGAAGATTACGAGTTCACGGATGCGGAACATGCGGGAGGTGCCCGCGCTTGGGCTGCAGGCGGAAAAGAGGTGCCACAAGCTAGCATCGGCACCGTGTCTGGGTCTGGTGTCTCAGTGAGCAGAGATGAGAAGTTGCGCGATGGTTATGATTCGCCGGGTGTTGTCACCAATGATGCGACTAGTGAGGAGTGGATCATGAAGGAGGACTCTTCTAGGTAGCTCAACAAGGCGTGGTATATATCAATCATTAAGTATGGTCTTGAGAGCCCATGCCGAAAGCCAACACGAGGGTATATGGCGACACATTCGATGACTGGGAAGGTCGGCGAAAAGTGAAGCAGAGCACTTTGGCTCAAAGTCCTAGAGCTGTCAATAGCCTTCGAAGTCATGACATAAGCAATGCTTCCAAGTACCAATTCAGATAACGCATCGAAGGCGAACGAACCTCGGAACCTTGTACTATCGGTCCTTGTGATAGATGCGCAGTGCTCGTGTCGATGTATGCGTGCGGCCAGCCACCAGAACTATGTATATCCAGGGAACTCGCAACCTTGACATGAACGAGCTTCATGCCTACGATTGCGTACCGCTGCGATGAGCTGATGCCATAGGCGCTCGTGCATGTGCTGTATGCGCGCCTCGCCGCGACTAGCTTCGCTTCTAGCCTCATCCCAACGCGCAGGGTACTGAGCGCACCTCAAAGCAAGTTGTGGTGTCGGCTCTGGAGCGTCGCTCTCGCGGAAACCTATCCGGTGGACTTGATCATGTCGACCAAGTACCAATATAATGTGTCTCCGCCCCTAGTTGTGATCCAGGCAGTCCTATGGCGATAGACGGGATTGTGACGCGCGGTCGAGCGGTTCTCACGAGCTTTTCCGTAGATGCGCTGGGTATACGATGGTGGAAATGTGCTGCGATACGATTGCAGAGATGCCTACACGGGTGCTCATGTGGACGTGACCGCTGAGGAAGTGTGAATGTCGACTGGTCGTGTAGCTCATCGGAAGCGGATTTCGGGGGGTATTCCTATCGCATTGGTTCGGAGTGGACCACATAATTAGCGCAGTACGGTCAATATGTCGATGTCAAAACATGGTACATAAGTTTGGAAGGACTTCGTGATTGATCCGGGCGGTAGCTCCAGGGCTGTTGCTGGAGCGGAAGCTCTGTCTTGGTTCAGAGGCCTTGGGCGACAAGCCGGACGTGCGCGCCGACCACAGTAATCCCGAATTACCCCACTAGTGCGAGTCTGTCCTTTCCACCCACCAGCATCTGGTAGAGGTTATGCATCCATCTGCTTCGATAGCATGTATCATACCGCATTCATACAGACAGGGGTTTGAGCACGCGAAATGGGCATTATCATAAGAAGCTGTACACTTGATGCTTGTTGTGTGATGGTCATAGCGCTGAAGTCCAGCTTGAGCCGCACTTGGCGCACGCAGTAATGCCAGCCCGAAGGAATGAAGGATCCCCTTCTACGCACGCTAGCCATCAGTGCTTCTTACGACCCTTCATCGAACGTCGACCCTTTGCTCTTGCCAGAGTATCGTCATCATGATCACTCGCGGCGGCCGCATAGTCAGTCGCATCGAACGCGCCAAAATCCACGTTCTTCACTTCGGGAAAGACGCTCTCATGGTATTCCAAGGCCTAGAATCATGTCCTCTACCACCGCTTTACAGTTTCACCATGTACTTCACCCACCCAGACGTCAACCAGGAAAACGTTCAGCCTGTCCAGCTCTTCAAAGCTATCCGAGAAGGCTGCTCGCCCGATCATTGCCCCTTCCGTTTGGAGTTGGTGTTTTTGCATGTTCCAAATGCAGAAGTCGCTAACGAGGCTTGCATTGCTCATTATCGCGAGGAGAAGCGCAGCCGAGGCGACTATACGCGTCAAATCGAAGCAATTGAGTCCTCAACCACGACCAGCCGTGAGACTAGCGCAGATAATCTACCTGGCTTAGCACCCAGTTACATCGACAATCCTGCCCTCGACTATTACCATGGTCTTATCTTCAGCTACCATGGGCCTGACTGGACCAAAGATGAACAGCGTGCCTGTTCTATCTGCTTCGACCCTATACCACAAGACGTGTATAGTTCGATCGTGGAGGGAGATCTTGGGGACGATGAACCTGAGATTCTTCCACCAGTTCACATCACTCTGAAACCCATACGCGATACGGAAGATTCTCTCATCATACCGATCGGGGAACAGATGGAACTTACGTCACATGGTCCTACAAGCAATGTCACGAACGGGCCATGGCAGCGGGCTTTCAAACGTGGATGGTCTACCTGGTGAAAGGAACCAGTCCTGGACACCAAGCGATGGATATGTTCTCGTAATGTTATGTGTTCGTGATTGAGATGTAGAAGTATAGCAATCCCATCCCGACCACGGGCCTCGTGAAGTTGAGTAAGTTGCAACAAATCATAAGAGCGATGAGAAGCTAACGGGCAGATTCTCATTCCACGACTTACGCTGCTTGCGTTCATTGCCAAGGTTGTGCTTCGAAGCGGGTAGATTGAGCCTATCGAAACCAACCACATCCTATCGTTGAGGTTACCCAGCATTGATCACAGGATTATTGCGTACTACCGGCGACCAATATGGGATTTGCGAGCCAAGTCAGCCTTGTCCCCAGTCGCACACGTCTCACACGGTGAGGTCAGCTTACAACCGTGACAATACATAAGGCATCATTATCACCCGTAAGTACGCAGTCAGCATGGCTTCAACACTCCAGTCGATAGAGTTAGCCGAACTATCGGCACGGCCACTTCTCAAAATCAAGGTTAGCGAAGCAATCGACGAGCCCAATTTCATCGCCCGAAGTGGTTTTATAAGTGGTAGCAATGCGCCATCAAATACAGGGCCGAAATCCCAAAGAGCCGCCGGGAGTCAGGAGAATAGAAATTTCGCCGGGCAGGCGAAGAACACGTGCCGAACAGCGCTAGCGCGCTTGGGTCTCACATGGAGGCGTTGTATCGAGGCTGTAAGCCGTAATTGGAACAGGAGCTGGACGTTGGAGACACTGAGTCTTATCGCCTCAATTCTTACGCTTGCCGGACTCGTTTCCACACTCCTGGCCCATCAGAATAAACCTCTTCCGCAATGGCCTCAGCTGGTTACAATAAACTCCATCATATCGCTATTTTCTCTGCTCATGAGGGCATGCGTGGGTGTCATGTTGACCGAAGGTGATCTCCTATCTGAGCGTTATAAGCTTCAAAAGCTGATTTATGGGACAGGGATAAGTCAGTGCAAGTGGAACTGGTATCATAAAGTCAGGAAATTGGATCACATCGAACGACTTGATTCAGCGAGCCGTGGTTCTTGGGGCTCCATCAATTTGCTGTGCCACTTGAGACCATCGCAAATATAGTACCCGCCCTACGATCAGTCTTACCTCAGACAAGACTAATTGTGTGCAGTTACCTCGCTGTACTCGGCGCCGCTGTCACGATCATGTCGTCCCTGCTCGGCTTCTTTTCGCAACAGCTCGTGCAATTCCAAGATTGCCTTCAGCAAGACACAGCCGCGTCGGTCAAAATATCGAGAACCAACTACTACAATCAGATTGGAGGTACAATGCAGGCTAACGCACCAGCGGAGTATGCCCCGATGGCAGCAGCAATCAGGGTCGGCATACTTCAACCGGTCGGAGATTTGACCAATACACTCTCTTCCGGCTGTAGTAGCGGCAACTGCACCTTTTCACCTAAGGGCAGTGCATCATTCTCGACCTTAGCTTTTGGTCACTTCTGTAGCAACATTACCTCAAGCATTCGCATAGTGAATGAGACCTATTCGACGGAATACAATTGGACTACGGCATACCTGGCGCTGGATTATGAAGATTATAAAGACGGCAACACCTTGGAATGGTCACGAGAAGATGGTGAAGAGCCTGTCATTCGCTCCTGGACCTCGCTCACCCCATCCGCCCTGACCGCAATATACTTTCTTTTCAGGTCTTCCAATCGCGACACAGATTGGAGGGCTGTCAATTGTTCACTATTCCCAACGATCAACACGTATGCAGCTAGGATCACCGATGCCATTCTGGAAGAGCAACTGATTGAGAACACGTATCTTGAAAGCATATCGGCACAGTTCCATGAACCGCCCGTTTTGGATGTTGATTATTTCAACACGGTGTTTACATGGACCCATGCGATGATAACCAACTACACCATACGGAACGGCATAAGAACATCATGCGAGGGCTCCGACAGCCCCAGTACTGGGCTGTTCAGATTCATGAAACATAGCGACGAGTCCACTTACATCAACGGCACCGGTCATACGAATCCAAGCGCGGGATGGAAGTGGTGGTACTTTCCACCGGATTGCGTGTGGCTTCTTACCAAATTTTCGGAAATGACTATAAGCGATGGCCTGACAGCTACATTTGACCAGAAAAACCTCTCAATAAACTTTCACGAGGGAACAGTAGGCTCAGTTCACTTGCGTGTACTGTTCGAGGAAGGCAACATCACATTCGACAGCATTGAAAGACGAATAGAGAACCTCGCGACTTTGATGACTTCTGTCATTCGCACTCACGGTAGCCCCGTGCCCCTTGAAACTCCTCCTGGGTCGTCATCTCCAGTTCTTTCCGCCGACGGGCAGATGTGGGTTAACACAACATGTGCGTACGTACGATGGTCTTGGATCGCCTATCCTGCTGTTATGATTGCTCTAAGTGGTGTTTTCCTTATGTTGGTTGCGATTGACAACCGCGACACTCAGCGCGATCGGCTTTGGAAAAGCTCGTTCCTCGCTGCTCTCTTCTGCGAGGTCGAACTAGACAAAAGACCACAGGGGATAGCAGATATGAAAGCGAAAGCAAGGACAGCAGGTGTTACTCTAGAGAAAAGAGGCTCTGGGTTGAAGCTAGCTTAAAACTAGTAAAGGCTATATAACTAATGTCAATCCCTGCAAATAGACACTTTCTCAGATTAGCTCTCGAGTTTCACTTGAGCAATAAGCAAAAGATAACAAGCAAGTTGCATGTTAGGTGGTCGCTGAACATAGTTCGATGCTCCAATGGCATCGTGTGTACCCGCGGAACGCATCGTTACGGCAACTCCGGAATTGACAGATGCAAAGCGACGAGTGTTGAGCTCGTAGTGCGCATCATGATGAACGCCATCTTCAGCCTTGTGGGGAAGCAATAACCTTGGCAGGTTTAATTATAGCCTAGCGTTGGGTTCATCGGGTCTAGCCCGAGAGAACTCTAACACCACTTTCGCTTCACGAGTCAGGCCTTGCTTGGAAGTCTCCTATCCACGATGTAATATATTCTGGTCGCTCGCTCTCATTAATCTGGTAATGCGTCCCCATTCGCCGACCGTTTCTTAACCCAAGTCACTCGTTCCGACGGTTCTTCTACACGATGCGTTCTTCGATATTATTAGCCGTTCCGGCCCTTCTATTCCTTAATGTCAATGCGTTGCGCGTCAGCACCTCGAGTGTTTGCGGTAAACAATCCTGGAATACGCTTACTTGCAAGAATTCGTCCTGGGGAAACTGTTGCTCGAAGAATGGACGTTGTGGTTCCACGCCACAGCACTGCGGAACTGGATGCCAGGCTAAATTTGGAGATTGCAAGTTGCCAGTATCTTCAGCACCCGCGGTCATCGTTTCCTCAGCACCTGCGACGTCATCGAAAACACTTGCAGTATCCTCGACGATAACTGCAGTGTCATCGGCAGTACCCGCAGTGTCATCGGCAGCACCCGCAGTATCATCGAAAGTACCCGCAGCATCAGCGGCCCCGGTTACGGGCGGAAAGATCTCCACTGACGGAACTTGCGGCGGAACTTCTGGCTTCACCTGCGTCGGCTCTTCATTTGGCAATTGCTGTAGCGCGTATGGATGGTGTGGAACGTCCGCCGCCCATTGCGGCACTAGCTGCAATGCAGCCTTTGGAAACTGCGGAGCGGCGGCATCTTCATCGACCTTGTCCACGACTGCAGTTCCAACTGCGACCTCGGCAGCTACACCAGCACCCACTCAGAAGATCTCCGTCGACGGAAGTTGTGGCAGCGGAGTGACATGCCTAGGCTCTTCATTCGGCGATTGTTGCAGCGCCTACGGGTGGTGGTAAGCTCTCAATGTCCCCTCCCTCTCTCTCTCATACTAACATCGATTCGCAGTGGAAGCACCGCCGCATTCTGTGCAACAGGCTGCCAAGCTGGATTCGGAAAGTGCGATATTCCTCCCCCCAGCCCGACTCCAAGCAACACGTGTGGCATCGAAGGCTTCGCCAATGTTGAGGCATACTACGCTTCTTCGTTCAACTTGATCGATGCGACCGATGTTTCGACTTGTGCGACGCTATGTTTGGCCGAAGCAGAATGCAAGAGTTATCTGTTCAACCCAAAGCTTGGAAATTGCGCGTATCTTATGAATTCGCTAGAGCAGGGAGAGTTCATTGCCACAAGTGGCACGGATCAGCTTTTCTGGGAGAGGTCCTGCGCTGAGGCGAAGTAGACTTAGTAGCAAGATAAGCATAAGAGGCACCTAGTCCTTGCGCGTTACATTCGGGAACGATGTGCAAGGTGTTCGGACTAGGACAGCGGCTAATTGTAGCTTCTATCGCACCGCTCTACGCGTGTGTAGACGTTACGCTACTTCGTACAATACTATTCTAGTGCTAGAATTTATTTTCTAAATATATACTACTATTATATTTTTAATATATGTATAGTAGTTAATAAGACTAATAGAAAGAGGTATAAAATTTATATTAACACTATCTTTTATAATAATTCTAGAAGAACTTTTAAAAGTATTTATACTAGTCTAATTTTAAAAAGAAAAGTAAAATAAATATTATATAACTAAGTAAAGCTTTAGTAAGTAAAAGTATATAACTATAATAAAACTAGTTTCTTACTAATAGTTAATTAAATTCTTTTTTAATACTCTAAAGTATATATAAGTATAGTATTTAGTATTAGATCTAAGTAACTTATATTAAATATATTATCTAATTCTTTAATATAATTTTAAATAAAGTAATAGTATAGATTTATATTATTTTAGTATATAAGTACTAAAAAGTAGCTTTATTAATTAATTACTATTATAGTTACTATCTACTATATTTATATATTAAGATTATTATAATTTTAAGTATAATATTTTTAGTTTTAATAAGAGTTTTTTTTTATTTCTAAAAAATACTATATAGCTACCTTAAGTTTAAAGCTATTACTACTTTAAAAAGTAGTAGTACTAGTAGAGAGTAAGAAGATACTAGAAGTAATATTATAATAATATATAGCTAGTATATATATAGTTAATATTAGGTAGTTTAGAGTATAATAAGAAGTTAGTTAGAAATTAAAGATTATATATATAATAGTATAAAAGAGTACTTAAAGAGCTAAACTAAATTATACTATTATTCTAATATATAAAAGAAATAGTTAAATAGTAATAATAAAAGTAATATTAAGTATATAAAAGAGTATCTAAGAAAACGTTATATCTCTATTACTAAGACTTAAATAGAAATATAATAATAATAATAAATAAATAGATTAAAACTCTTTTCTATAATAAATATAAACACTTATATCTAGTACTAAACTAGAAGAATAAATCTTAATAACTTATCTTCTAAACTTAAGCTAATAAAGAATATTTAGTATTATACTTATATAGTACTAAAAGTATATAGAGTTCTTAGACTAAGTAAATATATATTAGAATATGTATTTTTAAAATATTAAGTATTATAAATAATTAATATTATAGTTTCTTATGCTTAGTACTAATTACTATAGATAAGCTAATAAGTAATTATAACTTATTTCTAATAGATTAAGAAAAGTAGATAAATAAAATATACACTTAAGTTACTATTATAGTAAAAAATAAAGTACTATTAAAGAAAAAAAGCTAGATAACTATAGAAAAGCTAATATAGTAGAAGATACTATAGAAAATACTATAGCTATAATAAAAGTAGTTATCTAAATATTAATAGAATTAGTTTAGGTATATCTATATAATATTATAATTATATAGTAGATATACGTTTAAAGTAGTTACTATTTAGAGTAATATACTATTATTATTATTAGAAGTATTATAATTATTAGTTAGTAGAGTTATTCTATCTTAGACTAGAGTTTAGATTACTAGTCTAGTAATACTAAAGTACTAAGATCTTAAGAAATTCTAGCTTACTTAACATTATATAGTTAGTAAAAGAAAAATTTAGAATATTATATTTCTAGTAATTATCTAGAAAATTTTACTTTTATTAAGTTAGTTTAAAAATACTATAATTATTAGCTTATATAATCTATTATATTTATTATTTTCTATTCTATATACTATAACCTCTATAGTCTATAGAGTAATACTTTTACTTTCTCTATCTATAATTATATATTTTATAGAGTATATATCTTACTAAGTTAAAGTTAATAAATTTAACTATTATAATATATTAATTATAATAACTAATAGAGATAAAAGATCTAATATAGCTTTCTTAAAGTAACTATAATATTAAAGTATTAATCTAGTAAATAAAATACTAGTAATAGATCTTTTTCTATATTATAATCTAGCTATAACCTTAAAATAAGAATAAGTATTTATAATATAGCTTTGTTTATTATAGAGCTATAAAAGAATAAGAAAAAATATAAAATTTACTAGAAGAAAATTAAAAGTAGTAACTACTTATCTTTAATAGTTTATATATATCTCTAATTTAGAGTTAACGTTCTTATAATAATATCTTAAAAGATATTAAAAGCTATTAAAAGACTTTAAGCTAGTCTCTTTTAGAACTACTTAAATTATTATAATATTAAATAAACTATTAATTACTATTAGTACTAGAATATTTACTAGTCTATACTCTAGATTAACTCTATACTTACTTATCTAAGTTTCTTTATACTTTAATAAAAATTAATTTTAATTCTATAAATAGAACTACTTTATTTATTCTATTACTATAAACTATAGCTTAACTATTATTTCTATTCTCTAAGTAGCTAATAATTAAAATATAATTACTTTCTAAGTAATACTATATTAGTAGCGCATAAGTAGACTATTTAGCTTAGAATATTTAAAATAGAAGTAAACTCTTTAATTAGTAGATTAAAGCTACTCTCTTATTAGCTATAGCTACTAACTTTATTATAAAAGTTAGTGTTTTGTACCTACTATAGTAGTAAGCTAATATAATATATTTTATCTACTTAATACGTAGTATATTAGATAAAAGTAAAAGATATTAGATAAAAGTAAAATAATTATATATAGCGTAAGATATAAGACTATATAAGTAAGTAGTAAGAGTCTAAAGGTTTACGTAACTCTTCTACTTTAAAAAATCTTTTTACTACTCTCTAGCACTAGCTAGAATTATTAAGTAGCTTAACTTTATCTAAAGTTATATTAGATTCTAATATTTCTATTATTATACTTATACTAGCTTTAGTAAGAATTTAATACTACTTCTATTTATATAATAGTGTTTACTTACTAGAAATAGCTTCTAAGTACTTTTTTATCTTTATTAAAATTTAAATTACTCTTTTCTAAAGTTTCTTTTAATTTAGTCTACTACTAGTATATATAGCTCTTTACTATACTACTTAAGTAGAGCTTTACTTATATTTTAATAATATATATATTATAATATAGATAAACTAACCTACTACTTTAGAAACTATACTTAATTATTATATTATCTAAAAAAAGCTTTTATTTAAAAGTTTACTAATCTATACTACTTCTACTACTATAGAAATTTAATTACTTAAAGGCTAGCTTATTAAATAATATCTTTCTTCTATTAATAAAGTTTATTAAACTTAAGTTATTCTCTCTAGACCTAAGAGATAAGGTATATAGTGTACTTTTTTAAAATTACGTAATTATATAATAACGTAATTATATAATAACGCGTTACTATATTAGACTCTAAATTTAAACTTAAAAATCTCTAATATAAGCCTTAATTTATAACTTATAACTTTGTAATACTTATACTTATACTACTAATATAATAATTACTATATACGTAACTATAACACGCTAACTACTTTATATTTATAATATAGTACTAATAGCTATCTAGACTATTAACTAGTAATATTAGTACTAGTTTTATATAATTACGTAATACTAAAAAGAAACTAAGTAAGCTATAGTAAGCTTAATACTAGTATAAAGTATCTAAACTAATCTAAGATATCTATATAAAGCTTATATAATTACTTATATAATTACTATTATAATTACTAGTAACTTATATCTTATACGTAATTATCTCTAAGTCTAGCTATATTAGCTACTATATTATATAATCTTTATAGTTTAATACTATACTCTTTATATATTTAGTACTTTTTAAATTAACTAAAGTACTACTTACTTTTAGCTATTAAATCTACTACTTACTATAAAGTTAATAAATACTTACTTATTAGGCGTTACTAGTACTCTATTTACTTTAGCTACTAGTTTAGTATTTAGTATTAGAGTTATAAGAGCTACTCTAAAGTAATTATATAAGTAGTAGAAAAAAGGTTTATATAAATAAGAGTCTATATACTTAGAAAATATAAGCTTACTATATATTTTAAATATTTATTAATTTATTTTATAATAGTAATACTATTAAAGTTAAAGTACTTACTCTAGTAGTATACTAGCTATATATCTATAGCTAAAGTTTATATAATAGCTATTATAAAGTAGCTAGTATAGACTATAATATTAATTAAACTACTTATATATATAGTAAGATTATTTAAGTTTATGTTTTTTATAATACTAAGCGTCTAAGTATTTAAGATAAGAATATTCTTTATAAGTATAAAAAAAAAGTTAATTTAGACTAAGTATTATTTATTAAAGAAGAAGTAAAATATATTTAAAATTTTAAAAAGTTAGAGAAAAAGATTTATAGTAAAGAGAAGTATTATTTAAGTATATAAGCTTTTATATAAATACTATATAAGATAGCTATTTTCTAAACTATAGTATTAACCTCTATAAAGATATTTACCTTTATACTAACTATAGTTATTTATCTACTTCTATAGCTAATAAAAAGGCTTTTAGTTAATATTATACTATCTTCTAAATTCTAGCTCTTTTACTAATAAGAGCTACTTATTATTACTATTAGTTTCTACCTAAGTAATATAGAATAGAAATATACTCTTATTAGTAAAAACTAATAGACTCTTAAAAAAAAGAAAGAAAAAAAAATTAGTCTCTACCTAGTTCTAAAAGCTTATCTAGACGTATATTTCTAGAATTTTAATATTTCTATAGCTCTATAGCTTACCTATTACTATCTTTAAGTTTTCTAAGTTCTTTAGAAAAGCCTTTATTACTATTACCTTCTATAAGTATATTACTATTATTATTAAAGTACTATATTTATAGTAAATATTATAAAAAGAGTTCTATTAATACTTATTACTATATTATAGTAAATATAAAGTAATTAGAAAATATATCTATATTAAGATTACTATATAGAGTTACTAGACTATATTTTATTACTTTGCTCTGTATTAATATTCTACTATAATAAACTTAAGTTATAGTAAAAAGTAAAAGTTAGTTTTACTTACTTTTAATACTTATAGAAGAAATCTATAATAAAATAGTTATTATTAGTTTTAACTAATAATATCTTATTAGTAAAGTATACTATAAAAGAAGAAATAATAGTAGTAGGTATAGAAATAATTAAAAAAGTTACAAGATTTACTATAATATAATTACTTATAATAATCTTTTAAGATTCTATATTAATAGTAAATAGTATTTATATAATTTTTAGATTAGTAATAAGATAACTTAGTAAAGAATTTAAATAGTAGTATTAAATTAATAGTAAAAATAGATTTTAGACTTATAATTACTTTAGAGACTTAAAAAAGCTTAACTTAAATAGTATAGCCTTTATAATAAGCTTTAAGTTACTATTAGTATTTCTAAAATATCTCTATAGTTCTAAAAGCTATAGAAATATAAAATATAAAAAAAGTATACTTCTACTAAAGTTATAGTATATATTTTAACTATATACTCTTTAACTATATTTCTATATTAGTTATAAGTATATAAGTATTTATAATTAGATTATAGTTTTATAAAGTATTTAGTATATAAATATTCTTATAACTTACTTTAGTATTATAATAGCTTAATAGCTACTCTCTATTTTAAAGACTTAACTACTCTAAAAGTAGTAGCGCTAAAACTCTAAGTCTAAGCTTACTTACTTTTAGAACGTAGTAAAACTTTATAAAATATATTTCTTAGTATACTAGTAATAGATCTTACGTTTTTGTAATTAGCTTAGAGTTATATAATTCTTAGCTTACTAATAAACTTTTACTAGTAGTTATACTTAATTTAATTCTAAATACAAGACGTAAATAGGTTTTTGTTAATAAAAGAGAAATAATATAGAAGTTAGGCTTTAATAGAACTTATAAGAATATTAACACTATAATTTAATAAAAAAATAAAGATTAGAAATATAGAAAAGGTTCTAATTATTATACCTTCGAAATTACTAGAGAATACAGTATTTGTAGAGTATTTTCTTAAATAAAGTTTTTCTTTACTAGCTTTAAAAAGAAAAACTATATTAAGCTTAATAATAAAAAGATTTATAAGATATAAGTTAAGATTAAAAATTTAAATAATTATTATATATATTTTTAATAATTATTAAAATACTATATTACTTTTAACTTTAATAAACTAAACTTCTAATAATATATTAATAGACTTAGTATAAAGAGAGGTTAAAATATTAGGTAAAACTTATATCTTTAGTACTAGTAGAAATTTAATACTTAAACTATCTATAGATCTATTTAGAATTATTAGATCTTACTATTATTATAGTTTTTATATAAGTAAAAATTATATTACATTTATTTTATATACTAGAATTTTTATTAATAATAATAAAGTAGTAGTTATTTTATACTATTATAGATAATAGTATATTAAAGTAAAATAGAAAGCGTAGTTATAGTAGCTATTATTAAGACAAAAAGTATAATTATAGTAAGTATATATTTAATAGCTAAGATATAGTAATAATTTAAAAGAGTTTTTATTAATATAAGAGAGTATAGTAGCTTAAAAATATAATAGAAGTAGTTTATAAGTAGTTTTAGTTTAAGAGATTAAGTATATTAAAATAGTAGTTAGCTAGTAAAGTCTCTATAAAAACTTACTATAGAGAGATAATTTTTTTTTTATAATTTCTAAATTATAGAATATCTATATATATTAACTAAACTTTAAAACTATAGAAAGATAATATATATTTCTATACTAGAACTAGTTATAACTTATAGATAATTCTCTATTATATAAGACTTTCTTAAGTATACTTATATTAGAATGTTAGTATAATATAGTTATATAGTATACTAAATTATTAAAATATTTAAGAAATCTTCTAAATACCTTCTTTTAGAGTAAGTAGTATTCTTAATAATTTAAGAAGTCTTAAAAACTAAAACTAAGCTATAGAGTTTAAAAATTTTAGATCTTATTAATTTAAATTTAATAGAGAAAAATAGATAGAGTAAGTATTCTATATTATTAAAGTTCTATAAGTAATCTTATATATATTACTTTAATATAGTAGAGTAATATAAATAAAGAGATATTAAAAAAGTTATAGTTTTAAAGCTAGATGTCTAAATAATTAAACTAGCTAAAACTAAGATTTTTAGTATTTTAGAAAGCTAAGAACTTACTTATTATATTAGCGTCTTTAGAATCTTACTTAGTAAGCTCTATCTAGTGTAATATTAGTAGTGTTTAAGTATACTAAAAAGCTCTACTCTTTTTAGCCTATATCTTTTTCTTTATAGTATTAATTTAGCTAGAATTTCTAAATATTATTATATATACCTAGATCTATTACTATTTAAATTAAAAGTTATTTTATCTATTTTTATAATAGTTAGATTAAAAAGTTATTTTTTAAGCTTTTTATATTATAAGCTAGCTAGATTTAGTAACTAGTACTTAATATACTAACTCTTAGCTCTTTCTACTACTTTATAATACTTAAGTAATTTTTTAATATAGTTATTTATTAATTTTTATAGTATTACTATCTACTTCTTTAAAATAGTTATAAAAAATAAATTTACTACTTTCTTACTAGCTTTTACGCCTAAGAAGCTAGTAAGTCTTATTACTACTATATTTTTTAGTAAACTCTAAATTTTTTTTATAAAATTTAGATCTAGGCTATAAGTAAAATACTAAAAAAGAGAAATTTAATTTTTTCTAAACTAATTTAAAATAGCTAAAGTTTTATAGATTTTAGTATTATTTTACAAAAATCTTAACTTTAAATAGAAGAAGATATTAGCTTTCTAAAAATAAAAAATCTTTTAATAATAATAATAATTAACTAAGTTATAGTTATTTAAAGTTAAAATTAAAAGAATTCTTTCTTACTTCTTTTAAAACAAGGTTTAACAATAGAAGTTAAAACTATTTTTATATATTTTTTATTTATAAAGCCTTTAGAGTTTTATAAAGTCTTAGTTATATATAACTTAGATTTTTTATTTATTTAGATAGCTCTCTAAATTAAGATAGTAATATTATAGACTATAACTTAGTTAGTAAGCTAGCTAGAAAGAATCTAAAAAACTAAAAAAATACTAAATTTTCTAAAAAATAACTTAGCCTATTTAGAATTTTTTTAAACGTACTAGTATTAGTTCTAGAAACTTATTTAAGTCTAGTTTTCTAATTTCTACTCTTTCTAATATATTCTTACTTAGTACTATATCTACGCTATATAAAAGACTTATCTAAAAATATAACTTTATTAAAGTTTATATTTCTAATATTTTTAAGAGTTTTCTTAGCGTATTTTTTTCTAAATAAAGCCTTTTCTTTATTTAAAAGCTACTTTTTCTTAGTAGTAGAGATAAAGTATTTCTATACTCTTAATAGGTAGTATAGAGTTCTAAGAAAGATATTTAAATTTTCTTTTTTAAAATATATTAATTTATCTTTTTAGAACTATATTCTAAGTCTCTATTAACTACTCTAGTAGCTTTTTAAAGACTTTAAAAAAAAAGCCTTTTTTAGACTAAGAAAAAGTAGTAAAAGTATTTTTTTTCTTTTTAATATATTATAAGGCGTTTATAATAGACTTAGAAGACTTTTCTAGTATAGTACTAATAGTACTAGTAGATAGTTATTATAAAAATAGAGTATAAACTCTTTTTTTAAAATTTAAAAGCTGTACTAATATAGAGAGAATATAAAGAAAAGGTAGTTTAGACTTAGAAAGAAAAAAAATTTTTAAATAAGACTAAAAGAAGCTTACGTAATTTTAGCGCCTTTTTTTAGTATATTCTTTTTTCTTTTAATTTTTTAAAATTATTTAGATAAGAAACTATAGTAAAAACTCTTCGTATATAAGTATTATATAAGCTATTATTACGTAATTATTTTATATAACTTTTTATACACTAGTTAAAAAGCTATAGCTAGATTAAACTAGATTTTTTTTTTACTCTATATTTAATATAACCTTTTTTCTTAAAAATACTTACTAAGTAAGATTTCTAAGATACTAACTTAAAAGAAAGTTGTTAGCTTTCTTAAATACTAAAAATCTTAGTTCTAGCTAGTTTAGTTATCTAGATATCTAGCTTTAAAAACTATAACTTTTTTAATATCTCTTTTTTTTTATTACTCTACTATAGTATTAGTTTACTATTTAGAATCTATTTAAAAATAAAAGATACTCTATATCTTTATTTATAATAAACTTATAATAATTATCTACTACTAGTATTTAGAGACTATAATAAGTATTAGAAGAAAAGTACTTAGTATAACTAAATCTTAAAAAGTCTAAGATAAGTAAAATATAAAAACGTATAAGAAGAAAAGTTAATTTAATTAGATAATCTTATAAGTAGACTAAAAAGTAGAAATATAAAATTAATAACTTAAGTAGCTAGAAAATAGAAGATAATAGAGATTTACTTTATTAATAAAGAAATATATAGTAATAAGAGCTCTAGAAGTAGAAAACCTTTTATAAAATAGTATTATAGAATATAGTTTCTATTCTAAAGTATTTAATAGCTTAGTTAAAATAGAATCTATTTAGTTAGAGAATACGTAGTATAAGTTACTATTTTAGATTAACTAGTAAAAAAGCTTAAGAAGTTCTCTAAATACTATAAGATCTATAAAATAAAGCTAAAAATTATTTAAATTTATTTAATATATAAGTTCTCTAATAGATATATAAGGTAGCTAAGAATTCTAGTATATAATTTAGATAAAAGAATACCTTCTAGTTAATATATATATAGTATATAGTAGTATATATTTATAGTAAGAAGTAGTAGTAAGTGTAATTATAGTAGCTATAAGTAAAGAAGAAAGTATAAATCTAGTAAGTATAAGTTAAGTAGCTAGAATATAGTAAGTCTTTTAAATAAATTTAAGTTATATTTTAAAGTAAAGTACTTAAAAAGTAAAAGTAGTGTACTAGTATATAAGGTATTCTTATATAAATTAGATCTTTAATAACCTAAGAATTACCTAGAAAGAGAACGTTTTTTAATAAAAGCTCTTTAGAATTATCTTATTATCTACTATCTTATCTTTTACTTATACTTTTTAGTATTAGACTTTTATATAATACTTTAGATAATAGAATCTCTTTATAATAGAACTCTTTTTTACTAAACTAATATTTATATACTTTCTTACTTATACTAACTATCTTACATTCTTATAGTAATATATTTTTATACTCTCTAATACTTATATAAATAGTAAAGCCTATAAGAATATATTCTACTATATAGTATAAGAAGTAGTTAGTATACGTTAATATAATATATATAGTAATAATAACTACTATAAATATAATAAGTATAGACTTAGCTCTTTTTATTAGGTTAGCTAGAACTATAATAGTAGTTATATTTAGGCTAACTACGTTCTTACTACTAAGTAATATTAGATAAGATAATTACGTAGATAAGGTAACTACTTAGAAATACTAAGAAATAGTAATTTAACTAATACTTAGAATAGTAATATTAGAAGTATAATAAAATGCTAGGCTAACTAAGTTAATATAATACTATAATAGTATATTTAGAATATATACTAGTGCAGAACTATAGTTTAATAGAACTAATAACCTAATAAAGTATTATAGTAAGTAAAACACTAAGCTATACTAACTATAAAAGTATTTTAGAAAGTATTCTCTACTATTAGATAAAGAGTATTAAATACTATTAAGTATTTAGAACTTATCTTTTAATTATATAATCTCTATAGTATAATATCTATTTAGTATTTAAGCTATTAAGTAAAGAAGTATTAGCTTTTTTATAAGTTATTTAGAACTATAATAACTACTAAAGAAATAGAAGAAGCGTAAAGCGTTAAGAAATCTAGTAATTCTCTCTTCTAAGTATTTATCTACTACTTCTTTAACTACTTTAATACTAAAAATACTAACTTCTAGAACTATCTCTAAAGTAGAGAGTATATTATTATTTATAATAGTAACTAATAGTGTAGTCTTTATAGTTTACTTTAGATACGCTACTCTAGTCTTTACTAGTAATAATATTACTAAGTTTCTTAAAGACTATAACTAATAAGCTAATAATAAAAGCTTCTCTAATAAAATAAAAGTCTCTATTCTTCTAGATTATATTAGTAATAAGAATTACTCTATTACTTATATTATTAAGCTCTTTACTAGTTATAAGAAGAAGAACTAAGCTAAGCTTAAAGTAAATATAAAAAAATACTAAGTAAATAAAAATACTACTATTAAGATAAGTAAGCGCTTATACTTATAAGCTTTTATCTATAAGTATATAAATAATCTATCTAGTCTTACTAAGTATTATACTTACTTCTACGTAATAGTAGAAGCTTATATTACTAATAAGTAAGTTCTATAGAAAAAACTTAGCTTTCTCTTCTACTATAAACTTCTAAAGTATAATAAGTAGATAGTTACTTTTATAATACTTAATACTTCTAAAAGTAATAATTAGACTAAGTACTATATAGATAATGTTAAAGTTAGAGAGTAGTTGTAATTACTTAATTACAGACACGTAATTGCTTAGCTCTTAGGTATATAGCTAGAGATTTTATTCTAACTTTCTTTTAGAGTAGATTAATTATAATATACTTAATTATCTCTAATTATTAATTGTCTCTAGCTCTAATAGTTATAAGCCTAGCTACTTAATTATAGAACTAATTTCTACTACGCATTAAAGCTTACTAGAAGATAAGATTAGTTAATCTTATTTCTACTCTACTCTCTCTAAACGTTTTGTAATTAGAACTTCTTCTACGTAATTACTTACTTACTACCTACCTCTCTATATTACTATATTAATTCTATACTCTAACTCTATAGATATAAGTAATTACAATATAGCTATTATAGCTATAAGTATACTTCTTAAGAAGTAATCTAACTAGAATACCTAGTTTGCGCTTCTTAAGTAATACTATAATAAGAAGAGTATCTAAGAAGAGATTAATTCTAATCTTCTAGATATTAAATATATAGATACTTAGAAGCCTAAGTTCTTTAATCTTTTAGTTCTAGAGCCTATAGCTCTAGCTTCTCTCTCTATAGAGCTAACTAAGAATTAAAAGAATAAGTATAATAAAGCTATCTATAAGTATAATACTCTTTTATAAGATTATAATTATAAGACTAAGAATAGTACTATACTTATAGCCTGCTAGAACTATAAGTCTAAGTAGTAGTTAAGAAAGAGTAAGAAAATTAATAATATTAAGACTTAGATTATACGCACTATTACGCCTAATTACCTATTACTTATAACTATAAGTAATAATAGAAGAATAGTTTAGTCTCTTATAAAAACTTTTAAGACTATACTTACTCTTATAAATTAGACTATATAATATATAGTTTACGTAAAGTATTATACTTATCTTAAGAAGACTTAAAAAAGTACTACTAAGAAGTAGTTTAATAACTAGTTAATACTCTACTAAGAGGTAAAGATCTTTAAGCTCTTAGAGGTTAAAGAACCTCTTATAATTACTAACTTTCTTACTATAGTTAAGAAGTTTAACTCTAAGTAGGCCTACTAGTAGTAATATAATTAATTATTTACTATAGCTCTTAGAAAGAACACGTTAAGCCTTAATAATCTTAGTAAAGTATTTAGCGTTATTCTCTAGAAGATGTTAATTACTACTAGAAAGAGAAAAGCTAATATAATCTTTAACGCTGTTATAGGTTAACTTTTTACTTCTACTAAGTTAGGTAAGAAGTAGTTAAGCTTACTATCTAAGCCTTACCTCTATAAACCTAACGCAAAGTATAAGTAGAAGCCTATTTTATATTACTAATTATAGACTATAATTACTAAATCTAGGCTACTAGGTATTCTACTAATAGAACTCTTAGCTTAAGATAAGTAAAAGATCTAAAAGCGCTATTATAAAGAGAAGTAGAGTAGCCTATATAAAAAAGTTAAGTAATCTAGCTAGAAGATAAGCGCTCTAGCTTTTAAGTATTTAAGTAATATAGTCTTAATAATTATTTACTCTAAGAAGCTAATTACTAAGTTTAGGTTTTCTATCTTTAGTATAAGCTTTAAGTCTTACGCGCTCTTAGCTAGTATAATTCTTAATAGTAGAGCTATAGTCTATTTAGTTAATAATAAAGCTTTAATTAAGCCTAATTTCTTTATTAAGACTAATAGAGAAATAGTTAAAGTAGGTAGCTAGATTCTTCTAGTAATTAGTATTAGTAATTATGTACTTTGTTTTATTCTTAGTACCTCTAAAGAACCTAGAAAGACTAATCTTACGCTTACTAGCGTTAAGATTATCTCTAGTTTCTACACTAATATTATCTTAGAGAAGCTTCTTAGAAATAGTAGTATATAGTATATAGACTATAATTATATAATTAGAATAAGTACGCTAAAGGTATCTATTATTCTTATAACTCTTAAGTGTAGATTTAACTTCTTATTTATTAAATATAACTCTTCTATCTATTTTTCTAATTCTATATTTATAAATACTATTACCTACTTATAAGTTCTATAATTACGCACTAGTAACACTAATCTTTAGCACTAAAGATCTAGCTATCTAGGTAAGTAAGCTCTTAAAGCTCTTATTAAAGCTACCTAGAATATAGAGATTATAGGTATATAGTAGAGTAAGTATAATAATTATACTACTACTTATACATCTTAAAGAATCTTTTATTAGTCTTATAAGCTATTACTACGTCTTTTCTTTAGAGTATTATAGAACTTATTTAACTTCTCTATAAGCTATACGCTTAATAAATAGGCTCTAATTATTAAGAAGAATTATTTAGGTAAGTTATATAATTATAATCTAAAGAACAAGACGCTAAACTCTATAATAGAAGTTATTATAAGCTTTATAGCTATAGTTAAGCGCTACTATTAGTAGAAGATTATAGAAATCTATTAAGATAATAATACTATAATATTATCTTAGAGAGAGTACTTAAGATATAAGAAATAAACTAAAGAAAAGAGAATTATAATTATAACGCCTCTACTATATACCTATAAGCCTAATAGCTTAGTAGAGAGAGCTAGCTAAGAGCTTATTACTAAGTTAATTAAGATGTGCATAAGCGCTAATCTTCTAGCTAGGCTCTAGCTAGTAATTATAAACGTAGTAGCTTAACTCTATAAAATAAGTCTATTATAGCTTTATAGCTATTAATCTCTAGATTAGGTATTATATAAATAGTTTAGAAAGTATTTCTAATATTATTAGCTACCTAAGATTAGGCACTAAGCTACTAATCTTTACTTAAATTAGAGTAGAATCTATGCTTATAGCTATTAAGCGTATCTACTTAATAGTAATTACGTAGCTAGAAAGCACTATTAAGACTTTAAAGTTAAGCTTTATAGCTATATAGAATATCTTATTAGCTATTAAGCTTCTAATATATATTATATATAGGTACTAGCGATTAATTAGGTAATTATAACTTATAACGTTATCTTTAATAAGTAGAAGTTCTATTAAGATAAGCGTAAAGAGAAGCTAACTAGAGATTAAGTAATTAAGTAGGTTAAAATACTTAATAATAGCAAGCTTAATAATTCTATAGAAGAGTTTAATATTCTTTCTATTAATTAAATAGTAAGTATAGTAGAGCTATTAACTACTAAGTAAGATCTTAGAAGTAACGTAGACTATAATTAAAGTAATAAGGTTAGCCTACTTATTAAACATAATTAAGGCTCTATTAATTTAATAAAAATAGAGTATAAAGCTAGTGTTCTATTAGAAATTTCTAATAATTAGTAGCTTTCTACTAGACTTACTACTCTAGAACCTATATCTAAGCGTAAGATTTTAGAAATAGGTAATTAAAGTAATTATAAAGTTTCTAATAGTTAAAGAGTAGTATACACGCCTAAGAGAGCTAATCTATTAGAGTCTAGAGATAGAGAGCTTTCTATACATAGATTAGAAGATCTAACTTTATCTATTAAGCTTATTATAATAGACTCTAGTTCTATAAAAATAGATAAAAAACTAGCTTAACTAGAGTAAGCGCTAAAAAGACTAAGAGGTAGGCTACCTAAATTAGCAGCCTTCTCTTAACAATTAATATAGCTATAGAATTAGCTAATAGCTAAATTCTCTAGAATACGCTATAGTAGAAGAGTTATAGATAAAAAGCCTAAACGCTCTCTTTCTATAAATATCTATTAACTATTAAAATGTCTAAAAGGCAAGAGTAAATAGTCTACTTAGCCTAGTAATTAACTAAAGAGTAACAGCGTAGGTAGCGTAAATATAGTAATTATAGGCTTAGTTAATAAGTAAGCCTAGATTAACTTTTATAAGACCTACCTCTCTAGTCTTTAAGAAAACTAGAATAATTAAGCTAGCTATAAGACTATAAACTCTATTATTATAGTAGCTACGCTTAGTAAGTATAAGCTAAAAAATACTTACTAATACTATAATAATCTTTAAGAGCTGCCTAGATTATAGAAATAACTAATCTAGTATCTAATACGTACGCTCTTTAAAAATGCCTCTAAAAGAAAGATTAATTAGCTAAGTAAGAAGAGAACCTAGATAGAAATCTATAGGTTAAAAGTCTAAGATTAGCTACTTCTATTAAAATAGGTATAGACTTATAAGTATAATTAAAATAGCTATCTTCTTAAATATAAAGCTTAAATTATAGTTTATAGTAATCTCTAAAAGAAGAACTTAATTAATATAACTTATATAGTAATACTTACTATAAAGTTCTTCTACGCTATAATAGTAATTACTATCTAAAGTAATCTAGAGATTAAATAGTTTAATATTATAGAAGCGTTTCTTAACGTAAAGATTATAGTAGAGAACCTAGTAATCTATAAAATACTAGATAGCTTTAGAAAGCTAAAATTATATATATAGCTTAACTATACGCTCTATAAATTATAAAACTTTCTACTATTATAGTATAAGAAGTTCTTAGAAACGCTAAGAGCTATTAGTATAATAGCTTCTTAAGAAGAGCTCTATCTCTTCTTTAATTAAGAATATAAGATTTTTATTCTCTTCTATATTAATAATATCTTATTACTCTATTATAAAAATATAAAGTAATAAGTAATAGCTATATAGGCTAAGATCTCTAGTAAGTATAAGATCTAAGATTAGAGAGATATAGAGTAGTTTCTTAGTATTTGTATAATTAGAGACTAATATCTAAAGATAATTACACTTATTTATAATATATATATAGACAAGATACTTAAGAAGTTTAAGCTTAGAGATAGATTTTTCTCTCTAACACCTCTGCTATTAGAGAAGCTAATTAAGAATACTAGAGAAGTAACTAAGCCTAAGATTAAGAAATACTAGAAAATAGTTAGCTCTATACTCTATATAGTAATTATACTCTAACTAGATATAGTATATACTATCTTAAAGCTCTTACACTTTCTTATAAACTTAAGTAATAAGTATAAGAAAGCTATAGAGTAAGTAATTATATATCTCTACTATACTTACTTTAATACAATCTAGTATAGTAACTATAATAGACCTAATCTAACAATTACTAGAGACGCATTCTTTACTAATAACCTAAAGATCTACTAATTATCTTATAGATATATTACTATATTATATAAAGGCGTAATCTTCTAGAAAGCTATAAGGTAAAGTATAGTTACTACTTCTACTATAAAAGTAGAGCTACTAGCTCTTAAGTATACTACTAAGAAAGCTATAGCACTTAGGCGCTTTCTTAAAAAGCTAGCGCTTAATCTTAGAGAACTCTAGACTATCTAGTATAATAATTAGTAGATAATTAGGCTAGTTATTAGAAAAAATAAGCGTATTAATACTTAGCTTAGGTATATTAATATCTAGAATATATAGCTATAGTAGAAATATACTAAAAAATTATTTAAGGTTAAGTATTTAGAGACTATAATTATATCTGCAGATAGATTAACTAAATTACTTATCTAATAATAGTTTAAGAAGTTTAAATAGCTACTTAACTTATAAGATTTATAATATTTAATTCTTAAGAAGTAGATAGAGTAGAGAGATCTTTATTTAGGCTACTACTACAAAGATTAATTATACTTAAGCTAGATCTTAGTTACTCTAACTAGCGCCTAGTTATAGAGAAGTAATTACTAACAATTAACGTAAGCACAAAGTAGATAAATTACTAAACTTTTCTACTAGACTAACCTATATAGCTACTAACTTACTAACTACTATATTACTAATCTCTCTAATTATAACTCTTATAGTTACGCTTATTAAAGGCTAGCTTATTATTCTAGCTATTCTTAAAATTCTTAACCTAAGCTCTTAGATAAGTAGTTTTAGCAGCTTAATTCTGTATACAAATCTTAAGCTATATCTAATTATACTTAGCACGTAGTAACGCCTTCTAATACTTAGCTTTAGCTAGCTAACGCTAAGTATAGTAATAGAATCTATTACTTGCAACACTAGACATAGAGCTATTAGACTAGTAACTACGTAGCTAAGAATTATAATACTAAGAATAATTATTACGTAGCTAAGACTAATAATTATGCTACTAAGACTAGTAGTTACGCTACTAAGACTAGTAATAACTATACTAATTCTGCTACTAATTCTATAGTAGCTAATTTCTAAATTAAGAAGCCTATAGCTAGAAAGTTAGTAGTAGTAGCTACTAGAATAAGCCTTAATAATAATATTCTAAGTGTTATAGTGCTAGATTAAAGGCTATAGGTAGATAACTCTAAGTAAGAAGCGCAGATAGAGCTATCTAACTACTACTTATATTAATCTCTTTTATTCTCTTACTTAGTATTATAAACTTACTATAAGCACTACGTTAATTAGAGTTCTAGAGAGTTATAGGTAAAGTACTCTTTAAGCTCTTCTTACCTAAGAACTTAGAAGTTCTATCTAATAATTTAGCTAGTATCTTAGAACTACTCTTAGCTTTTTTCTTCTACTTCTTATAAGTATAGAGATCTTAGTAAAGCTACTTATAATGCTTAATAGCGTTCTTAGTGCTCTAGCGCTATTATTAAGTTAGTAAAAGATTAAAAAAACTAAAGAGAAGAGAATTATAAACTTACTTTAGAACTATAGTAATCTACTAAGCTTATAAAGTAATTATATAGATCTTAATTAGTAGTATAGTAGTTATAAGAGTTATAGAATAAATAACACGTAACCTAATAAAGTTACTTAAAATAATTAGTCTTCTAAATATTATTAAGAAGCTACTAATAAATATAATACTTATACTTAGAAAATTAAGAAGCGTTATAGTTAGGTAATACTCTAACTTACTTACGCTAATAACTAGTATACGTTAAGTATAGATAATCTAGAAAAGTATTAGATATAGAAGCCTTACTCTTAAACTTCTTATAAGAGTAACTATAACTATAACTATTACTTAGAGACGCTTACTTCTTTTAATCTTAAGCGCTTTAGTTCTTAACGTAGTTAGATTACTAAAGGCCTAAATTCTAAGTCTAGAAAGTATTATTAGTAATAAAGATACTACTTTTAGAAATAGGCTTAATAGTCTCTTAGACATTCTAGTTATTAAGGTTATTAAACTAAGAGGCCTTATAACTTAAGCAGGCACGCTTAGCGTATAACTCTAATTACTTATAATTCTTATAAAAGTTATTATTACTAAAGCTACTAGTTACCTTAAAGCTCTAACCTAGTTAATTATTAGAATTTATAAAGCTCTAAGATAGTTAATTATTAAAAGCCTAATTACTTTAAGTAAAGCTACTAAAGAATAGGCTATTAGCTACTATTATCTTAGAAGAGAAAGATAGAACTTAAGTAGTAGTGTCTTTAAGTTAAGTGTAGTAGAAAAGTTAAGTACTTAACTATAGAGCGCTATTAAGTAGAGTACTATTACGCTAAGTGCTATTATACTAAGTACTAGCTTATATATTATAATTACTACTACTAGAGGTATTATAATTAGAGCGTAGAACGCTATTATAGTAAGAGCTAGAGTGCTAGCGCTTATAGCTAGAGTTAGAGTTAGAAGTTAGATTATTAGACTAGATTATAATAGTTAGCTATTAATTTAGGTATAAGAGTAAGAACTTACTATAGTAATAGAGAAAATAAAGAAGTAAGTAAAGTAGAGAAGTAAGTAGAGTAGTATATTAAGTAGAGTAGAGAATTAAGTGTAAGGCTTAAGAGTGCTAAAACTTAAGAGCTAAAGATCTTAAGTAGAAGAGTTAATTAGATAGGTAGCTTATTAGCTAGTTAGCTTAAGCGTCTTAATAATATAGAAGTAGATAATTATAGTAGAGAAGAGAAGAATTAGAAGACTTATTATTATAAAGTCTCTAATTCTAGCTTAAGCGCGTACCTACGTAAGTAGCTAGCTTAGCTTATTAAGCTCTTAATTACGCTATAAACCTTACTTAGAAGAGATTAGAAGCCTAGATCTTACTATTAAGATTATCTCTTACTAGTTAAATACCTAGATTTCTATAGCTATTAGCTATATTCTAGACTATTATAAAGTAATTTCTAAACTAATAAAGTTAATTTCTAAGCTATTAGGCCTTATTTAAATAAGCAAGAGCTTACTACTATTAGTGTTAAGTATAATTAAACGCTTAGTTAGGCTGTAACCTACTACTACGCTCTAGATTCTTAAGCCTAGACTCTACTAGAGTATACTAATTATAGTAAATTTAATAGAATTAATTTTAGTAAAGTAGATTAATACTCTTACTACTCTAGAGAGTATGTTAAAGTTAGAGAGTAGTTGTAATTACTTAATTATAGATACGTAATTGCTTAGCTCTTAGGTATATAGCTAAAGATTTTATTCTAACTTTCTTTTAGAGTAGATTAATTATAATATACTTAATTATCTCTAATTGTTAATTGTCTCTAGCTCTAATAGATAAGATCTATACCTTTCTTAAGAAACACTATAAAAAGAATAATACTATTAATAATATATATACCTAGAAACGTAGTAGTATAGATACTAAAATAAGATATATTATACTTACTAATAAGCGCGCTATCTTTAACTTAGAGAAAGTAAAGAGTATTATTACTAATCTTAAAAAGTAATAAAAAAAGTAAAAATCTTTACTTTCTTCTAATATAGATTCTAAGGTAGAATAACTTATAATATTACTAAATAGACTAAGACTTAATATAGATATAGTTTATTTCTTTATAGCCTACTTATTAGTTACTCTAATCTTTAAGAATCTTTATAATACTTTATACTTTATAAACTATATAACTAAAGAAAAGCTTTCTATTAAAAGAAATAATAGCTCTTTTATTACTAAAGTATTTAGAAATATAGCTTCTAAAGAAAGAACTATTTAGTATAGAAAGACTAAGTATACTAATACTTACTATATATATAATAAAAAGAGTTATAAGATTACTAATTATAAACTTTATAATAACTTCTATAATCTAGATTAGATTAGTTACTATTAGAATAGTAAGCGTAAGTAAAGAATATACTATTTTAGCCTACTCTATAATTATCTTAACTAAATCTCTAGTACTTTTCTATTAACTTATAAGCTTAAATAGCTTAGATCTAAAATTAAAAAGTATTTTAATATTACTAATAATATAATAAAATAGCCTACGTCTAGTATTCTTTTTAAGAAGTTTAAGAAAAACTTTTACTCTAAGTATATTCTTAAGTAATTAAACTTAGCTAATATAATTACTTACTTAGACTATTACGTTAGTTATAAAAACGCTTAATAGTAGTTTATCTAGTTTTAGAAAGATATTAAGTACTCTAAGAATACTCTACTACTTAATAATATTAATTCTAATAGTATTATTATTAGTAGTAAGAATACTACGTTTCTTTATAGCGCTAAAAGTAATACTATTAGATATCTAAATAAAAGTATTCTTAGTAACTCTAATTAAGTTTATAATAGCTATATTAAAAAAAGAGGTAGACTCTCTATATAATTATAAAGCTCTTAGCTATTACCTAAAAAGAATATAATAAGATAGGTTTCTAACTTATAAGCGTTAGACACTACTATAATACTAGAGAATAGTTAGTTAGAATAGCTATTTCTTCTATAAGCTTCTAATACGCTATTTATAGTTATTTACCTATTTACTAGTATCTATATTAATAATAGTATATTAGCTAATTCTAGATATTTATTATAAGGCTATAAGAAGAAGGTAGTTAAGTTCTTAGACACTCTTTCTAATCTAGAACTTAAGAAGCTTATTAAAGAATAACCTAATTATATTATAATAGCGCTTCTAAGTTAAAAAGTATAAGAAGTAATAGTTTCTAACCTAATTAGTTAAAATAATATTACTAATTAATTATGTAATCTTCTAAAGAAGAATAGTATTAGTATAAATAGTATTAAAATAGTAAATAGCTTTAAGGCTAGCTGCGCTATAGATTTTAGGTAGACTTTATTTTTACCTAAAATCTATATACTCTTTTACGCGTCTATACTTTACTATTACTTTTTCTATAAATACTTATTATAACTTCTACTAACTATATAGTTATATTAATATAATACTAACACTTCTTATAATACTATTAATATATACTACTTAAATATATAAACTTAATATAAAGTTACTAGTTATAGTAACTTATAAAGTAATACTCTTAACTATATACTTACTAAAGTAGTACGTAGAGTATAGAGACGCGCTAGATATATATTTATTTAAATAAACTTACTAAAGGCCTAAATTTATATTTATAGTAATTTTATTAAATACCTTATTAATATAAGCGTATAGATAAATATTCTTTACTTTAGTGTAGTGTACGCGCTAAAGATACTATATAAATACTAGATATAAAAGCTTAGTAACTTACTATAAAAAGTTATCTTTACTAATAGTAGCTAAAAGCTATTTATTAGTACTATATTTAACGTCTTTATACGTATTAGTACTATAGTTATTTATACTACTTTCTATATTATTATAAACTTTATACGCTTAGCTATACTTAAAAAACTATAGTATATAGCGTTATATATTAGAATATAATATAACGCGTTTAGTAGAGTATAATATTAGATTTAGTCTAAAAATAGAACTAAGTTAGTTTTCTTTATTACCTTAAACTCTAAGTCTATATACTTATTCTCTACTATAGATTATAAGTAAGAGAATAAGAATAATAATACTATAGAATATATATAAGTTAGTACTATAACTAACTTTACTTTAGAGCTACTTTAAGATTCTTCTATAGTTTAGTATCTATACTAAAGAGTATAGTGTAATCTAATATATAGTTTTAGATAATATAATATACTATTTCTAGTAAGTATCTAATAAATATAGAGAAGATAAATACGCTTTTTTTTTAATAATAGTGTAAAGGTACTTTAGATTAATAAGAATACTAAGCTAATTATTTAGTATAAATAAAAGCTTACTAAGTACACTATTATATATAAGATTAACTATAAGAAGATACTTAATTACGCGCGTAAAACTTATTAGTAACTAGAGGTTACTATCTTATATAAGACTATAGATAAGAAGATTTAATCTATTAATATTTCTTAAGTAGATAAGCTAATAGAGTTTAGATAGAAAGACTAGAAGAAATAAGCTATTTAATATTAATAACTTTACCTATCTATTTATAAACTAGACTTAAGACTATATAATAATATATTTAAACTATAATATACTATATTTTTATAAAAAACTTACCTTATATCTAAAAGACTAGCTAACCTTTATATTAGATTATAAGTTACGTAAGAAAAGAAAGATCTCTTTATTTAGATACTTTATAATAGAGAAGTAGCTTTATTATAGAAATTTACTAAATCTAGTAGAATATACTTTAATATATACCTACTATATAAGATTTATATAGTTAAATATAAAGCTTAGTAAGTATAAAGCTTTACTATTTCTAAGAAGCTTAAGTAGGTTATAGTTAATATAGCTAATACTTACTTTAATAAAGAAACCTAAGAATACTATAATAGTTAGTATTATAATCTATAGTACCTAGTCTCTAAGAAGAATAGAAGAGCTTAATAAATCTCTAATATATAAAAGATTAATACTATTAGTATATATAATATAAACTTACTACTAATAGTAGATAAGTTTTCTAAACGCTTTACTAGATATTTTATTAACTCTTTTATAGATCTCTATTCTAGTTATAATTAAATTACTTTTTATACTATAAGCTAGAATATAATAGCTTTTTAGATACTAGTTAGTCTTCTTTATTTATATACTATAGTTATAGAAGTAACTAACTTAGTTATAGTATTTTAGCGCGTTATAATAAAGATTTTTAAAAACTATTAGCTAAATACTATAGTATTTATTAATAATATTACTTATAGAAGTTCTAAGATAAACTATAGTAAAGAAATAGCTATACTTAGTATTTGTTACTACGTTTATAAATATATTCTTTAACTTAACTATATTTTTATAGATATTAAGCGTATAGAAGAAATAGTCTTTAGTAAGAAGTACTACTTTCTTATAGAGCGCTTAAAGATTATTAGCTATAAAATTAGCTCTAAAGAACGCTATTCTAATAGTAAGAAGGTCTAGAAGCTTTTAGATTAGCTACCTTACTATAATATATATAATATTTACTCTTTTCTTAGGCTATATATTTACTACTATATTTAGATAAAAGAATTTACTACTATTACTAAGCCTCTCTTCTATTTTCTTTATAGAGATATAAAATATAAGTAGAGTCTAGATTAAAATTAAGTAATATATATACTTAAATATACTATATACTTAGTGCTAGCGCTAGTAAGCCTTAACTACTTAGATATATTAAAGTATAAGGTCTTTCTTATAACTAACACTAGTAAGAATAGAAAAGAAGCTTATCTTAAATAGCTATAGGCTAATAGTAAATACTACTTTATTTAATTTAAAAGTATACTCTAGTTAGTAAGAAAACGTCTTTAGTATTCTACTAAGTTAGAATATAAGATAGTACTCTAGGCTTTAAAGAAGTTTTATATATACTTATATAGTATATACTTTACTATTAAAACTAATATAGTAATACTTATTATCTAGCTTAATTACTTTTCTACTAATAATCTAGAATTAGTTATAAATTAGTAGATCTCTACTATTCTTCTTTAGAACTTTAATATTATCTATATCTCTAGAAAGAAGAACATTATTATAAATACTCTCTTTTACTACTCTAAACCTAATAATTAGATTCTACTAGAAGAATTTAAGAATAATCTTAAAGAGTTTATTAACTATATAATTAGAAGTATAAAAGAAGAGCTACTATTTATTAGAGTATTTTAGGTACTTAAGTATAAGTATACTAAATAATCTAAGTAGATTACTTAGTTTCTTATTAACTTTAAAGTTTCTAAAAGTATAATACTAAAAAAGCTTTGTATATAGAAGAAAAGAGCTCTAAACTTCTTTATATATAATTACGCGCTCTTTTATAAAACTTTAAAAAACGTAGCTATATACTATATTATTAATAATACTAATATCTACTTATAAACTATATAGTTAATATATAAGACTATTAGCTATTATAGAACTAATACTATATACTTTATACTCTTCTAATATTACTAGTAGCCTAATATATATAAAGATATTTAAGAAAGAATTTAGTGTTATTCTAAATACTAGCTTTACTTCTCTAAGAGAAGAGTTAATATATTAACTAATATATATAGCTTTATAATTTAGAAGTTAGTTATAATTAATATAGTTTATATACTTTACTACTAAGATAAGAAGTATCTTATTATTACTAGAGAATACTTAAGTAGATAGCTAGAGGCTAGAGCGCTTTCTAATAATAAGTCTAGCACTATTACTAAGTTTATTTATAAGAATATTATCTATTAATAGAGTATAATATATAAGCTCTTAGTTAATAGTAGACTAGACTTTGCTAAAGTAGTAAAGTATCTTATAGCTAACTATAAGATTAAGCGTATCTAGTTATTTTTATATAACTTATAGGCTATAGATAAGATTAAAAGTAGATATAAGCCTATTATTACTACTCTTACTAAGCTATTAGGCCTATAAGTAAATAACTTACCTACTATTCTTTTTACTAACTATATTTCTACTTAGTCTTAAATAGGCTATTTACTATACTAGTTAATTACTAGATAAAACCTAGTTCTTTTATTAGAATTAAAGCTTCTAATATAGTAAACTCTTCTATTCTAAGAAGTAAAGAGTTATATATAACTTCTAGTAATATATATAATATAATTAAACCTCTAGAACTAATTTACTAAGAATACTATTACTTATACTAATTAACTACGTTAAGCTAAGAAGAATTATTAAAATAATACTAAGAAGATACACTATAAAAAGCTTTAACTTAGTAACTTAGTTCTCTTATAAAACTCTATATAGAAGATTAATATATCTAGAGATAAAAAGCTTAATACTAGGTAGATAGATCTATATTATATTTAACGTCTATAGCTAGAGTAAAGTACTTACTAGATTAAAAATCTTAATAAAATACTACTTCTATATACTATTTTAGATAAGAGGCTAAAGCTCTTTTACTAATAAATACTAGAAGATATTACTAAGTAATATTAAGGCTAGATAAAGCTCTATAACCTAGATAACTAGAAGAATACTAATATCTCTACTAACGTACTAGCTAGCTCTATTAATAATAATAAAGAAGATAGCTAGAATATTTCTTTCTAACTATAACTTAAGAAAGAGAAAGTAAGTAATACTCTAAAGCTTATTAATTAGCTAAGTATTTTTTTAAGGCTTATTAGTTAGCTAAGTATAGTTATTACTAAGCGCCTTATAAAAGAAGAATAAAGAGTATTTAGACTAGACTTTATTTCTTTCTCTAATTCTAATATATTATTAGTATTAGATAGAGAAAGAGCTTAAGCTATAGAATAGTCTTTACTTAAGAAAAAGAAGAGAGAGTCTACTATAAGCTCTTTTATCTAAAAGCCTCTTTAATAATATATAGTCTACTATTACTAAGTATTTAAAGTATACTTTTTTAGTCTCTTTTTATTTCTTTTTCTTTTTTTATATTAACTATACTATAAAGAATCTTAATATTATAAATATATATAGACTATATTAGTTTTATAGAAAAGTATTCTATAAGTTCTACTAAAACTAGAGAGATAGCGCTTTTCTTACTTTTAACTTTAATTTATTCTAGCTTCTTTTTTACTATACTTATACCTTAATAGTAATAATAAGTCTTTACTTATTATACTCTCTTTCTAGCTTTTATTAACTTTTACTACTACTAGTAAAAGAAGCGTCTAACTTCTTTATAGTCTTAAACTATACTAAATAAATATATTATAAACTATAAGATAAGTAGTAATAAAGATAGCGTAGTACTTATAGTAGTGTTTAGCTAGAAGCTACTACTAGAGCCTAAGATAAACGCTACTTTAAGTACTCTCTACTACTTTTAACTTCTCTACTATAATATTAATACTAGATAATATAAATAAAGAGTTTACTATATATAGTAATACTTTTTCTTATAAGCGCTAGGTAGTATATATTTAGATACTCTTAGTAGAGTATAAGTACTATAAATTTTAAAATAAAGTAGAGAAGATAGCTACTACTATTCTTACTATCTTACTATATTCTATCTTATATTAGATTCTCTACTACTAGTCTACTAGACTATAAAGTTATATAACTACTAAGGCGTTATCTCTATCTAGTAATAACTACTTAAACTTAGTTAATTTACTATTCTAAGCTTTTTAAGCTACTTAAATTAGAGTTTAGAATAGTAATTTCTAGTTATATTAGCCTGCCTATAGTTAGGTTTCTAGAAAGTAACTACTACTAAATAGATAAAAATATATCTATTTTACTACTATCTTAATATACTTAGAACGCCTAGAGAATATAGTAGCTATAATTCTATATATAATAACTAGCTATAACTCTATATATAACTACTTAGAAACTACTATAATAACTATAAATATCTTATCTTTAGTAACTACTTCTTTATTATTTTTATATACTTTTAGAGATAATAAGAGAAAGAGCTATAAGTATTATCTCTAGTAATAAGCTAGAGAGAAAAGTAAAAAGAGTAATACGCCTATAGATATAACTTTAATATTAGAAATACTAGTACTAATTATAATAAGTATTACCTTTTTAACTATTTTATCTAGCTTTAAACTTACTTTAAACTATATTTATATAGTTATTATAGTCTTTTAGCTATAATTCTAATAATTATAAACTATAATAGTTCTAATATATAGATTTTAGATAAGTTAGAATTTTACTTAAAATCTAGTTATTACTACTATAATAATATAACGCTATCTATTTACTAATACTATTATATATATAAGAACACTACTAAGTATAATAGCTAATTATATAATTAATTACCTTACCTTTACTATAATTTTGCTATCTAGCTTTACCTATTAATATTATAATATTATAATACTATAATAAATAAAAGTCTCTTAATTATATATATATATATATCTCTTCTTAGCTATTACTTCTTTCTTTCTTCTCTAACTTTTTTAATCTTTTCTTCTTACCTTTATATACTATAGTTACCTCTTAGAAGTAGGCTATATCTTCTTTTTCTATTTATTAATTTAACCTTTTTTATTTTCTCTCTTAGTAATTATAACTATAACTATAACTATAACTACTATATCTAGTATAAAGAAGTATAATAAGTTTATAGGCTACCTAAACCTTCTTTATAACTTTTAGTTACTATTAACTCTATATATAAAAGCGCGCGCTTAGTCTACTATATTTATAACTAATTCTATAAATAAGCGTATAAGTATAACTATATATATATATATAAGCTTAGTACTATTAGTTCTACACTATAAGCTAGTTTAGTAAGAGTTTCTTTATAAGAGCTAGTCTTAGATTACTAAAAAAAGACACCTATACTACTAGAGACTTAGTAGAAGATAGCTAGTAATAAAAATAAAAGTAAGAGTAAAGCTATAAATACTAGAAAGTTAACTTTTTTTTATAGCTAAAGCTCTTCTTTATAAGAAACCTCTCTTTAGAAAGATTTACTTTTTAAGCTTTATATATCTAGTTTATCTAAGAATTTTACTACTCTAGATATCTAAGATAAAGTCTCTAGAAGTAACGCTAGCTTTTTTTCTACTACTTCTTCTAGTTTATATTTAAAGAAAGATACTCTTATAATTATTTAGACTCTATATACTAAAGCTAAGATCTAGATTTTTACTTTAGTTTAAAACTAGAATTTTTAGAATCTAAATATTAATAGTAAGGTAATAGAGTTTATTACTAGTCTTAAATAGTAGTCTTCTAAGTAATAAAAGGTTATTCTTAATACTTTTATAACTAATATAACCTTTCTATTTAACTAGATTACTAACCTTATTTTTAAAGTATTTAATATAGTTAAGACGCTGCTAGAGCTTATAAATAAGTATAGTAGTATTAAAGTATTTAATAGCTAGTATTAAGTCTTAAGCAAAGCTACAAATACTAAAGATAAGTATATTATAGAGCTAACTACTACTACTAAGAGTATTAATATATTAGAGCCTAGTCTTATAAGCTATATCTCTTACTTTTTAAGTAAGGTTCTATATAACTACTAAACTATATCTAATATATAGTTCTATCTTAGACGTTTAGATATTAGTAATATAGCTCTTTTCTTAGTCTAAGTAGTAGCTATTTATATCTATACTCTACGTAAAAGTACTAAGACTAATATTATTATATAAAACTAAGCTACTTTAAGAGATTCTATTAAGGTAACTATTTAGTTTACTAAGAAGAATTTACTTTCTAAGATACTATCTCTTTTAAAGTATTCTATTAAAGTATTAAAAAAAAACTATAAGAAGTATAGTATAATACTAGGTATACTTAGTTTTACTACTAAGAATATTATAGTTTCTTTTACTTATAAGTATAAGAAAGATAGTACTTATAATAGTTAATATAAGTTTTAGTAATATATCTTTTTATATATAGCTAATAAATATTCTAATAAGAACTACTAAATTATATATACTCTTTATAGTAGTAATAATATAATAATTACTAATACTATAGCTAGATACTAGATAAAGCTTTACTCTACCTATTAATTAGCTGTCTCTATTATAATAGAACTTAAATTATCTTTATATAAGTTAAAAGTAATTAATAAAGATAGTAATTATATTAAAGTAGAACTAAAGAAAATTAGAGTAAAGTAACTAGATAGAGCTAGATTAGTTACTTCTTCTATAAATCTAAAGAAGTAAGTACACTAAGAGTACTAGGCTAGTCTTAAGGTAGTTAAGAAAAGAATAGTAGTAGCTAAGTTATAGAAATTAAGGCTTTATAGTACGTAAGCTAGCCTTTCTTAACTACTACTACTATCTAGCGCTAGCGCTCTAAAATCTACTTTAGCTTACTAATCTTTATCTAAAAAGATAAACACTATACTTAATAAAGATAATTTAGAAGATAAAGACTAGAATTCTAATAAGCTTAAGGCTTTAACTATAGCTAAGAACTATAAATATCTAGATAGAACTTTTAGTTTTCTTTAACTAATTCTTAATAGCTACTCTAAGTACACTAAACTTAATAACTATAAATGTTTTAAAGTTATCTAAGTATAGTATTAAGAAGTCTATATTAGCTACTACTTTAATAGCTTATTAATTAATAGTACTTATATCTATTAGACTTATATATAAGTAATAGCTACTTATCTAGATCTTTTTAAGTAAGCTATAAATATAAAAGCTATAAATAATATTTTTCTTCTTTTATATCTTTTCTAAGATAAGTAGTATAAACTCTAAATCTACTTAATTATATCTATTCTCTTTGTTAAGTAATATAAGCTTAGTAAATAAAACTCTAATCTTCTTAGCTATTACTTTTATTCTTAGATAGCTTATAATTTATACTTAATTTCTTTCTAGAAAGTAGTTAGTAAAAAGATAGATTAGAGTAAGCTAGTAGAAGACTTTAAGTAGAAGAGTAATATTACTATAGAAAACTTTAAGTAGCTATTCTTTAATAATAAGAAACTTAAAAAGATTATTAAAGAATTCTTTAAGATATATTATTACTACCTCTAATATATTAATAGTAATAAAAACCTTAGCTAGCTTTATATTATATACTATTCTCTTATTTAATAAGCTATCTATACTAACCTTTATTACTAAATACTCTACTTAGTACTTTATAAAGAATATACTATAGTTTTATACTCTTACTACGCTAAGTACACTATACTAGGTAATAAAACGTTCTTCTACTATATTAATCTTAATCTATTATTTACTTACGCTTAAAGTTAAGGTATAGATATAATCTAAGAATTAGTCTTAATTAATAATAAGAACTTTTAGAACTATATAGAGGTTTTAAAGAGCTTCTATTAATATATAAAGCTATATTTATAATAGCGTAAGACTACTAAAAAGAATTTTACTAGCCTTATTAAAGAATAAAAGAATAATATTAATTAAATATAAGAAGTATAAGTAATAGCGCTAGGTATAAAGTAGAAGAAGTCTATTTATAAAAAAGAAAATATTTATATTACTTACTTTATAATACTCTATAGCTCTATAGAACTAGTAACTAAGATTTATTAAATAATTCTTCTATAGTATATTATAGTACGCTAAAGTATTATAGAGATTCTAGCTATAGAAATATATAATAAGATCTTAAAAGCTTATTATAATCTTATAGCCTCTTCTATAATACTATCTAGATATTATAATAAGTATAGTAGTATTAAGTAGGTATTTCTAGTAGATATATATATTAACTTCTTCTTCTAGATCTAGAAAACTATTCTTATATAAGTCTTCTAGAATAACTCTTTTATATATAAAAAGATTTATAAACTTCTTAGTAAGAATAAAGATAGTATTCTAGAGTATATTAGAAAAGAGTATAAGTATATTATTAAGAAGATTAAGGTGCTATAGCTAGTAGTTAAGAAGCTTAAAAAAGCTATCTTTACTAAGAGCACTAATAGTAAATATCTAAATATTTTCTTCTTTACTAATAAGAGTATATCTTCTTCTTATAAGAGATAGTAGTATATTTAAAATTATAATTATAGTATAGAAGATACTATTAAATATTTTATTAATAAAATTAATATAAAGCTAGATATTTATTACTACTTCTATAACGCTACTAACCTTAATACTATATCTACTTTTTTCTCTCTATTTAAGACTTCTTAAGCTTACGCTAGTAGCCTAGCGTTTAGTTTATTATTACTTTCTAGCTTCTTACACTCTTTAATAATATTACTACTACTAGTTCTACTACTTTCTTTTTAGTTTAAGATACTAATACTAGCTCTATTAGCTTCTTCTACTAGTCTATCTAAACTACGTTATAGTAGATAAAATATAAAGTAGACTAGATATACTAGTAATATTACTAGTACTTAGATTTTAGGTAAGCTTCTTATTTTATCTAAAATCTAACTACTATCTATACTATAGTAGTGCATTACTAATATCTCTACTTAATTATTTATTTTACTTTATACTTTCTTTTTTATATTTTTTCTTTATCTTTTCTTTATACTATAAGTAATTAATACGTTCTAGATAGTATAAAAAGACTATATTACTAGAAAGAGAAAGTTTATACTAGTATATAAGGTATTTTTATATAAATTAGATCTTTAATAACCTAAGAATTATCTAGAGAGAAAATATCTTTTAATAAAAGCTTTTTAGAATTATCTTATTATCTACTATTTTATCTTTTACTTATACTTTTTAGTATTAGACTCTTATATAATACTTTAGATAATAGAATCTTTTTATAATAGAACTCTTTTCTACTAAACTAACGTTTATATACTTTCTTACCTATACTAACTACTTTACGTTCTTATAGTAATATATCTTTATACTTTCTAATACCTACATAGTAGAAGAAAAAGCTAAGATACTAGATTTATTATAAAAGATAAGTAAAAAAAGAGTATAGCGCGCTTTATAAGCTTTAAAGTAAAAGAATATTCTAAAATATTAACTAAATCTAGAATATCTAAAAGTATTAAGTAAACTATAAAAGAGTAAAAAAATAATATATTATTCTATTTTAGAACTATTTAGAACTAGTAAGTACTCTTCTATTATATATTTATCTATAGCTTTTAGTAAGTAGAGTTAAAAGTATATCTAAATAGAATTATAAATAAAGTAGAGATATAGTTTCTAATTTAGATATATTAGTATATATAAAAGTAGCTAGTATTAGTAAGAAGAAAAAAAAAGAAAAAAAAAAGCTTTATAATTAATACTAGTACTAAGACTTAGACTAATTATTTATTTACTTATTAATTTAAAGAATTAAGAAGATATATAGTATATATATATATAGCTACGTAGCGTAGGTTTATAAAAGAGAAATAATATAAATAGTATTAAAAAAGTATTTATAGTAGAGTAAAGTAAGCTACTAAAGTTATTAGGCTATAATATAAGTAATAATAATAAGTTTAAAGCTTAAAGAACTAAGTTTTTAGAGGCGCTTTAAGTATATAATAGTCTAAGAATATACTTTTCTATTACTTAAGTAGAGCCTATAAAGTTTAGATAATCTATTAGTTAAGTATTATAATATTATTAGTAATAGTATTTCTATAGAAGTAGCTTAATAGAAAGCTATATTAAGTATATTAGTGTATATATATATTATATAGTAATATATATTATATATATAAGTAATTATATTTTTTCTAAACCTATATAATAGAGCCTAGAGTGTACTATTCTTAAAAATTAAGTAATTATATTTTTATATTATTATCTAACTATATAATAACTTATTTTAATATTAGACTTAATAGTAAACTTAAAAATTAATTATTTAAGTCTAGATTTCTAACTTATAATACTTATACTTATATTACGTTTATAATAACTACTATAGATATTATTATAATAGACTAACTACTTAATATTTATAATATATTTTAAGAGCTATCTAAACTAGAAACTAGAGGTACTAATACTAGCTTTATAAATTATATAACTTAAAAAAGTAACTTAGTAAGTCTACTACTAGTATAGTATCTAACTTAATCTAAGATATTTATCTAATACTTATATAATTACTAGATAACCTATATATTATCTATAATTATTAATACGTCTAGCTTTATAAGTAGCTATATTATACTATTCTTTATTATAGAAACTATCTATTCTATCTATTATTATATACTTATTAGGTTAATTTAATACTATAATATATATATACTATCTTTTATTACTTCTTAATTACTAAGTCTTTTAAGTAAAAAAGAAGATTACTTATTATAAGCTTAATAAAGTTAAGCTTAGTTTAGATTTCTAGCTCTAAACTATATAGCTTCTTTTCTTATATAGTAAGCTAATTAAACTATTCTTATATAATTAGAATAATAGTATAGAAAAAAGTTATTTAAGTTAAATAGTATATACTTATAATATATAAAGCTATAAGATATCTTCTATTATTAGTAATTATATTTATCTAGTTCTTACTATTTTAATAAAAGCTTTTTCTAGCTCTATTCTTATAGTTATATCTTAGAAGTTTTCTAATCTAAAGTTTTTAAAAAGAACTAAAAAGTTAAATTTTCTATATATATAGATAGTAAGGTTTACAAAAGTAGTATATTTTATTATATTTTTAAATAGTAGTTTTTTCTTATATTTATAAGAATTAAATCTTTAAAAGTAAGTATAAAAAAACCTTAGTTTAAAATATATTATATATTTAGAAAATAAATAAGTAAATTCTTAAAAGATCTTAAGTATACAAAAGTATTAAGAAAAGTATAAACTAAATAGAAGTATTTTTTATATATTAAGTTTTATATAATCTCTTTTAGACTAGTATTATTTATACTATTATTTACTTCTATTTCTAACTAGATTCTATTACATAGTACTATAGTTTAATACTACTTTTAGTAGACTTTCTTCTTTACTCTTTTAGCTAATAGAAAGACTTTTATTAGATATTATACTATACTCTATACTTTTTATTTTACTCTTCTTACTAAGACTTTCTTATTATTACTATTAGTATATACTTTAAAAAGCTTTTTTTTATCTTAAATAATCTAGTAGTAGAAGTTTATATTTTAAGGTTTTTTTTCTAAAAGTCTATTACTTTCTACTATAAAGAGTAAATTTCTATTTTTTATAACTTTTATAATAATAGCTAGAGATTAAATATTACTTTCTCTATCTAATTAGTTAATAACTACTATCTTAAGATTTTATATTCTTTATATTTTAAAGCTAATAGCTAATTTCTTTCTACTAGTAGTATTAAGATAGTAAGAAGAATACTTTTATAGCTTTTAGAAGAGCTAATATAGCTTTATCTAGATAATACTACCTAGAAAAATATAAGACTAGTAACTATAGCTAGTTACTATAGCTAAAAACTAATATATATAACTATAGCTATATTCTAAGCTATTTTTAAAATATTACTATATAAGGTATAGTAGTAAAATAGTATATAAAGAAGTATTCTATATATCTATTTCTACTTAATATTTATATAATATTATTTTACTAACTATTAATATATATACTTTTTAAAGAATTATTATTAGAAAAAGCACTATTCTAACTAATACTAAGAACTCTATTATACTTTATTTAACTAATTAATATATACTAGTAATATCTAATATTTTCTTTATTTCTAATAACTATACTATAATATCTTCTTAAGTAAGAGAACTATTTTAGTTTATATTAGAATAATAATTAGAATATCTACTTTTAGTTTTATATATTCTAAAAAGTAAAGTTAATAGTACTTTTAGAGGTTAAAGCTATAAGCCTAAAATCTAGTAATTAAAAAAGTAACTTTTAACTCTTTCTAATTATTTTATAGTTTCGTATTCTACTTAGTGTAATATAAGAAAGTAATAGAATTAAGATTTTTTATACCTCTATATACTAAGTAAAGCTATAGTAGTTTTATAGGTATCTTAATAATAAAAGAATATATAAATATAATTTATTATTAAAATATAAGAATAATTTAATATACTTAAAGATAAAAGTTAAATTAGCTAGGTAAATAGTCTAAAGTAACATTAATTACTAAAATAATTAAAGCTTTCTACTATAATATTTTAAAGTTAAGAAAAGCTATATATATAAATCTAAGTGTAAATCTAAGTATAAAAAGTATAGTTTATCTTATAGATTTATTAGAAACTAAAAAGTAACTACTAGATTACTATAACTAGAAAAGATAATAAAAATAAACTTTTACTAATATTTTAGTATTAATAATTTATAATTATAAAGGTATAAAAAGTATTACTTAACTAGTTATAAGCTAAGAACTATATATAACTATATTCTATTATTTTAAAAGTATTCTAAGTCTACCTTCTCTTCTAAAATACTTTTATACTAAAATAGCGTTTAAGATAGTATATATATAGATAATTTAACTATGTTTAAGATAGCTATACTAAACTCTAAGATTTAGCTTTTATTATACTTTACCTCTTAAAGTAGATAAAATCTTTAGTAATACTAGTAATAGACCTTAGTTCTTTAGAACTAGCTTATAGGCTATAGTATTATTAGTTTACTAATAGATTATAGTAATTAAAAATTTACTATATAAAGATAAATATTAGAGTAAGTCTAAGAAATATAAAAGATTAATAAAATATATATAGAAAAGAAGCGTAATTATAATTCTAATAATTCTATACTATATCTAAGATTCTAGTATATATATATATATAACTTATCTAAAATTCTTCTTTCTAAACTACTTCTATCTTCTTATAGAAATTCTTATATCTTTAACCTAGACTAAGATACTACTATATAGTACTTCTTTATTAACTTAAAATGTTCTTTTATAAATAGCTTTATATATCTATAGGTTTTATTTCTTTTTTCTTTCTAATTTTATAAAAACCTTTAAGATATATTTAGTATTTATTTAAGTTTTAGAAATCTTCTTAATAGTAAAAAAAATACTTAAAGTATTAATCTATTTCTTACTTCTAGAGACTAAATTTTTATCTTATTACACTTATATAGTATATTTAAAAGTACTAAGCTATATTATATATACTTTTTTTTTACAACTACTCTAAGAGTATATACTACTAGAAACTAGAAAAGTACACTAGTAATAGAGTATATCTAAAGTATATTAATATACTATATTACTTATTATAGTAAAGTATTAATATAGAGTAGAGTAATAAAATATAGATAGTAACTCTATATAGTAATCTTATTATAGGTATATTTTCTAAACACTTTATACTTACTATATATAACTATAGAATTTAATAAAACTCTCTCTCTAATATTTACTATAAATATAGTACTTTTATAATAATAATAATAATAATATACTTATAAAGAGTAATAGTAATAGAGGCTTCTTTAGTATACTTAGAGGTAAACTTAGAGATAGTAATAGGCGAGCTGCAGAGCTATTAGGCTATAGAAATATATACTATATTACTTATCTACGTTATAAAAGTCTATAAATACTAGTATATCTATATATTCTATACTAGATAAAAATATTAATAATTAATTTAGTTTCTATTTCTTAAACCTATAGTAAACTTACTAAATCTTTTTCTACTTTTCTAGAAATATAAAGTATAGATACTAATTTAAATAACTAGTTGTAATAGCTTTTAGTAAGATATTTAAGCTATTAAGAAGTAACACTATAATATCTATATACGTAGTAGTTATTATATTAGTATTATAAGAATAAGTCTCTTAAGGTATATAGATAGACTAAATTAAGAGATTATTAGAATTAATTCTTAGTTCTAGAAAGTAATAGAATATTATATAATTACTATTATAGTTAGAGAGTAGTTATTATTAGCTAGCTAAAGCTACGTAAATACTTAGGTCTTAGGTATATTACTAATAACTTAATTCTGTTTTTCTTTAGAAGTATCTAGTTATTATACACTTAAGCTTATTATTCTTTATTATCTTCTAGGTCTATAAATTTTAAGTTTAGTTTTATATAAAGCTAAATTATATTTAATATTTAGTCTTATATAAAATAAGATTTAATAGTCTTATTCTAATTAGCTTATTATACTATTTAAGTATTAGTGCACTATTAATTTTATATACTTATAATTTACCTATTTTTATTTACTTTCTAGTTACTATATTAATAAAATATCTAAAATATAATAATAATAGATTAAACTAAGTTTCTTCTAGTAATAAGATATATTAATAATAGATTTATTAAAGTTAGAGAGTAGTTATAATTACTTAATTGCAGATACGTAATTACTTAGCTCTTAGGTATATAACTAGAGATTTTATTCTAACTTTCTTTAGAAGTAGATTAATTATAATATACTTAGTTATCTCTAATTATTAATTATCTCTAGCTTTAATAGTTATAAGCCTAGCTACTTAATTATAGAACTAATTTCTACTATATATTAAAGCTTACTAGAAAACAAAATTAGTTAATCTTATTTCTACTCTACTTTCTCTAAATATTTTATAATTAGAACTTTTTTTACGTAATTACTTACTTACTACCTACTTTTTTATTATTCTCTATATCTTTATATTAATTCTACGCTCTAACTCTATAGATATAAGTAATTATAATATAGCTATTATAGCTATAAGTATACTTTTTAAGAAGTAATCTAACTAGAATACCTAGTTTATACTTCTTAAGTAATACTATAATAAAAAGAGTATCTAAAAAGAGATTAATTCTAATTTTCTAGATATTAAATATATAGATACTTAGAAGCCTAAGTTCTCTAACCTTCTAGTTCTAGAGCCTATAGCTCTAGCTTCTCTCTCTATAAAGCTAACTAAGAATTAAAAGAATAAGTATAATAAAGCTATCTATAAGTATAATACTCTTTTATAAAATTATAATTATAAGACTAAGAATAGTACTATACTTATAGCCTACTAAAACTATAAGTCTAAGTAGTAGTTAAGAAAGAGTAAGAAAATTAATAATATTAAAACCTAGATTATATATACTATTACGCCTAATTATCTATTACTTATAACTATAAGTAATAATAGAAGAATAGTCTAGTCTTTTATAAAAACTTTTAAAACTACGCTTACTTCTACTAATTAGACTATATAATATATAGTTTATATAAAGTATTATACTTATCTTAAGAAGACTTAAAAAGAAACTACTAAGAAGTAGTTTAATAACTAGCTAATAATCTACTAAAAAGTAAAGATCTTTAAGCTCTTAGAAGTTAAAGAACTTTTTATAATTACTAACTTTCTTACTATAATTAAAAAGTTTAATTCTAAGTAGGTCTACTAGTAGTAATATAATTAATTATTTACTATAGCTTTTAGAAAGAATATACTAAGTCTTAGTAATCTTAGTAAAGTATTTAGCGTTATTCTCTAGAAGATATTAATTACTACTAAAAAGAGAAAAGCTAATATAATCTTTAATACTATTATAGATTAACTTTCTACTTTTACTAAGTTAAGTAAGAAGTAGTTAAGCTTACTATCTAAGCCTTACCTCTATAAACCTAATATAAAGTATAAGTAGAAGTCTATCTTATATTACTAATTATAGACTATAATTACTAGATCTAAACTACTAAGTATTCTACTAATAGAACTCTTAGCTTAAGATATATAAAAGATCTAAAAGCACTATTAAAAAGAAAGTAAAGTAGCTTATATAAAAAAGTTAAGTAATTTAGCTAGAAGATAAGTACTCTAGTATCTAAGTATTTAGGTAATATAGTTTCTATAATTATTTACTCTAAAAAGCTAATTACTAAGTTTAGGTTTTCTATCTTTAGTATAGGCTTTAAGCCTTATATACTCTTAGCTAGTATAATTCTTAATAGTAGAGCTATAGTCTACTTAGTTAATAATAAAGTCTTAATTAAGCCTAGTTTCTTTATTAAGACTAATAGAGAAATAGTAGAAGCTAGTAGCTAAATTCTTCTAGTAATTAGTATTAGTAATTATATACTTTACTTTATTCTTAGTACCTCTAAAGAATCTAGAAAGGCTAATTTTATACTTACTAGTGTTAAGATTATCTCTAGTTTCTATACTAATATTATCTTAGAGAAGCTTTTTAGAAATAGTAGTATATAGTATATAGACTATAATTATATAATTAGAATAAGTATACTAGAAGTATCTATTATTCTTATAACTCTTAAGTATAGATTTAACCTCTTATTTATTAAATATAACTCTTCTATCTATTCTTCTAATTCTATTATTATAAATACTATTATACGCTTATAAGTTCTATAATTATATACTAGTAACACTAATCTTTAGTACTAAAGATCTAGCTACCTAGATAAGTAAGCTCTTAAGGCTTTTATTAAAGCTATCTAGAATATAAAGATTATAAGTATATAGCGTAGTAAATATAATAATTACACTACTACCTATATATCTTAAAGAATTTCTTATTATTCTTATAAGCTATTACTATATCTCTTTTTTAGAGTATTATAGAACCTATTTAACTTCTTTATAAGCTATATACTTAATTAATAAGCTCTAATTATTAAGAAGAATTATTTAGGTAAGCTATATAATTATAATCTAAAGAATAAAACGCTAAACTCTATAATAGAAGTTATTATAAGCTTTATAGCTATAGTTAAGCGCTACTCTTAGTAGAAGATTATAGAAATTTATTAGAATAATAACACTATAATATTACCTTAGAAAGAGTACTTAAGATATAAGAAATAAGCTAAAGAAAAGAGAATTATAATTATAACGCTTCTACTATATACTTATAAGCCTAATAGCTTAGTAGAGAAAGCTAGCTAAGAGCTTATTACTAAGTTAATTAAAATGTATATAAGCGCTAATCTTCTAGCTAGACTCTAGCTAGTAATTATAAATATAGTAGCTTAACTTTATAAAATAAGTCTATTATAGCTTTATAGCTATTAATCTCTAGATTAGGTATTATATAAATAGTTTAGAAAGTATTTCTAATATTATTAGCTACCTAAAATTAGGTACTAGGCTACTAATCTTTACCTAGATTAGAGTAGAATCTATACTTATAGCTATTAAGCGTATCTACTTAATAGTAATTATATAGCTAAAAAGCATTATTAAAACTTTAAAGTTAAGCTTTATAGCTATATAAAATATCTTATTAGCTATTAAGCTTCTAATATATATTATATATAAGTACTAGTAATTAATTAAGTAATTATAACTTATAATATTACTTTTAATAAGTAGAAGTTCTATTAAGGTAAGTGTAAAGAGAAGCTAACTAGAGATTAAGTAATTAAGTAGATTAAAATACTTAATAATAGTAAGCTTATTAATTTTATAAAGAAGTTTAATATTTTTTCTATTAATTAAATAGTAAGTATAGTAGAGCTATTAACTACTAAGTAAGATCTTAAAGATAACGTAGGCTATAATTAAAGTAAAAAAGTTAGCCTACTTATTAAATATAATTAAAGCTCTATTAATTTAATAGAGATAGAGTATAAAGCTAGTATTCTATTAGAAATTTCTAATAATTAGTAGCTTTCTACTAGACTTACTACTCTAGAACCTACGCCTAAGCGTAAGTTTTTAGAAATAGGTAATTAAAGTAATTATAAAGTTTTTAATAGTTAAAGAGTAGTATATACGCCTAAAAGAGCTAACTTATTAAAGTCTAGAAATAGAGAGCTTTTTATATATAAATTAGAAGATCTAACTCTATTTATTAAGTCTATTATAATAGACTCTAGTTTTATAGAAATAGATAAGAAACTAGCTTAACTAAAGTAAGCGCTAAAGAGACTAAGAGGTAGGCTATCTAAATTAGTAGCCTTTTCTTAATAATTAACGTAGCTATAGAATTAGCTAATAGTTAAATTCTCTAAAATACGCTATAGTAGAAAAGTTATAAGTAAAAAGTCTAAGCGCTCTCTTTCTATAAATATCTATTAACTATTAAGATATCTAAAAAGTAAAAGTAAATAGCCTACTTAGCCTAGTAATTAACTAGAGAGTAATAGTATAGATAGCGTAAATTTAGTAATTATAGGCTTAGTTAATAAGTAAGCCTAAATTAACTTTTATAAAACCTATCTCTCTAGTCTTTAAAAAGACTAAAATAATTAAGCTAGCTATAAGACTATAAACTTTATTATTATAGCTACTACGCTTAGTAAGTATAAGCTAAAGACTACTTACTAATACTATAATAATCTTTAAAAGCTACCTAGATTATAGAAATAACTAATCTAGTATTCTATATATATACTCTTTAAAGATACTTCTAAGAGAAAGATTAATTAGCTAAGTAAGAAGAGAATCTAGACTAAAATCTATAGATTAAAAGTCTAAGATTAGCTACTTCTATTAAAATAAGTATAGACTTATAAGTATAATTAGAATAGCTATCTTCTTAAATATAAAGTTTAAATTATAGTTTATAGTAATCTCTAGAAGAAGAACTTAATTAATATAACTTATATAGTAACACTTACTATAAAGTTCTTCTATACTATAATAGTAATTACTACCTAGAGTAATCTAGAGATTAAATAGTTTAATATTATAGAAGCGTTTCTTAACGTAAAGATTATAGTAGAGAACCTAGTAATCTATAAGATACTAGATAGCTTTAGAAAGCTAGAATTATATATATAGCTTAACTAAGCACTCTATAGATTATAAAACTCTCTACTATTATAGTATAAAAAGTTCTTAGAAATACTAAGAGCTATTAGTATAATAGCTTCTTAAGAAGAGCTCTATCTTTTCTTTAATTAAAAATATAAGATTCTTATTCTCTTCTATATTAATAATATTCTATTACTTTATTATAAGAATATAAAGTAATAAGTAATAGCTATATAAGCTAAGATCTTTAGTAAGTATAAGATCTAAGATTAGAGAGATGTAGAGTAGTTTCTAGATATTTATATAATTAAAGACTAATATCTAAAAATAATTATACTTATTTATAATATATATATAGATAAGATACTTAAGAAGTTTAAGCTTAGAAATAGATTTTTTTCTTTAATATCTCTACTATTAGAGAAGCTAATTAAGAATACTAGAGAAGTAACTAAGTCTAAGATTAAGAGATACTAGAAAATAGTTAGCTCTATACTTTATATAGTAATTATACTCTAACTAGATATAGCGTATACTACTTTAAAGCTCTTATACTTTTTTATAAACTTAAGTAATAAGTATAAGAAAGCTATAAAGTAAGTAATTATATATTTTTACTATACTTATTTTAATATAATCTAGTATAGTAACTATAATAGACCTAATCTAATAATTACTAGAGATATATTATTTACTAATAACTTAAAGACTTACTAATTATCTTATAGATATATTACTATATTATATAAAGATATAATCTTCTAGAAAGCTATAAAGTAAAGTATAGTTACTACCTCTACTATAGAAGTAGAGCTACTAGCTCTTAAGTATACTACTAAAAAAGCTATAGTACTTAGACGCTTTCTTAAAAAGCTAGTACTTAATCTTAGAGAACTCTAGACTATTTAGTATAATAATTAGTAGATAATTAGACTAGTTATTAGAAAGAATAAGTATATTAATACTTAGCTTAGATATATTAATATCTAGAATATATAGCTATAGTAGAAATATACTAAAGAATTATTTAAAGTTAAGTATTTAGAGACTATAATAATACCTATAAATAGATTAACTAAATTACTTACTTAATAATAGTTTAAGAAGTTTAAATAGCTACTTAACTTATAAGATTTATAATATTTAATTTTTAAGAAGTAGATAAGATAGAGAGATCTTTATTTAAACTACTACTATAAAGATTAATTATACTTAAGCTAGATCTTAGTTACTCTAACTAGCGTCTAGTTATAAAGAAGTAATTACTAATAATTAATATAAGTATAAAGTAGAGAAATTCTAAACTTTTTTACTAGACTAACTTATATAGCTACTAACTTACTAACTACTATAGTGTCTATCTCTTTAATTATAACTCTTATAGTTATTCTTATTAAAGGCTAGCTTACTATTTTAGCTATTTTTAAAGTTCTTAACCTAAGCTTATAGATAAGTAGTTTTAGTAGCTTAAGTCTATATATAAATCTTAAGCTATATCTAATTATACTTAGTACGTAGTAGCGCCTTTACGTACTTAGCCTTAGCTAGCTAATACTAAGTATAGTAATAAAACTTATTACTTATAATACTAGATATAGAGCTATTAGACTAGTAACTACGTAGCTAAGAATTATAATACTAAGAATAATTATTACGTAGCTAAGACTAATAATTATACTACTAAAACTAGTAGTTATACTACTAAGACTAATAATAACTATACTAATTCTACTACTAATTCTATAGTAGCTAATTTCTAAATTAAGAAGCCTATAGCTAGAAAGTTAGTAGTAGTAGCTACTAAAATAAGCTCTAATAATAGTATTTTAAGTATTATAGTATTAGATTAAAAGCTATAGGTAAATAACTCTAAGTAGAAAGTGTAGGTAAAGCTATCTAGCTACTACCTATATTAATCTCTTTTATTCTCTTACTTAGTATTATAGACTTACTATAAGTACTATATTAATTAGAGTTTTAGAGAGTTATAGGCGTAGTACTCTTTAAGCTCTTTTTACTTAAGAACTTAGAAGTTCTACTTAATAATTTAGCTAGAGTCTTAGAACTACTCTTAGCTTTTTTCTTCTACTTTTTATAAGTATAGAGATCTTAGTAGAGCTACTTATAATACTTTTAAGCGTTTTTAGTACTTTAGCGCTATTATTAAGTTAGTAAAGAATTAAAAGAGCTAAAGAGAAGAGAATTATAAACTTACTTTAGAACTATAGTAATTAACTATACTTATAAAGTAATTATATAGATTTTAATTAGTAGAATAATAATTATAAGAGTTATAGAATAAATAATATATAATCTAATAAAGTTACTTAAAATAATTAGCTTTCTAAATATTACTAAGAAGCTACTAATAAATATAATACTTATACTTAGAAAGTTAAAGAGCGTTATAGTTAAGTAATACTCTAACTTACTTACGTAAATAACTAGTATACACTAAGTATAGATAATCTAGAAAAGTCTTAGATATAAAAGCCTTACCTTTAAATTTCTTATAAAAGTAACTATAACTATAACTATTACTTAGAGACGCTTACTTCTCTTAATCTTAAGTACCTTAGTTCTTAATATAGTTAGATTACTAAAAGCCTAAATTCTAAGTTTAAAAAGTATTATTAGTAATAAAGATACTACTCTTAAAAGTAGACTTAATAGTTTCTTAGATATTTTTATTATTAAGATTATTAAACTAAGAGCTCTTATAATCTAAGTAGATATACTTAGTATATAACTCTAATTACTTATAATTCTTATAGAGATTATTATTACTAAAACTACTAGTTACTTTAAAGCTCTAATCTAGTTAATTACTAGAATTTATAAAGCTCTAAGATAGTTATATATTAGAAGTCTAATTACTTTAGATAAAGCTACTAGAGAATAGACTATTAGCTACTATTATCTTAGAAGAGAAAGGTAGAATTTAAGTAGTAGCGTTTTTAAGTTAAGTATAGTAAAAAGATTAAGTACTTAACTATAAAGTATTATTAAGTAGAGTACTATTACGCTAAGCGCTATTACGCTAAGTACTAGCTTATATATTATAATTACTACTACTAGAGATATTATAATTAGAGCGTAGAATACTATTATAGTAGAAGCTAGAGCGCTAGCGCTTATAGCTAGAGTTAAAGTTAGAAGTTAGATTATTAGACTAAATTATAATAGTTAGCTATTAATTTAAGTATAAGAGTAAGAACTTACTATAGTAATAGAAGAGATAGAGAAGTAAGTAAAGTAATATATTAAGAGAAGTAGTAAGTTAAGTAAAGTAAAGAATTAAGTATAGAACTTAAAAGCGCTAAGGCTTAAGAGCTAAAAATCTTAAGTAGATAAGTTAATTAAATAAGTAGCTTATTAGCTTATTAGCTTAAGCGTTTTAATAATATAGAAGTAAATAATTATAGTAGAGAAAAGAAGAATTAGAGAACTTATTATTATAAAGTCTCTAATTCTAGCCTAAGTGTATACTTATATAGAAAGCTAGCGTAGCTTATTAAGCTATTAATTACGCTATAAACCTTATCTAAAAGAGATTAAAAGCCTAGATCTTACTATTAGAATTATCTCTTACTAGTTAGATACCTAGATTTCTATAGCTATTAGCTATATTTTAGGCTATTATAAAATAATTTCTAAACTAATATAGTTAATTTCTAAGCTATTAAGCTTTATTTAAATAAGTAAGAGCTTACTACTATTAGTATTAAGTATAATTAAACGCTTAGTTAGGCTGTAATCTACTACTATACTCTAGATTCTTAAGCCTAGACTTTACTAAAGTATACTAATTATAGTAGATTTAATAGAATTAGTTTTAGTAAAGTAAATTAATACTCTTACTACTCTAGAGAGTATATTAAAGTTAAAGAGTAGTTATAATTACTTAATTATAGATACGTAATTACTTAGCTCTTAAGTATATAACTAGAGATTTTATTCTAACTTTCTTTAGAAGTAGATTAATTATAATATACTTAGTTATCTCTAATTATTAATTGTCTCTAGCTCTAACAAGATTAAACTAAGTTTTTTCTAGTAATAAGATTTATTAATTAAAGACTTTGTTTTAATATAAGTATATCTAAAGAATTTATAATAGATAAGCTAATATTTACTAATATAAAGATTTTATTTTACTTAAATACAAAGATAATCTTAGAGAAGATTTTTAACTATAGAAGTATATTATACTTTTACTATAACTATATAATTAAAATTAGTAAGCTATAAGAATTTTTTTTTTTAAACACTTAAAGTATATTTAAGCTTTTTATATATATCTAATAATACTTCTTTTTATACTAATAAGAGTCTTAAAACAAAGATTAAATTATCTCTATAGAAAAAAGATTATTAAAAGTACTAAAAAGTAATAAAGAACTCTAAGCTATTAGAATTACTAATTTTAGTTTAATATAAACCTTATAAATATTACTATTAAAATAAGGTTATTACTTTAGAAATAAAGTCTTTAATTTCTTATATAACTTTCTAATTTAGACTAGAATAAATAAAACTCTAATATAATATAATATACTATAATAGATATAATACTAATAGAACTTAGTATAAATATTATCTATCTACTATACGTAGAATCTTATTTTTATTAACTAGTAACTATAATATAATAACTATTATATATTTACACTTTTACTTACTTTAGTAAGACTCTAATACTACTACTATATATCTAATAGTATCTAATAAGAAAAAATACTTTAGAAACGCTTTTTTATTTTTATATTATTTTTTATTTACTTTTTGTAAATTACTTTCTTAATATAGACTACTAATACTATATATAACTTAGGCTCTTAATTTAGACTCTTTTATCTAAGTTAAAATAGCTTATTAATATATACTTATTTTATATAGCTCTAAAGCTCTTAAATCTACTAAAGCTATATAGTATCTTAAACACCTAACACCTTAGATAGTTACTTAGCTAGTAGCTTTGTAATATATCTATATTTATTTCTATATCTATAGCTACTTACTATATACTTATTTTATCTACTATTTAAAATACTATAAAATATTTTATTACTTATATATACTTAAATATTATAAAATATATATATAATTACTAGTATACTAAATATACTTTTATTTCTAGCTATCTTTATAGAAATACTATTACTAGTAATAAGAGCTCTTAACCTAGACTCTCTAGTCTAAGTTAGAATAACTTACCTACGTACGCCTACTTAATATAGCTCTAGAGCTCTTAAGTCTACTAAAGCTATATAGTACTTTAGGCGTCTACTATCTTAAGTAGCTACTTAGCTAGTACTTTTATAATATACTTATATCTATATCTATACGTCTATCTATATATCTACTTATATATCTACTTATATACTTACCTTATACGCTACTTTATATACTATATAATATCTAATTTCTTATATATACTATATTTATTATATTATATTTATATACTAATATACTAAATATAGCTTTATATCTAGCTACTCTTATAGAAATACTATTACTAGTAATATTATAATACTATTACTATTACTACTTACTACTCTACTATATATATATAAATACTTAACTAATATATTATACTACGAGCCTTATAGATACTTATTAAATATATAAGTATAGCTTTAATCTATTTTACTTCTTAAGCGCTTTTATAAACTTAGTTCTATAAGCTTTTAAGCTATTCTTATTACTTACTTTATAGCTTAATAATCTTAGTAGCTTACTTTATTCTACTATAAATACTTTTTTTATACTATTTATATTACTTATTTTTTATAAGCTTACACTACGTAGCTATATATACTATATACTTACTTAATTCTTTATATTCTTAAATAGATATATAAATAGCTTAAGTCTTAGTACTAGCTTTAATAATAAAGCTTTCTTATTCTTCTTATTCTTCTTACTAATACTAACTACCTTTCTATATACTACTATCTCTATATTTAGAAACTTAAAGTCTACCTTATTTATAATTCTATTTAAGTATACTTTTAATACTACTTATTATTAGCTACTATATATATACGTATATACTATAAAATACTTACTAGTTATAACTAGTTCTAGAATAGAAGAAGGCGTTATCTTATATAAACTTATTTAGACTTATTTAAACTTATTTAAACTTATTTAAACTTATTTAAACTTATTTAAACTTATTTAAACTTATTTAAACTTATTTAAACTTATTTAAACTTATTTAAACTTATTTAAACTTATTTAAACTTATTTAATACTTTTATATATTCTTAAAAAATATTTTATAGAGAATACTTTTCTTAGATTAAAGTTCTTATAAATACGCTATATACTTCTTTACTACTACTCTCTTATAACTAGACTACTCTCTTAGCTCTTACTTTTTAAGCTTTTTCTCTATCTTTAGCTCTTTAGCTACTACGCTTTAATAATATATATAACTTAAATTAACTTAGAATCTTTACTACGTTTTAGCTATCTAAATTATACTTACTACTTCTACGCTTTTTATTTAATTTATATCTACTATAATTACGCTTATAACTCTCTTCTTACTAGTAATAGTATAATATAATTTTTCTAATTATACTATATAATTACTTTACTATTTATATAAAAATACTAAACTAATATTTTTTACTACTTGTCTTAGTACTAATAATATATATAAGTATAGCTATAATCTATCTAATACTCTACTAGCGTCTATCTAGATCTTATACTTACTATTTTTTCTTTTTCTAAAGCTATACTACTACTTTTTAAATAGACTATATACTACTTTTTTTACTACCTTCTCTACCTAGTTTAGCTACTTATTAGTAAAGCTATTATTATAGGTTACCTTTACTTACTATTAGCTCTAACTTATTACTACTAACTTTTTATACTTATATACTTTATATTTTAATATTTAAAATAAACTATCTAAATAACCTTTAAACTTCTATATTTATAAGATTTATTATTTTTATTTTAAACCTTACTTTTCTTTTACTCTTTTTAGTACCTTTTAATTATCTTAGTATTATAATTTAGAAGATCTATTATTTATAAAACTTTATACATAAGTTTTTTCTTACTAGATTTTTTTCTTCTAAATTAGTATTTATATATATATATATATATATACTTATATAATATTTATTAGCTTTTTTAAGTAGTTCTATTAAAATTAGCTAGACACTTTAGCTAACTTACTAGTTTCTTATATACTAGTTTTTTTCTATAGATAGAATCTTTAAGAATATTTTTTTTTCTATATAGAGTTCTTAAATTTCTTATTTATTATCTTACTACTACTCTTTTATAAGTAGATATTTTATATTTTAGCTTTTTCTTCTCTTTTTAGCTCTTTAGCTACTATACTTTTATATCTAACTTATATTAATATAAAACCTATACTAGAATCTAGCTACTTAACTTATATCTACTCTATTTTAGCTAAGAGCCGAAACCTAGTTCTGCAAAAGCACCTATAGTTATGCCTTTGCACTTACTCCTCTTTCTGCCTTCTATACTAGGTTCTATAGTTTCTAGGTCTCTTCTAGTATATAGCCTAAGTTAAGGTATTACTCTAGGTAGTTAGTTAATTTACTCTTCTGCAGCTTACCTAGCCTAGCTAGGCAGGCCTTAAGAAAGGTATAATAGACCTAATTATTAGAAGCTATACTTATTAGTCTAAGCGGCTTCTTAGACAGTATATACGTACTATTTATAGAGTTACGTAGCGCTTTAGTACTAATACGTATAAGATTAATTCTTAACGTTTAGTGTAAGTTAAGTAAAGTGTTAAATGTGCTTTTATAGTATAGAATTTAACTCTACTTACGCGTAGTTAAAGAATAAGAAATGCTAGCGTCTTTAGTTGCTTTTACGCTAGTAGGCAAAAGCATTTAATTATTAAAAGAAGTTATAACTAAGTGTTATAATAGATAGAGAGAAGATTAGTCTAGTATATTACTTTTATACTTACTACTGCCTATATAATTATAATGTGTCTAGATAGGCTCTATAGTTTACAAAGACACACACCTAAGGTACTATTAACTAAACTATAGTTCTACTTTGTAGAAAAAGAATAGCCTGTATACTTAAATATTAAGGTTAGAATAGGCTAGAATAGACGCAGTAGTAGTAGTAACTTATATCTACTATAGTTATACTTTTTTTTTTAACTTTTAGTTACTATAGCTTTACTTCTAATCTCTTCTTAAATATAAAACTTAATATTATTACTTACTTATAGCTATACTTATATTCTAATTATATATTTAGTATAATATATATTAATAGTATCTTAACTTTAAGTTAAGTTCTTAGTTATAAGTATACCTAAAATAAGTATTACTTAAATTAAAGAAATGTATATATTTTTAGCTACTAAGTAATCTAAAATATAAAAGTTTAGCTTATAAAAGAACTACTTTATCTAATTAAAGAATGTCTTAAGATAAGGTTCTAGTAAATATCTATAGTAAAATCTATTTATATAAAGTATCTCTTAAGTATATATATACTATTAAAGCTACTTATAGTTCTATTAAGTATTATATTATTAGTAAACTACTTCTAAGAAATATATAAAATAGTAGTAATTAAAAAAGCTATTATAAAAACTATAAGCTATACTATAATAAAGTCTATTATACACATTTATAGTAAAGTTTTAGAGTAATTATAAGGTAATTTAGAAGTAAGTAATTAAACTAAATTTATAATAGAATTATATAGTTATATATTAGTAATTATAATATAACTAGTAAAAAGATAATCTTTAGATTAACCTATAATTACGTTAAAGACTTAGAAACAAATTTATAAATTAAAATTGCTTTACGTATTAGCTTTAAGAGACTATCTTTATTCTAAAGATATTATTAAATCTCTAAAAATTATAAATATTATAAAAGAGAAGAAGTATACTTCTACTAAAGTATATTATATATATTCTAAGTATAAGCTTTAATAATATATTACTTATCTAATTATAGGCTAATAAGCGTCTATAGTTATATTATAATATTCTCTAAGTCTTAAGTTAGAACTCTCTTTTTAAGTACTTAAATACTTATGTAGCTTTATAGCTAGGTTAAACTTAGAAGCTTTAACTACTTTAGAATTATTAGTACGTAAACTATAAGTGTTAGTCTATAAATTCTTAAAAGTAGATAAAACCTCTAGTTATACTTTATATAGTATACTAGTAAAAGACTTTACTATTTTAGAACTAGCTTATAGGCTATAAATATTTATTATACTAATATATCCTTTTCTCTAATTTTATTATTAAAGAGTATATTATCTACTTATAAGCTTTTAAGTTTTATACTAGTAATTTAAATCTTTAATACTAAGTCTTAAGCTATATAAATAATTAAACTCTTAAAGCTCTTCTTAAAGCTATCTATAATATAAAGATTTCTAGAAAATACTAAAGTAGATATAGTTATTACGCTACTATATATATATATTAACTAATCTTTTAATAGCTTTAAGAAATTAAAGCTAATTTTATTGTAAGTAATAAACTTAATAAATAAGCTTTCTTTTTTAAGAGAGACTATTTAGATATATAATATACTTATAAGAATTAGTAATATCTATAGTTCTAAGCTATAGTAGAAAGAAACTAAATAATAAATAAGTGTTAAGTACTAAGAAGCTATAGGTATACCTACGTATAAACTTACTAAATCTTTTACTTTATAATAAGTTAATATTTTATATAGTAATATAACTTTTAAGACTTAAAGTATTTACTTCTAAAAAAGTATATAAAATAAATATATTTCTTTAATCTACTAATATAAAAGCTTAATATTTTAAGGCTAGACTATACTTACTCTTAGTAACGCTTAATTAGAAGAAAGTAATATATAAACTATAATAAGTAAAAATATATAAGTTCTAAACCTTTTATAAAGCTATATATTAATACTAAAAAATACTAATTCTAATTTCTTATATTTACTATTACTCTATCTATTCTTAATTTAAAAACTCTTTAATATATAAAGAAGTATTACTATTAGTATTAGTTTAGAAACTTACCTTAAGTTAAAAGAAAGTATTTATAATTTTAAAGTACTTAATTATATACCTAGTTATAGAAACTTAATAGTACTTATATAAGTTAGTATTAAAACTTATACTACTAGATATAAAGCTATCTAGCTATATCTAGTCTAGATATTAAAGTAAATAGAACTATAGATAATACTACTAATAAATATATAGATCTATCTACTATAACTAATCTATATTATATAATAGCTAAGACTAGTACTATAGTATCTAAAGCTAAGATTAAACTAGCTAGTATAGATATAATAATAGCTACTACTAAAATAAGAGTAGCTATTATTAAAACTAAAGTAGTAGCTACTATTAATACTAATACTATAAGTAAAATAGTAGCTACTTCTATAGAATATATATTTAGCACTATAAAGCTAGGTAGAATATTAAAGTAGTAGTAGTATAACCTTAATATAGATATAAATATTATTAATACTCTAAGTTAATATATATTATATAGTAGAGAATCTATAGAGATTAGTATTAGAAGAAGTTAATAAAGTATTACTATTAAGCGTTTCGTACTTAAAGACTTAAAAGTCTTAGATAGCTTATTTAATATGTTAATTAAAGTTTTGTCTAAAGTAGCTATATATTTTTTATTATACTCTTAGCTTAGTTACAAAAGTATTATTTAAGCTTATAATATCTATAGTAGTTTTTATACTATATTATACTAAAAAATATAATAAAAGAGTAAAAGATAATAGTAAACTTATCTAGATACTAAGATAAATTTATACCTATAAAATCTTCTAATAAACGCTTTAAAAAAGATTACTATAGTTATACTTATAGTATACTATATATTCTCTAAACTAGGTAAAGTTTCTTAAAGTAATTATAATAGGTAGTACTATAAAGAAGATTAGAGTATCTATATGGATTAAGAATTAAAATATCTTAGATATTATTCTTATATATAGCTTCTACTTAGTTAGACTATAAAGAATTATATTTTAAAGTCTAAGTAAGTAATTCTAAGTTTTACTTAAAGCTACTTAGTCTTTACACTTTTATCTTTCTTACTACTATTTTATAATATACTAAAATTACTATTAGTATATTATAAAATAGAGTATACTTTGTTATTAATAGACTAATAGAATAATAAATACTATCTAGCTTTAGTAGCTAGAGAATAGTCTTTTATATTATAATAACTACAAAATAGTACTAATCTTTTACTAAATTTAACACAGAAATATTACTACTATTAGTATTAACTATATATATATAATTAGAAGCTAATTTTAAATAGTAAGAGTAAAATCTAAAGTGTCTTAATTCTACGCGTTTATAATAATAATTAGATAGTAAATATAAGTTACTACTATATAAAAGCTTATTCTTAATTATAGCTCTATTACTAAAGATAAAGATATAGAGAAGTAGTAGTATCTACTAACTATTTAATACTTAGTACTTAGAACTTAGTACTTAATAGTAATCTATTATACTATTATTACTCTACTTATAAGACTATTTAGGTTAAATAATATAAGATAGAAGTAGAGCTATTAATTAGTAGACTATAAGTAATTATCTAATTAGCTATAGAACGTAATTATAGTAATTATAGAGGTTAGCGTCTTACGTAGAGTATAGTAGTAAGTTATTATAATAATTACGTTATATTACTATTCTTAGTCTTAGTAAGAAATTTAAAAACTTTAAGTAATTATGCGTACTATAAGGTATATTATAATATATCTTTAGATAGAAGTAAAAAACTCTAGATAAAAGCGTAAGTAAGCTAAGAGAGTAGGCTTATATAGGTTCTAAGGCCTATATAAGCCTTCTATCTTATAAAAATCTAGGTAATACCTACTAGCGTAGCTAGAAAGCGAAATAGCTAATTCTATCTAGAGTTACTCTAGATTTTAATATTAATATAACTACGTAAATAGTAATACTAATAATTATAATAGTAGAAATAATATTCTTTCTTTTTAATTTTTTAGAAATAAAAGAAGATCTTTAAAATAGAAAGTTAATAGAAAAAAAGGGAAAAAAAAAAAAAATTCTTAATATAAAGAGTATTTGTAATTTCTTTTAAGCTATAATAATTAATATAATTATTTATTAAGGTAAATTTTATTTATAGTTTAGAAGAGAGATATAATTTAAGATAACTCTAGACCTAAAATCTACTTATATAGCGCTTTTACCTATTAAGCTATATAGCTAGTAGAATAACTATATTTTTCTTTACCTTAATTTATACTCTAAGCTCTACTCTTTCTACTTATAGTCTTACTAAGAGCTTTCTTATAAATTATCTATATATTTAAATAAATAATATAAAAGTCTTTTAATAGCTTAAAAGCCTTATTTATAACTTACGTATTACTAGTCTTAACTCTATCTCTAGGTTTTTTCTATAGCTACTAATACTTATTATAAGTATAGTATTACTATCTATATTTATAATAAATCTTAGAAAGAAGATTTTATTAATATTTAAAGCTATATAGAAGGTAAAAGGTTTTAAGAAGGTTTACTTATATTAAATTAATTATATAGATTTAATTACTATATTTAATTATTTTACTTTATATTTATACTTTACTATAAGAAGCTACTAATAAAGTAATTAGTAGTAGTTAAAATACTACTATAGTTCTAGAAGAAGTAATTCTTCTAGTATACGTAATAATTTCTAGAATTTATAGTTTAGTTATTAGACTAAATTATTTTAGTTAGCTATTAATTAAAATTAAATATTAAAAATATACTATAGTATAAAAAAAGACAAGAATAGATAAATTAGGTTTAAGCGCAAGAAAAGTAGAAATTAGATATAAAGCCTAAGAGCAGTATATTAAAACAAAATATAATTAATCTAATAATAGGCTTATTAAGTTAGAGATATTAAGCGTTTTAATTATAGAATAAACATCTTAATTTTATTAAGAATAAAAAATTAACAAGAATATAATAAGGTAATTATAAAGTTTTGTATTTTAGTGTATTAGAGTTTACTAAACTAAAAAAGTATATTTATATAATAAAAAATATAAAGTCTCTATAAAAGTTTACTTAAGTCTAAGAAAAAAATCTTAAAATTTATTTTAACTACGCTTGCTATAGTAGTAAGCTAATATTATTTAGTATATTAATCTACTAAATAACTAAATAAAGTAAAGTATGTAGATAATAAGAGTTAACGCTAGTGTAAAATCTAAGATCTATACCTTAAATTTAAAGCTATCTTTTAGCGCTAGCAAGAATATATAGTAGCTTTATTTTAAAATAGAGTTAATTTAGATTTTTATATATAGATTATCTAAATACTTTTCTATAGTTATAAGATTTTACTTAAAAAGTATATACCTTCTTAAAAATATAAAAGATCTTAATACTACTCTTTTATATAGTTATAACAATACTTTCTAGAGTAAATAGAAAATAATTTAATATAATTAATAGTAGTATAGTTATAAGATTTACTAGAGCGTATACTAATTCTTATTTTATTCTAAGTAGCTTTAAAAGAAGCTCTAATAGTATATTTATCTTAATATTAAAATTTATAATATATATAATTAGTATTACTATCTATTTTATAAGAGATATATATATAATACTTCTATAAAAAATATTATAGTAGGTACTTTACTTTTACTCTTTAATTTTAAATTTTAAATATACTATATAAAATTTACTAGATTAAATAAGCTATTAAAATACTTAGTACTTTAGCTAGAGTATAAAACTAAGATATATAGTTCTTTAGAACTATATATAGATACTTTTTATTAACTATATTTATATATATATATATATATAACTTAAAATATATAAACATCACTAGATAAAAGGTATTAAATTTAAACATGCTACTATTAAATAAGCTCTATTATAAGAAAAGATCTATAGTTTCTAATACTTAGTAAATAAGCTTTAAATATAAATTACTTTAGACTTACTAAATAGCTTATACTTATTAACTACTAAAGATACGTTTAAAGTATAGTAGTATAAAAAGCTAAAACCTTCTAAAGTTTATATTACTAAAAGCTAAGTAGTAATAATAAAATATAATACCTAAATAGTCTTATTTTAAAGAAGTAATATATTTTGTAAAGGTAGAGACTTCTTAGTATTATTTATTAAGTATATAATATATTTATATAACTAAATACCTAGTAAGAAAAAGTAGTAAAAAAATTATAGTAGGTGTAAATAAAATAAAAAGTATATTAATAGTAAGTATAAGTTAAGTAGCTTAGATATAGTAAGTATTCTAAGTTAATTAAAGTTATATATTAGAGCGTAGTAGCTTAAAGACTAAGAAGAGAGAATAAGCTTAAAGATTAAGAGCTAAGAAAGAAGTATAGTTATATAAGAGTAGTAGTAAAAAAGTATAGTATCTATAAGAACGTTAATATAAGAATACTATTTAAAAAAAAATTAAGTAAAACCTGTAGATATTACCTAAAGAGCTATTACTTACTATATTAAGTATTTCTTAATCTCTAAACGTTTAATAGTATTAGAAAGAATAATTATTTTTTCTTATCTAGAACTAGTTATTACTAGTAAGTAACTTTATAGTATATATATATATATATATATAGTACCTAATTTAATATAGATAAATCTAAATAGATAGTTAATATAGATAATAAGAAAGATTAACTTAGAGTTTCTAAGCGTAAATATAGCTACGTATAAAAAGAGAGCTAAAGTTACTAATAATAATTAGATTATAACTAGCGTATAAAAACTAAAGTAAGAGTAATATTTTAGTTTATATAGGTAGAGTTTTAAGAATATAAGAAAGTAAGTATATATCTAGCTAGTATATATATATATATATATATATATAGCTACGTAGTAAATTATCTATTTTTTAAGTACTATATTAGTATTACTATTAAAGTATAAGTAGTAGAGTATTTATATATAATAGTAATTGTAATAATATTCTAAAACTCTAAGTAGTGTTTTTACAAAGGTAGCTTAATAGAAACTTATATTTAGTATATTAGTATATAAAAAATATACTATAATACGTATAGTATCTATAAGTAATAATAGGTTATATAGTATTAAAGGTAGTACGTAAGATAGAAATATAGTAGATAGATATTAATTAAAATATATTATAAAAGTACTAGCTAAATAGCTACTTAAGATAGTTAACGTTAAAAGTGCTATAAAGGCTTAGTAGACTTAAAAGCTATATAAAATAAGCGTATATAGCTAAACTTCTCTAATTTTAAATAAAAAGTCTATATTATAAGATTTTAAAAGTAGTAAGACGTAGTATTAAAAGTTGTAGTAAAAGCTAAAGAGGTATTAGACTTTATAAAGAATTAGTAAGTAGGTATTAGCTATTATATAGAGTAATTATGTTAGTAGTATAATTATAGTAATATAGCTAAAGAAATTAGTAATTGTATATAAAATATTATATTCTAGGTATTATATAGAAATTATATAAGTACTTTAGATTAGATATAACTTTATAGTAGTAGTAGTACTTTTACTAAATAACTTTTATAAGTTACGTAGAAATAATAAGCTAGTATTAATATTAGTTTATAGTTTAAATAGCTATAAGAATTATATATTAGTGTTAAAGTAGTAAGTCTCTTATTAATATGTATCTGTTAATAATAATACTAGTACTAGAGGTAGTATAAGTATAAGTATTATAAAGTATATACTTAAGCCTACGCTAGAAAGATCTAAAGTTTATTACTATATATAATATAGTTATTTTATGTTTAAAATTTAACAAAGTACACTATAGATTCTTTCTTAAATTACTTTTTAAACCTAAAGCTAGAAGTATTAGAAAACTAAGATTTTTTAGAATGTATTATTATTATAACTAGAAGAGTTTAATAAGTTCTTTTACTTAACGTCTTTCTTACGATAGTACTACTAAAGAAAAAAAAAAGTTAGTAAACTTTTCTTTAACTTTCTACAAAGTAAAATTATTATTTTAATATTTATATTATTTTAGTCTAAAGTTTCTAGCTTACTAATAAGACTTTATTAGTAGAGTATAAAATAAATATAAAAGCTATAAAGAGAAAGAAAAACAAGGTACTAAGTTTAGAATTACGTAAAAGCCTTAGTTACTAAATATTAAAGAAGTTTAGTAGAATAATATTTATTATTTTCTCTTCTAGTAAGCTTTAATCTATAGTTTAAATTTATATTATAATTAAACTACTAGATTTATAGCTTCTTAAGCTAAAAGAAATAATTATATATAATAGATCTTATTCTAATTAAATTATATATAAGAAATTAAGAATAAAGTCTTTAGATATAAATTAAGAAGCTAAGTATTTTATATCTCTAATTAGCACTTAATAAATACTTTCTTATCTTAATAGTTACTTTACTCTACAAAAAGAATTTAGTAGCTACGTAACTTCTAATATCTATTACTTAAATTTTTTAGTATATAAATAGTAGAGAAAAATTTAATTTAACTATATATATAACCTAAGTACTTTTATTATAGAACTTAGTTATAGTACGTAGAAGTAAAGATAAGTAAACTAATAATATAACTAATATAAGTATACGTAGATAATTATAAGAATATTTATCTTAATTGTATTTATAAGCTGTTTTTAAATAACTTACTAATAAATACTAATACTACTACTCTATATAATCTAATAGCTATAAAGCTTTTCTATATATATATTCTAAACTTCTTATTCTATAATCTACCTTCTTCTAAAGTAGGAATTTATAATTTATATAAATCTTAAAAAAGCTAAACTAACTTTATACTACTTATAAGCTAAATTATTCTTAATAATAGTAATTCTAAATTTATAGAAGTATCTAAAAATAAGTATAATAAAATATAATACTTTGTATTATGTAAATTTAAGCCTTTAAGAAAATTGTTTTATTAGAATAGTTTAGTATTAAATATTAAATACTTTAGACTAGTAAAAAAATGTACTTTAGAATATTAGTATAATATATAGATAGAAAGCTCTAAATTATTAATAGTATAAGAAAAAAAAATAGATTACTACTAGAATAATATTATAATAAACTCTATCTATAAAAGACACTTACTTAAAGCCTTTAAAACTTAGTATAGCTTAAGCTAGGTATAGAAAACCTTCTTATAGTATATAATTACTTAGAAAGCTTCTTTGTTTCTAGTTATTAAATTTTTAATTTAACTTATACTTAGATTTTAAATATATTAGAAGATAATAAAAGAATCTAGTTTAATCCTCTAATAAAACTTATAATATAAGATCTTTTCCGCTAGAAACTTAGTTTTGTGTATTACTATAGAAGATATAGATTTATCTACTATTACTTTAGTAAGTTAAGACTATAAGCTAATATACAATTAGCTAATAAATCTAATCTATAATTAGCTTTAAGCTAAATTGTATAAAAAGGTAAATTAAACTTTCTCTACCTAAGAGCCTACTAGATAATTCTATCTTATAGATATTGACCTTATCTACTTTAAATACATTCTATCTAAAGAGTTTAAACTTATAGAGATAATGTAATTTACTTTAACTATATAATCTTTTAAACTTATTAAAGATATTATACTAAAACCTATGTTTAAAATACTAGACTATTATATCTTAAAATTAAGATGATAATAAGCTACTACGTAATATCTTTTAAACTTTCTCTTTTTTAATAAACTCTTGCTTTTATAACTATAAGTAGTAGTAATACTAAGTATACTAGTAAAGAATAAGCAGAGCTTCTTTAAATAATAAAAAGCTTAGCTTAGTTAAAATAACTTTCTTAGATTTTAAACTTACTACTCTTTACTAATAATAAATATAAAAACTAAATCTTTAAATAAAAGTTAAAAAGCCTTATTATTATAGTAGAGAGTTAGATACTAACTAGGCTAAAATTACTTTAAATAAAAAAGTTTAGAAATAGGTATTATATTATTACAAATAGGCTTTACTAACTTATAATAATATAGACATTTCTAAGAGATTTCTATACATATATTTTAAAACAAAGGTTTTAGGTTAATATTCTTAATATAACTTTTACTATTTAAGTAGTATAGTATAGTAAATATAAAATGTTCTAACACTAGCTTTATAAAGCTTACTTAGAAGACTAAAAGATCTTATAAATAAGTACTTAAAAGAAGAGTACTTAAGCGTAATAGACTTTAATTTTTAGAAGCTTAAAGTATATATAGTTAGATCTTAAAACTTAAATTAATTACTAGTAAATAGCTTAAGTATTTTTAATAAAGTAGACTTAAAACTATATAAAGTATATATAGAATATTAGATAGCTAAACATAGAGTAATTAATAAATAAGTTTATCTTATAAACTAAGAATATACGTAAGTAATTATAAAGGTAGTTAGTAAAAACGTCTTAGATAAGTTATATCTATATTTTTTAATTATAAAGAAATAAGTAAACTTAAAAAAGTAGGAACTTAAATTAATAAATACATACTAATTAATACTACTAAAGATACTTATACTTTAATTAATATAAAGAATTTAAGCTTATAGAATGTTTTTACTAAATCTATAGAGTAAGTAAACTTTATAGATAGAAGAATGTTTTAACATTGTTTAGTTAAGATTTAAAGTAAAGTTAAATAGAAAACTTATATAGCGTAAGTGTTAAAAATCTTATATAAATAAAAAAAATTTATACTACTCTAATTTCTAAACCTTAACTACAAAGTTATATCTAGATTATTTTAGTAATTAAACTTTCTAAAATTATAGAGCTAATTCTAGTCTAATTTTTCTAGGTTATATATATAAGTAAAACTATATTTTCTATACTATATAAGCTTAGACTTTCTTCTATCTTAAGTATTTTACTTCTATCTAGTATTCTAGCTTACTTAGATAAGTATATAATTATTTATCTTATAGATTTTTAAGTAAGTTTACATACTATATTACTTTAGCTTATTAGTAGAGTATAGAGTTATTTAAAGGTCTAATTCTTCTTATCTATAGAAACTCTACGTAAGCGTTAGATTAAGATATAATTTTATTTTTAAGAACAAAACTTTCTATACTTATTAGAAAGAGCTAATAGCTAATAGAATAGAAGCTTAAATTAGCTTATAAGATACTTATATATAAACTATCTATTAATTATATAAAGCTTTATAGGTAAAGTAAGTAAGATTTATTATATTTAAAAAAAGATATATATACTTTCTTAGATATAAGAAGATAAAGAGTATATAAGCTTATACTCTAATCTAAATAAGAATACGTTTTAGAGTTCTCTAGAAATTCTCTTCTCTTTATTTATTTTCTACTATATATAAAACTTTCTAGTAGTTTAGAAGCTAAGTAGTTTATAATAGTATATATTCTTAAACTATTCTATATAATAAGTTAGATCTAAAGTAAAAAGTAAGAAGTTGATATTAATATATAATTTAGGTATAGTAGTTAGCTAGAAATACTATCTTAACTTAAAAAGACGTTGTAAGATTTCTAGAGAAACATTAACTATCTATTAAGATAGTATCTAGATAACTAGAACTTTAAGAATATAAATAGTTAACTTATAACCTTCTTTAGCGATAAAAATAGTTTCTATAAAATAGAAAGATAGTTAAGCTATAACTTAAGTATTACTAGTTTCTATTTAGAAAATAATTTAATTAAGTCTAGTAAAGAAGAAGTAGAGTATTGTAAATATATAACTTAAATAGAAATAGAATAAATTTTAATTTAAAAAAAGATAAAAAAATAATACTTTAGTAAAGTTTATATTATTATATAATATATTTTATCTTTAAAAGCCTACTTACCTATACTTTAAATATATTAAGAGCTTAATATAAAGTATACTACTATATATCTAGTAGATTTAGAAGATAGAAAATTATACTATTAAGAAAGTTAGTAATCTAAAGTTAAGAACTTACAAAGATAGATTTTCTAAAAATTTAGTATTAGTTTACTTTACTAGAAATTAATTAATAATAGTAAAGAATAATACTTCTAGCTTTACTATAAAAAGTGTGCTTATAAACTTTGTTTAAACAATACACTTAATATACTAAAATAGTTTTTCTATAGAGTTTACTAATATTACCTCTAACTATACTCTATATACTAAGAAGTAGTTAGTAGCTATAGATTATAATACTATTTTACTCTAGATATAAAGAATACTAAACGTTCTATATTAATTATATGTTAGAAGAAATTAAAGGTTTTTTATAACATAAGATTAGTTTTAAAAGATAATATTTACTAAACAAAAATCTTAAGTTAGTAGAGCTATAATTTAAGAAAGGTTTAATAGCTAATTAAAAATAGAGCAAACGCTTTAATAAGGTAGATTAATTATACTTTAGTAATAGTAGAATCTAAAGAAAAGAATTTTTACGCATATTAATTATTTAACCTAGTAAGATTTACTAATAATAAGCTTCTTTAAAAAACACAAGTAGAACTAGAAATAAGATTATTATTTAAGATATAAAGCTTTAAAAAAGAGGGTTTTAAAGTAGAACTAAACTAATCTAAGAAAGATAATATTACTACTATATTGTAATTTAACTACTATTAACGTTATAGTTATAATAAAAGTATTCTATCTTTTAAAAAATTACTAACACTATAACTTTAATAAAACTAGATAGCTAAAAAATAATAGTAAATATTAAGATATAGTAAGTTAGAAAAAAAGCTTTTTAAATCTATAAGAGAAATACATTTAAATACACTTTTTAAATTTCTTTTCTTTTAGTATTAAGAATTTTATTTAATTAATTATTATATTATATAAAACCTTTTAAGAGCTTTTAAAAAGCTAATAAAAGTTAGGATACTTTTGTATCTAGTTATAAGTTATTTAGCTTTTATATTATAAATACTATAGCTATAAATAATTTACTTTATCTTTACTAGAGATAGTAATAAATTTAAAAGATAGTAATAATAGAGAAAAATGTGTTATATATACTTAGAAAACTTAAGAATAAAGATTTATATTAAATTAAACTAGTACTATACTATAGTATATATAAAGTTATCTAAAGTAGCTAATATAACATTATTTAAGAGATTTAGCGTAAGATTCTCTTTTCTAAAAGTTTAAAAATAAAATATTAGCTTTTTTAATTCTAACAATAACGTTTTCTTTAAGAATTACTCTTTTATTTAAAACTTAATATAGATAATAATAGTTTCTTCTTAAGTAGTTATTATAGTAATAAAACTCTTTCTTTCTAGAATAGGTTTTTATTTTTTAAAATTATAAGATAGAAGTATAAAAGGTAATAAGTTAAAACTTTAAGATCTAATTAGTAGTTATAAATAATAGAATTTAGGTATATTACTATTTTATAGACTATAGTAGTAAGTTACTTAGTTATATTATTCTAAATTACTATAGTAGGTAAAGAGTTAAAAATAGAAAAACATAGAATAATACTTTACCTACTATAGTAAATTAGTATAATATATTATATTAACCTAATATAATATGTAAAGTACTCTAGATAGAAGTTGAATAATATACGTATAGTATAAAGTATAATATTATATTTATATAAGTAAGCCTAGTTAACTATAAGTAATAGCTATAGCTAATAAGATTTAGCACTAGCTAGCTAGTAGAGTAGTTATCTAGAGCATATATTAGCCTTAAAGCAGTAAATTCTAAAATATTATATAGAAAAATAGTATTAATTTCTACTATATACGTATAAACACTTACTTATAGCTAGAAGTATCTTTATAACTACTTTTATATATCTAAAACTATATAGAATATAGCTATAGAAAGCTAATAATAATAAATATAGTATAGCTTTTTAACATTTCTATTATATTTAGAGTTATTAGAAAATACTTTTAAAAAGCTTAATATAAATTAATCTTTATATAATTTCTATAGTAACTGCAAAATTATTTCTTCTTAATTAAGTAAAAAGATTATCTTTAATTTTGTCTAAAATATAAGAATAAAAACTACTTTGTAAAACTATTAAAAACTAGATATTTATTAATAGCAATTATGTATTTTAGTTTTACACTAGAAAAGCTGAATTTTAATTAAATTTTAAATAAGATAAATATTAAACTTAAATTTAGGTATAGAATTTCTATTACTAACTACTTCTTAACTTATAACTTATTAGAATAGATAGATAGTTCGTTTTAATCTTTTCTTAACTTATTTAAAGAATAAAACTATATAAACAAGCTAAGAAAATTTATATTTTACTATCTAAATTCTAGTTTAAAAAGAGAATACTACGTTTATAAACTTAGGCTTTCTTTTTTTAAATATCTAAATATAGTAAACGCTATTAGGTTCTTTTTAGAATAAAAAACAATATATAGTCTATTATATCTATAACTCTATAATATAAAATTAAATATAAAAAAATTACCTTTTAAGCTATAAAAAATAAGTTATAACGTTAAGGCCTCTTATCTTCTACTTTTAATTTCGTTACCTACGTATTCTTAATAGAAAACTTATAATTCTATATTAACTTATCTCTTATTACTATTATTAAAAAATTTATTTTAACTAGTAGTACTATAATATAAAGTAAAGTCTCTCTTAAAGGTACGTATTACTATTACTTCTATTATAGTTATAATAAGCTTAGTCTATACTTCTTCTAGTAGATATTATACCTTTATAGTAACTACAAATTCACTATTAGTTAATTATATTAGTTACGTATTCTACTATAAGAGACTTAGTAAGCTATTAGAATTACTCTATTATCTATATTAACTATATTATCTATATTACTTATCTTATAAGCAGATTCTTAAAAATTATATTATTATTATTATTATTAATTACTATCTTAGAGAAAAGCTATAATAGATAGAGCTTAATTTATAGTATTAAGTAATATAATAGTAAAAGAAGTAAGATACTTCTTATCTCTAGTTTTAAAGAACTTCTTAACTATATTATATATATTATTATACTTAAGTATATATTACTTTAAATAAGAAGTTCTTAAAAGTTAATAGTTTTACTTCTTAAGAAGACCTTTAGAATAAGAATACTACTTACTAATTAAGCTATATAGTATAATATCTATATAGAGTATTATACTTATTTTAAAAAATATAAAAGAAATTTACTAAGAAATAGTTTAATTACTACTTAATAATTAATTAGAAAGTAAAGACATTTTAGGCTATTAGAAGTAGAAAGCTACTTATAATTTCTAAGTTTCTTATAGTAGTTAAGAAGCTTACTAGTAAGAAGACCTACTAGTAGTAATAGAATTAATTATTGAAGATACCTCTAATAATCTTAATAAAGTATTTAGCATTATCTCTATAAAGAATTTAGATATTTTAGAAAAAGTAAAGCTAATATAATTATAAATTCTACTATAGATTAACTCTCTACTTTTACTTAGTTAGATAATAATAGGTATTTAAACTTACTTCTAAAATCTTACTTTAATATATTTAGTAGTAAGTATAAATAAAAGCTTACTACTTACTGCTTATTATAAACTATAATAACTAGATTTAGATAACTAAATATTAGATTTATAAATCTTCTTACTTAGAAAATCTAGAAGATTTAACAGTACTCTTATAAAGAGAAGTAGAGTAGGTTTTATTATAAAGATTATAATAACTTAGTTATTATTATCTTTTTATTATTAAGCTTTGTTAAGATTACACTTATTATTATTTTCTTAACAAATTAGAAAAATTTCTAGTAAATCTAATTACTTACATAATTAAGACTTTAGTAGCTAGTTTTAATCTACTATACTAAAAGATTCTAAAACACTTCTTTTTATCTTAGCTTAGTTAATATTAGAGTTATTATATAAGATAATAACTCTTATCTTTCTTATCTTTCTTTTTACAATTACTAAAAGATCTAGTAATAAACTAATTATTAGTTTATATAATATAACGCATAGACTAATATAATTTATACTAGTCTAGATTATAAATCTAGAAGATAAGAAGAATTTAGTAGACTTAGATTATAAATCTAGAAATTGCAGTAGATTTAATTATAAATTCTTATCTTTAAGTAGAAATAGGTAGATATTTATATAATTATTCTAGTAGCTATTTTCTATAAAAGAAATAGTAATTCTCTATAGTTATTCTTTACTTAGTAATAATATTATTACCTTTTACTTATTATCTACTCTATAATTACTTTATTATAATCTTTATTAGTTATACTATTTATTATAGTATTTAACTACATTACTCTAATAAAGCTATATTCTATTATTAGAGAATAGTTTCTATTACTTCTCTATTCTTTATAGGTTATAAGCCTAGCTAGACGCTTATAGCTTTATTAGAACATATTTTATTTATATTATTACTTGTTCTAAGTAATTAATATATTTAAAAAAAAAAGATTTCTATTATTCTAAAAGAGTTATTCTTTAGAATTTATAAAATATTTATTTTAGAACTATATAGTTAAACTTATACTTTTTATCTATTATTATAATAGTACCTTTTTAACTTTAAGCTATTTAAAGATTTATAATCTTTATTTAGTAGTTAATTAGCCTTTATTATAATTAATAATAAAAAGAAAAGTACTTATTATTATTTTATAATAATAAGAAAAAAAGCTTTTAGTTATTATTATTAATAATTAATAAGAAAGAAACTAGAGTACTTTTTATTAATATTAATAAAATAATAGTATTAGCTAAGAATTTTACTAGTAGTAGTCTCTACTTACTTTACTTATACAAATATAAAATAATAGAGTTTTATATACGTTTTTTCTATTTAGAGAGTAGTTAGTTACCTATATATATTATTTTAAAAGTAAACTAGCTAGAGGCTTTAATAAGCTTAAAGAATCTATTTTACTAGAATTATATATATAAAAAGATGTCTTAAAAACGCGTTCTACTTTATATATACTAGTATTTATAATCTCTCTTAGAGAAAAAGAGAGAATTCTTTAAGTTATTAATTATTTAAAAAATAAAAGTCTGCAATCTTAGTTATTATTACTATAATAACTTTATCTTTATTATTAAAGATCTATAGTAATAAAGTTTTACTTTGGTTACTATTAGAAATTTAGCTTTATTGCTATTTTCTATATTCTAGATTCTAGAATTATTCTAAGTAATAAGTAATTAATATTACTCTAAGAATAATTTAGTATTTTTATAATACTAATTCTTTTATTTTATGTAAGAATATAGAAGAAAGAGGTATAGACCTAGGCTATATTATTAATAATACTAACTAGTTTATTATTATTAATAAATATAAATAGTCTTTGTTCTGTATCTATTATTATTAAATACTTTTTAAGTAGTTTAATAATCTTATTACTCTTAAGTAATAAAATCTTTAGTTCTTTAATTATTATTTAATTAATAACTAAAAATATTAGATACTATATTTAAAATTCCTAAATTAAAGAGATCTAATAATTATAATATTTAGTCTATTAAAATAGAAGCTCTTTTAACTAAAAAAGGCTATCTAAAAGTAATAGTATATAATTTATCTAGTTTAAGCAAAGCTACTAGAGTTCTATTACAAGATAAAGCTATTAAAGCTACTAGCTTTATTAAAATAGCTTTAGAAGATAGACTATTATTACAAGTTAGATATATTAGTAATTCTTATTTATTATAGCAAATGCTAAAGAATCTATACAAAGCAAAAGAATTTAGTAGCGAATTTTTAATTAGTAAAGAACTAATTAATACTACTATTAATTCTTATAAAGGTAATTTAGAACTATATATTAATAATTTTAAACGCTTAGCTAATAGCTTAGAAGCTAAAGAAATTAGTTTACCTAATAAATTTCTTATAGCTTTGCTATTAAATAATCTTAATAAAGATTATAAATATATAGTAACTATAATTACACAAACTATTAGAATAGATAATAATAGTGTAGATTTAGATACTATTATATTATAATTATTAGACGAAAGTAGAAGAGTTAATTCTATTAAGAATAAAAACTCTACTTCTAATTCTAATAATAAGAATAATTCTTTTAGTTATAATTATTCTGTAAAGAATAGAGAGGTAACAATAACTATTCTCTAATAATAGATTATAGCTTTGTTAGAACAAAGTAGTTAAATACTATAATAAATAGTATAACTAATAAAGATTGCAATAATTAATTGCAAAGTAGATAATAGGTAAAAGGTAATA